>JAOUZG010020767.1:3219759-3237743 GCA_026289955.1 Argiope argentata | reverse complement strand
ATATATATATATATATATATATATATATATATAAAGAGAGAGATAGAGAGTAAAGAGAATTCGCATGCATACAAGCTAATAATATAACCAAATTTGGAAACAGCTATTAGATAAATATTTGTGTGTTCAAATTGTCTCTAAAGGTTCAAAGATTTGTTTTCTCTTTCTTGAAAAATCCTTTTCTGAAACAAGAGGCAAGTGCATTATTCTAAACATCGGGAAATACTTCACAATGTTAATTTGGAATAAATTTATAGAAGATTATAACTTCATCCTTCCATTGTGGAGTCGAAAAATACGGCCAGAAAAGCGAAATATGATTCTTAATCTAAGCCTGCAGCTCGAAATATGAGATTAGCTGCACAATAACAGAGTTGTTATGAGCATTTACAATGTAAGATTTGAAACGAGAGAGAGAGGGAGTGGGTCTGCAATATCTGTTCCCAGAAACTTGAACACAATGGAACTCGCCGCTATTTGGAAGTTTAACTGCAACTGCTGATAAAAGAGAATGGGAAAACGCAAAGGGGAAGGTGTACAAAATGTAGTCCCGTTGTGTATTGGACTAAAGTCGCCTGCAAGTCTGTTGGGAATTTGCAAGGGCATTTCGCTTATAATGAAGTAAATATATAAACTTATTCTATTGTTTTGGAGAATAATACACAAGTGAAACACAATTTTCACTCAGTTAGTTAATAGATTCTCTATTTAACATAATCTGTTCATTTGATGGAAAGCTTTTTAAAAGTTGGATTCGTTATGAAATTTTATACATATGAAAAGATTCCGCAACTTTATTCTGCATTAAAGGGGATAGGTATAAATGCAATTTAAAATAGAAATAGAATTAGTAATCTTTCTTTTATTATTAATAATTATTATTATTACTTTAAATCAATAAAATAATTCAGAAATTTATGGAAATAAAGAAAATAATTCCATTGAGTTCACAATATCGAATCAACCCTATGAACTAACACTTCAAGACAAAATAGAAATGCACTGTCTCTTTCGGGTCATTCATCCTCTTTTTTTTCTTCGGTATCACTTTTTTTAAAGATATCAACGCTATCTTTAATCTTCTGGTATTAAAGTTCCCGAATGAAATTTGTTTAGATTATTCTCACTGTGCTTTGCAAATAAAAATATAATCCTAAAAGATAGGATGATAATTATTTTTCAGAAACTCTTTTATATTACTATTTCCAAAGTTAGAGCCTGCATTTTAAGAATTCTGCTTTATTGAAGATGCAAGATGTGAAATAAACACTTAATTAAATCATTCAGTTTCTTAGTGGAAATTTTATATTTATTCCTTATTAAGCAGTATTAATGGATCGTAATAAATACAATTCTGAATACAGTTAGAATAAAAGTATTTAAATTGCAACGAGCTAAGACCTCATACTCTCTATATAAAATGACAATCTGGGCTAAAAATATAATATTGTTTTTTTATCTTTCAACTCCTTGAAAGATCCGTTATCTCTTCCCACAGTTAAGTTTATTATTTTTTCTTTCTTCATTATTAGTGAAAACACTCATTACAAAATAGGGAGTTATAGGAAACAAGAAAATATCTCCTGGGTTATTTGAGATGAACATTAAAATTCTACGGTACAAGAATGTTGAAATTTCAATATTTGATGATGCTGAGGGTGAATGAAGGAAAAAAATACAGCTAAAAATACTTTTTTAGTTTGCCCTGAAAGAGGTCGTAGATTTCGAAATATTAACTTTTAATATTAATTAAAAAATTGTCATATACTTCAGGTTTTTAAAAATTCAAACTTATATATCTACACAAGACAAATATATATATCTTTACATAAATTTACAACAAGAAACGCATCTCAATTTTAAGATAAATAAAATAAAATAAGTACGTGAGATGAACAACATATTGAAATGTGATGTACTTCAGTGAACATAAAAGATAATTTTTTATTTAGAAATATATTATAATCCATGAGTTCAAATATTGGTATCCTAGTTTGCAATAAGGATATATATATATATATATATATATATATCCTTATTGCAAACTAAGGAGGGAAACATCTTTTTAAAAGAACATTATAGATGCAATTTTGTGTGAAGAAAGAATATTTTTCTTCTCTGTTCATTTTATGTATAGCACTAGGGAAACAAAATGATCTCGTTGTTTATGAATAAATTTAATTCTTCTATGGAGATTTTACTTGGAGAAGATATTGTTAGCGACACTTTTCAACCATTCTTGATCAAGGTCTGGTACTGGGGTTATTCATGTCTTTGAGACTAAGATAATGTACTTCTTAGTGTGTTGAAATGTTGTGCCAACTTCGGGTGCATATAGGATGTTGTGTGTGCCATGAATTCGACTAATAGATATGATTCCTGAAAGGATATGTCAGACACTTTAAAATGTATGTCAGGAAAAATTATTTTCTGAAAAGAAGGTCTATTTATTGTAATCAAAACAAAGCTTAGCAGTAACTGCTTTTAAATCTTTGATCAGAACAGGTTAAAAGGGATTTGGAAATATTCGAAGTGATATAGTTGGAGTTACCCTTCAAGAAATCATTAACATAATTCATGAAATACTTATATATGTTTGGTAGTATGTCCATTTGCCATAACTATGGACAGATCAAATGGCTGTTCACATTAAAATTTACATTTGAGAAATTATCTACTTAATGCCTGCTTTAACTATCAACTCTTGGTTAAGCAGGTATTAACAAAAAAGTTTGAAGTGCTTGAATGAAATTCAAAGAAAATTTTGAGTCTTGTTGTATCAGTCTACGAAATTGTATCAGTCTAGGATAATTTTTTAATATCATCCTAATCAAAATAATACTTAAAAATACTTGATGGCAAGCGGAAATGTACTACAAATCTATTATACCTTCTTTAAGATTGAAAAGTTATGATTATTATCATTTGGAATCTAATCATCTTTACTCGGGAACGAGTAACATTATTGAATTGTCGTGCTTCGTTGACGAATTGTTTGAACCAGGTTATTAAGCACAAAAATTCTCCACCTAGTTTAAAGTTAGATTATTTAATACTATGTTAATGCGCCAACTCCTGTTCTAAATTCTAAAAGCGGAACTAAATGTCTTATTAAACCAAATTCTGATACATCTTCAATTTTCTAATTTTACATCTTCAGATTACTAAACAAAAAGAAATCTTAGCCGGTAAAGAAATTTTTTTAAGACTACGATTGAAGTAATTGTTGAAAAATTGTCTGTTTTAAAGAATTAGCTAAATCATAAAAAAACTTAAAAACTTAAGCCTCACTGTATCCAGTATAAATAATTATAAAGAAACCGTATTGAAAAAAATAATCTGTAGCTTGTTAACCGGGTAAATATCTTTAATCTTTTTGCATCGAAATACTTCGTTATATTCAGTGAACAGAACGAATGGGGCTTAAATTAGTTTTTTTACCTACCTATTTATCGAGTGGTCCCTATATTTGATTGAATAATAATTTTTTTTTCAATTTCATTCTTCTACAGAGTCTCAATTGGGAAGATCCCACAATCAAAAAAAATCAGTTCATTCATACGCAGAATGGTTTCATAAGATTAATTTATAACTTGGATTAATTTGAATAGTTGCAATTTATAAAATTAATAACATACGCAACATAAAGCATGTTGTTTTTAATGCCATATTTATATTTGACTTAATATTATTATTGAGGTAGGAAAACACTTTGTCTGCTCAAATCGTTTCCAACAAAATTATGTTATCCACTTCAATACAATCACCGCCAATATTGCCTGAACTGAGTGTTAGTAAAAGAAGTGTTCTTGGACAAATTGACTTCGAAGTTTCAAGATATTCCTAAGAAAAATATCCAGAAAGTTTTTTTTTTCTTTTCTTTCTTGTAAATGCGAGTTTCTTATCACCCGATCCATCAAATACGAAGGGAATAAAAGGTTTTCAGGCGGAAACTTTATAGACGTGTCCAGCTTTAATGTCTAATACTCCTTCAAGAACAGAAAGCCTACATGTGTACAGAAAAGTTTAAAGAATTTATTAAATCCCATGGTAAGGATTCTTGCAATTTTTATTTTGAATTTAGAAATAAAAAATATATCAAAATACAATCTATGAAATAAATCATACTTTTCCGATATTCTAAATAAAGTGAAACATCAGGAGTCTACAGAAGTTTTATTCGATCCATAATTTTCTATGATTTCTCTAAAGCTTTTAAATATTACGGAATCAATATAATTGATAATCGCCTATGTGTACTGTAATTAATATTTGAAAGAGCTTAATAAATGAGAAATTTTGTTTGAATAACACATATGCAAAATCAAGTTTGTCCCTTTGTTAGATGAGACATTATAATGTTAATAAAAAATATCTGAATATAAATAAAAGAGGAAACTTCTGGTCTGAAAAAACCCCCGAAGGAGAACCTTTTCTGTATTTAAAGAAATTAGAAAACACTAATTACTATTCATACAAATTAAGCACTTTTTAAAATTATTTCGACAGATAAGTACAATTATGCAAAAACTTTAAATACAATAACAAAAATTAAATCATCATTGTAAGTTAATGCCAAAGTGAAAGCTGATATTATTTAAATATTTTTAACTTGCTTAGTTGTTGAATAAAGAGATATTTAAACTGACAATGGCTAAGGGGCCGATGAATGATTATTTTTGAAAGCAAATCGATATCTTTGATTATCATATTCGGGCGATCATTCACAGGGCGAATTCCGCATGCAATGGAAGCAAAGCCCCTCGGGGAGCTTTGATAAATCTCTTAATTAGCGCTCATTGTGCCCGCGAAGAAGCGGACTAAGACAGGAATTCCCTACCCCTACCACGAACTTTCGTCTGCTACTCCGGACCGGAATAAGGAATAAATCCTTTTGCGGTCAGAGCGCTTTTCAATTTCCTTCCCTAATATTGAGATAAAGAAAGAAGAAAAGGGAAGAAAAAAAATTCCCGAGTTTGAATCGCAAACATTGAAAGAAAATCCCCAAAAGCAAGATAACGGAACATTTTAAAACCCGCAAACGACTCTGAAATCCTTTCCCCCGTTTTCCAATTTATATGTTTATTATTTTTTTTCCTTTCACAATTTTTGAACTTCATTACGGAAATTCTTTGCCCTTTTTGTAGTCCCTATCGCACCACGCTATGATAATGAATTGAATCTGTAAACTCCGTAACTGCGTGTAAAAAGATATTCCTTTTGTTAGGAGCTTATTATACAGTTCGCGGTTTACCCCCAGTGGAAGGAATTTTGATCTTTTCTTCCTGAATCGCAAAAGTAAACAGAGCAGCCATTTCACCGGTTTTTAACTGATAATCTACCGGAAAGAACTTTTTTTCCTGTATTCCGACCAATTTGTTAAATGGCTTTAAGAGTTAGTTTGTTATTTCGTTTTTTGTGAGTGTGTGTGTGTTCGCGCAGTTTTGTTCGGAAGTATCGCAGCAGCATTGCATCCGTTGTGTTGTTGCTGACAGGTTCGTGGCGAACCTTTGTTGCGGAAGACCAATCAGGTTCACTTGTTAGGTGATAATCAAAAACTCATTTCTAGATATAACAGAGGCAACTTGTGATAAAAGGAGAGGAAGTTTTAAAAATATCGATTTCTTTATCGGAGGCGTTTATTTTATTTTTGTAACTCCATAAGATTTTATCTTTTTGATCTTTTAATTTGCTTTCTGTGATTTATTTGTATATTTGATTGTTTTTAAAAGCTTAATGCTGATATTGAATAAAAGACTCGAAACTGCTGTTGCATAATCTAGAACTAATAAGTTTTATTTCTATTTATATTCTGTTTACAAAAAGGGATTTTGGGCTTGTTTTTAAATACCTTTTTTATTATTGAATACAAAAATGAGTTCATAATTTTAGTCTTTCCGAAAATGTGATACAACTAATTAATGTTATGTTGACTTAATCGGATTTGGAAGAGTATATATAATGATGAAAAATAAACAAAATACGTCTAAAAATCATTAGAAAAGTATTCATGAATCCCATTATTGCTGAAACTGGTATTATACATAGCATTTATACTTTGTACGGTACTTATTTTATTTTCTTATTTTTATAGCAAGAATTCAACAAAAATGGAAAGTTAGATATAATGTTTCTATCATATTTGAACGAAATTTTTGAGCAGATAAAATTTTACTCTTTGACCTGTCTCCCTCATGAAAGAAGAACGCTGATTAAGGAGTAAACTTCTAATAAAGCAATAATTCTATGTTTAATTAATAATCTGTGTAAAATAAGACATGTTATCGTTGATATAATATTCCTTTTCTTTCAAGCCTTTTATTGTCTTTGATGCAAGAAAGAATATTTTAATTAACAAATAATTTAATCCACATTTTAGTGTTTCTAAAGTTTTAAAGCTACTTTTGTGCACAATCGTTTTCTTGAAAATTATGTCTACTTCATTTGTGTCCATGCATATTCTGAAAAAAATGGTATCTGGTTTGTATTCAAAATTACTGAGGTATTTCAAATTTTGAAATAATATTTCACAAACTATGTCGTTCATGAACATTTGGAAGTTCATTAATGCCTATGTTTTCTGTATAAATTCATACTTTTTTTGCAAATGTGATTAAAATATATGTGAAACGTGGAAAATAAAAGAAGAGAAATGACTGTTTTAGGATTTTTTTCAAATTATTTACTAAATAATTTTTTACCCATACGTATCAGAATATAAATATATTACGTAAGGTTAAGAACTCTTTGAATATAAATAAGTTAATTAAAAGTAAGAGGTTCATAATTTTAAAGTGCACAATATGTAATGCATATTTTTTCCTTATTACTAAATAAAAATTCATTTCAAAGGAAACTAGATATTATTTTGTAATTTTATTAAAACATCAAAATTTGATAAATAACTTTATGTATACGAAATAAATTTTCACAAGAACTCGTTATTTTTCTGAATGAAAATTGACTGTTTAATACTTAAAAAACCCATAATATAATTTGAATATCTGGATATTTTTCATTGTTTAATGGGAATTTTTATTACAAATTTTTGATATGATCCTAAAAATTAAGACAACCTTAACGTTTTTAAGATATTTAAATCTGGAAGAAGTTTAATATAAAAAAGTTATTAAAATATATTTATTTTTCTGGTTAGATTTTATTTATTGATACTTTTGTCACTTACAAATGTTTATTTTGGAGATAAAATGGTAAAAAGAAAATTTCCCATTTTGATGATTTTTAGCTGATTCTATTATCATTAGTCCATTACGTATTTAGTTTTAAATTTTTGAATTCCTATATAACGTTTCCTCTCTTATCCTTTTATATAGTCTTTCTTCTCACATATTTAATGATAATTTATTGAGAAAAAAAAATAAGAAAAGAACCCTGTCTACGTTCCTCATTTCATATGGGATCAATTATTTTGATTCTACGTGGAGGAATAATGAGCGCATAATCCTAACATTTATGATTAAAAAAAGGAACAGTTTACATGAATATTTATATAAAAAAATATCTAGTTTTTAATTTTTTTAGAGCGAGCAAAAGTTAGCTTCTTTCTTCAGTTCTTACTATTAGTTCACACTCTCCTTGTATATGTATATATTGTTCAAATATTCATCATTTAATAAAATGATCTTTATTCCTCCACTCAAGTTCAAGTAAATGTTTTAAACTTGTAGTAGATGACACTGGATGTTAATACAGTTTTATTCAAATATTAGTTCATTAATTAAATGTAATAATATTTAACATTTTAAATACAGTTTCATCAGTTGGTAATGAAAATTGAGATCAACAGGCAATAGCTCAATCATTAAAATACGAGAATTTCATTATTTTTCTCTTAAAGATGAAGAATGTGAGTTCAATTTTTCCCAAAATCATCAATTTGTTTGATAAATTATTTATATTAATTGTATTAAGATATTAATATACAATTATTACTTGTAATTAAAATAATTTTTTTCTTTTTTGACCGAAGTAGGAATTGATTTTAAATTTTTTAATATTGCTTGTTTTTCTTTAGAACTCCCTCTTTTTACTTTATATTTTTGGAATTATAAAATATATATGGAGCTCTTTTTTTCATACCCATTGTAATCGAAGTGAGACTTTAAATAAAAGAGTTATACTCCAATTTTAGAAACGAAGCTGCGGTAAAAACTATTAATATAGAATAATAAATTATATAGAATTCTAACTTACTGATTGTAAAACTAAAATTATTTTTCAAATGAGTGCATAAATTATAAGGTGTTAGGTGTTTAACCTGTTTCAAAATTTTAAATAGATTGAGAACCAAATTTAAAATATATAAATCAAACCCGAAGACAGTTTAGAGAAACCAGTTACAATTAGAGTGAAATATGCCTTTCCTAAACTGCACTTTTCGGTAAAATTTACAATAAAACAAATTTATGAAGAAAAACAAATAAATCAACTGCAGCTTTTACAAATTCACAAACGAAATAATATTTTAACTTTAAAGGAAAGTTATTTATTATCGTAATATATTCAGCGAGTTGCAATTATTTTTGAATAAGAAAATCATATTTTTTATAAGCCACGCTATGGTGAAAGGAAGGAAAAATCTCCCATTAAACTATGGATTCAAGGACTAATTATTTACTTCTTGGTCTCACCTGAATCACAAATGCCGCTCTGTGTAATAAATAAATAAATAAATGTATAATACCGTACTAGATGGAACTGTTCGTAATGAAACTGCCGACGATAGCGCTTTTTGCTAGTGTGCAGACTAATTTAAGGGCGCCGTAGTTAATGTTATTATCGCCTTTTAAGTGAATTTTATTAAATAAGTTTTCTTTTGTTATTAGTGGATAGCCAGATGCGGACGATTTTTTTTTTGCAGCGAGTAAGAATTTATTATGTTCATTAAAAAGACCAAAATATGAGTGTTTAGTAGAGCGTGAAGAAGTGCTTTCGCCGTTAAATAGAAATGAGTTTTCGTTTAGGTTTTGTAGGCAGATATTGGTTCTAATTATATTATACTTCAAACAAAATAAAGATAAGAGTTTAAGTGAAAATAAAAAGCACCTTCTTAATGCGTTATAATTGAGTTGTTAGTGATCAGAATTAATGCATGAAGATTGTAATCAAATGAAAAAATCTTTATTAAACCTAGATATTCCTTTTTATTAAAGCGCCGTAAAATTGGTAGCTGATTCATATCAAAAAAATAATTTTTTATTATCTTAATACATTCTATGTGTATTAAAAATTTTAATAAAAAAAAACTATTTTATTTTATTTGTGTGATCACACCGTTGTGGTTGCAAATAAAATTTGTTCAAACATATTTTAGAGTATGAACATTTCAGAATATTTTTTTTAAATTTAATTTTCTTAAAAGGAAAGTGAATTTTTGATATTTTAATTTGCCTAATCTTACATTAATTATATTAGTCTGCTATTAATTAATTTGGTTATTTTTAACATGATCTTTATTTTTAATTTCAAAAAGTAGAATATCAAGCTACTAATCATGCTTCCGTTTCTTAAATTGAAGTTTTAATTTATATGAAAAATAAAGTGGAATGAAAAAAGAGACTAGTAAAATAAAAAATAAACGGAATCGAAGATTTAAGACCAATATTAACACTTTCGCTCCATGATTGATGCCTGTGATTAGGACCGCTCTCTATTACGACGCTCACTTATTTTTGAAACTGATATAACTGATAGCGCAATAGCTGTAGGCACTCAAAATGTATTAGCAAAACGGTTGTTTTTGTGAAGTGTTCGAGAGCAACAGCAATCATTAATGGGTACCATTAGAGTTAACTACAAAGCAGAAATCCGATCTCTACGTCAGGCTCGTCGTCATCACAGGCTGCTGAATGTTCGACCTGAAAGGAGACGTGCCCGAGTTGTCCACTCCAACAGAAGGGCAGCAGTACATCAAATAGCGGGGAATATTAATGGAGCCATTGCATATGTCTCTGGAGAACAGCACATTAGACCGCATAAGCTATGGGAGCCGACGACCTATTCGGAAAAAAATATGCTGTTGGCCTTGAGTAAGGGCAGACGTCTCCAGTTAGCAAAGGCGCATAAGGAGTGGGTTTTATATGGCTAAAGAAGAGTCATGTGGTATGATAAATTATGTTTTCAACTATGCCATGCAGATGGCAGGTTTCAGATATGGCGAAATGAGTGCAAAAGCATGCACCCGAAATGCATTGCCACTACACTTAAAGCTGGTGGAGGTAATATTATAGTTTGGAGGATTTTTTCGCTTTGCATGAGTCCTTTGAATACCATGGAATAACGCTTGAATGCTCAAGAGTGTTTAAGTGTTCTTACAGATCAAGTACACCATGCTATGTTAATGGTGTACTCTGTCAGGGATTGATACTTTCAGTAAAACAATGAATTTTGTCATGCAACTAATATTGACCTCAGATCGTTCGAAAAATGTGACCTGCTGACATTACCTTCATTGACTCGCATGATCTCCAGATCTTAATCCAATCGAAAAATTGTGGGATGAGATCGAATCGGGCATCGGGCAGCTAGATCCAGTGTCATCCAATCTGAAGGAACAGAAAAGTTCAGTTCATCGGATATGGGGTCAAATTCCCACCAACATCTCACAGAATATATATGTCAAGAAGAATGTGAGCAGTAATACGGGCTAATGGTGGTCCAAAACTGTAACGAAGAAGTGGTTACTCAGTGGGGAAGAATTTGGGAACTCAGTGTATATATACAGTAATAATTGCAAGATTGACAGAAGTCAAAAATATTTTCAAAATAACAATAAATAAATAAATAAATAAAAATAAGAATTTGATTCTGCTTTTGAGCATGAATGTAACTCAAAGACTATATTGTATTGATTGAGTTTTACAATGCGTATAATATGTTTCGAAATAAGTAAGAATAATTTTACTCAAATGAAATAACAACGATTTCTGTTCCCAGTAAAAAAATTAATTAAGGATTTCAAACTATACGATAGTAAATTTTATCATATAATAATGAATTTTGTTATTTCATGCATAGAAACAGCTTTAGCATTTACACATAGGAAATGAAATAACATATATGGATTAAAAATGCAAAAAATGCTTAAAATAAAGAAAGTCAATTAAGAAAAAGTATATATTTTTAAATCAAGCAATATTGGGAAAAATATGCCTTTTCCTATTAGCTCTTTTTTATACATTTGTTTACCAAACGCGATTTATTAAGGTATAACAATAAATTAAGTAGAGATTTAAAACATTGTTTCTAAGCCTAAATACGATAATATTTTAACTTTCAAAGAAAAGGTATTTATTATCTGAATTTATTAAGAAAAATGTGATTATTTTCCAGTAAAGTACTTATTTTTCTTTATAAGTTACGATACAGAGAGATAGAGAAAAGGCTTTCATTAAGCTATGGATTCACTGTCTAATTATTTCTTACTTGCTTTCACCTGTATCACTAATGTCTCTCTGAGTAATAAATAAACGGATAGTAGCGTATTAGATGCAGCTCTTATAATAAAAATGGCGACGATAGCGCTTTTTATCCTTGCATGTGAACTGATTTAAGGGTGCCTCACTTAATGATATTATCGCCTTTTAAGTGGATTTCATTAAGTAAGTTTGCTTTTATTATTAGTAGATGGGCAGATGTGGAGTGTTATTTTTTGATGTATTTAAGAATTTGTTGCGTTCTTTCAAAAATCGAATTATCGCTGTTCTGCAGTATTTTCTATGTCAGATAAAAATGAGTTTTCTCTCAGAATCGTCGAAGATTGCGACTTTGAAACTCATTGCAAGGTCTTTAAAATATAATTTACTGATTTGAGATAAGAAATGCATTTTAGTAGAGTAGTTAGGGATTAGAAAATGATCGGTGGAAGCAATAAAATGCGAAAGTACCTTAGGAAACTGATAGTTTATTGGAAAAACCAAGTTTACTGATAAAACTAAAAAGAAAATTGGTTTTTAATTTCAAATGCTCATGATTAAATATCGTGTTTTTAGTAAACCTATAGATTCAGAGCAAGAAATGAGTTATTCAAACAAATATATAGATAGATAGATACATCTGTAAGCAACCAAATATAAATGAAAGGAAATGACGCTATTATATCACTTTATTACTTTTTCCCTTTAGACATAATCAGATTAATTTTAAATACAAATTCTGTTTTGTTTTTTAAAATTCAATATAAAAAATATAAAGTGTTTTAAATATTTTTATATTATTTTTTCTCTGAATTTTAATCTTCAACCTTTCAATGTTATGCGACTTTCATTTTTCCCAAGATGCACAATGGTTTTAAATTAAATTATTGTTATTAATTTTTTTTTAAATTTTAATAATTTAAATAATTAAGATTACTAATCTAAATTTATAAATATAAGGACCTAATTGGATTATTTTAAGGATTTTCATAAATTATTGAATTAATTATTTAGTTTTAGTAGTTATATAGGTAAAATACAGTTTAAATATGATTAAAAGTTTATTCCCTAAAATATATTATAAAAAATTAGAAAATTTTATTTTAAAATGTACAATCTATTTGAATCTTATTCTTTACTTTTAATTGTATTTTTAACGCAAACAAACTATATAATTTAAAATGAAGGAAGATAATTAATTTATTAAATTATAAACTTTTTCAAAACTTTTCGTATTATTTTAAAAAAATAAAAATAAAACTCAAAATGAATGAGCTATATCTATGTAGTCGTTTGTTTTTGGCTCGTCTGTTCATCTTCGTGGACTGTTTATGGAGTTGAGATAAATGATAGTGAGTTATTATCCATCTAAGTTTAAATGCCAGAAAATATAGATTAGACAGCACTGAAGTGGCAACTTTGGTCTTATTCTTTTTTGATTTAAATTTTTCTTTTACGGAATTAAGAGGATGTAATGAAATCGTCAAGCAATTCGAACTCGAGATTATAAGAATATATATGTTTTATATTCCCTTAATTTCGATACACACACACACACACACACACACACACACACACACACTTTTTGAGTTATTCCTGACTATTCGTCTGTTTGAGAAATAAAAACTAAAAAAACGTGAGCTATTTTTTTTAAAAAAATCTTAGCTTGATGAATTCAATTTGATATTTGGCTTCAGCACTAGATTTGTTGATCCCCATCAAATTTAGCAAAATCCGTTCAGAGGAATTCTATCGTTTAAATATAAATCAATACAATATCTATAAAGACAACTGAGTTTGATTGATAAACTTCGGAGCACTAATTGATCATTTATATGAAACACCTTTAGAAACCTATCAAGTTTTAAACTCAATCCATCAAGAGATTGACCATTTGTCGGTCTGTATTTCTAGAAACCTGAAAATACGATAGCTCAACAATGCAAAGACAAGGTATATCAAATATAGGTATGATTTAGGGATTGTTAATTTTATCAATTATTTTTTGCTTCAATCGGTTGAGAAATCCCATAAAAAATACAAATTTGATTTTAGGATATTTTTAAACGCTTGTCAGAAAATCTCCCCAAGGTTGACAAAATAGATTCATAGAAAATTCTAAGTTCAAAGCAAAAGTTAATATCTGGTAATTACTATAGGTCTATGCCCTGAAAGTTGTTCTCGGTTATATTATTTTTATTAAAGATGTTAAAGGTTAATTACATTAATCTTAAAAGATAAAATACTTGGCACCGAAGGGAAAAAACCTAACAAGATGTCTACACATGGCAAAAGTCACTGCATTCGTAGCATAATATTATAAATCAATCATGAAGAGCCCTCTCCCTTCTTTTGGAGCGAATGCCAATAGCTCGTGTTTACTAAAACTTACGATCATGTGACTTAACACTTTGGATTAGTGGAAATTCTGGTGGCATCTATTATAATAGAATAAATTAAAATCTGGGAGCGTTCAGAATAACAATGGTATGATAATGACCACTAATTAAATTTCTTCATATATAGTTGAGATCATTTAATAAAAAATATTTTATATGTAAATATTTTTTTTCATATTCAAATTAAAAACAGTAGTATAACATCCGAGCGCCTGACAATAACAGATATTTACACTATTCATTTGAAATAAAGCTATAGGTTAAGATTAAGATTTTATAATGTTGAGGATTGACGTGTTTATTTTAACAGAATAAATGTGTTTATTCTCTGATGCCGAATAAACTGTTAAAGATAGAACGTATTAATTTTTTTAAATAATGCAAAATGTAATAAATATCAAAATTTCTTTCAATGTTAAATGAAATAGAGTGAAAAGCCTCGATTTTTTTTTGTATTTTAGAATTCGAATATGTTTTTTGGCTAACTCAATAATGGTGTTTGCAATTATGGAGATGTTTAAAATATATCGAACCTTAAATGCTCTATCACATCGAAGTTAGAAGAAAGTCATTTCCTGAAATTAAATCTGGGTGATCTCATGAGAAAGTATGTATTTCAACGATCTTACCAAGGCACGGCGAAAAGAAACCTAATGAAATTGGCACTAAAAGACAATTGTGCTTGCTTATGTTTAAAATATAATAATCTAAAATACAAAGATGATTGTCACAGGTATGAAGATGGAATAAGTAAGAATATTTACACTGAGTTCCACGCTTCTTTATACATCTGATTTTCATCTTTAATATTTAAACATATAGATATGCCTAATTTATAACTACCAAAATCAATTACTGCTCATTTATATTCACTTTAACAGAACGAGCATACCATCCAAGAGTTAGCTACCTCTAAGGTGAGGCATAAAATATTCATAGCGTTATGAAGGATTAAAAAAAATTATTTAGCTTAGTAAAACAATATAATCAGAATTTTTTAATCTTTTTTATTTAAATATATAGTAATATGCTTTTTCTGAATTAATATATATGAATTGAGACACATCCAATTATATTTAAATTCCATTTCATTAAATTTTAAGAAAACAAGGAATATTAATCTGTATATATAGTAATAGATATTAAATTTAATACCGATAAATATGAAATAGCCGTTTGTAGGTGATTATCTCGTAATTGCTGTATACCATAAATAGTCTGTAATACATTTCCTGATATTAATTATCGACTAATCTCTGGTTTGCGATCTTCCGATATTTATGATTTCTCTCAGTTCGATAGGAGAAACAATTTTGTCTCAACCTTTTGTTAGAACTTATTTATTTAAAGTTTATTTTTGACATAAAAGTAACAATTTTAATGAGGAACGTGGCAGTAAAACCAATAGCAAGTTCTTTTCAATAATTTGATATACCTGTTTATTTTTTACATTACCAAACTACATAATTGTGTAATACATTGTTTATTATTTCAGTACGGAGAAATTTAATACAATTCAAAAAGATGTAATAAATTGAAACTCCATAATTGAAGCAACAAAAGAAAAATATTTTTCGTCTGTCCGAAATTGGAAAAAAAATATTTTATTAAGTCCCACATCCCTGAAAAATTGAATTTATTATGTATTATTATGAGTCCTAAACTCATACACGATATGTTTAAGCTGCGGTGTTTTAAAAATTTGAATCTTCAATAGATTCTATTTCAATCTAAATATAAGTATTTGTGCAGTTAAACTCAGCCTTATTAAAAAAATTATTAACAGTTCACAATTATACATTACTCATTTTTTTCACAATTCGCAATGGATATTATTAATGAATACATAATTAGTTTCAAAATAAAAGTATCAAATTAATTTTGCATACTTGAAATATCGATAGGACATTTTCAAAGTTTGAAAAATAAGTATTATTTATATTTTACTGTTATTCATGATTTGAGTGATATTCATGCTCTAGTTATGTTATCTGTGAAATATCTATGTGAGTTTACTGATTTCTTTCATTTAAAATTCTAAATAATGAGTTGATTTAATTTAAAAGTTTTTTCACCTTGAATGTGATTGATTATACATCATACCCATATTATACATTAGGTAGAATAATTAAAAATAAAAATTAATATAATACAAAACATATAATAATGAAAATAGTTATAAAAATATTAAAATGAAATCTACTATGTATATTTCAATACATCATATCAGAATATAATTTCTTGAACAGCCAAGCACCACTTACTTGTGCAAGTTAAATTATAAATTTATTAATTTTAATTGTTTCATTGAATTATTAATTTTAGTGTTGCAAACGATCACAAAACCTTTGTCTCATATTTATTGTTTTAAAAAATATCACATTTCCTACTTATTTCATTTCATATAATCACGTGCACAAAATGACATTTTTCTAGGTTTTGTTTGCTGTAATCAATAACTTATTTTTTTATCAGAGCTTTTGTAAATGAAATGGCAACGCTTCATTAAAAGCTGATTTTTTGAGACGCTCGTGCAGATAACAAATTTTTTTATATTTCGCCAATTTAATTTTGTTGACGCCACAAACCTCATTCCCAAATCAACATCTTGTTAGGACATAATAATAACCCCATTTGAGTGAATATAGCATCAAATTCAATTTGAACAGCCGTTGGAACTGGAACAGCGTGTTGAGGATGGCTTATAAATTATAATAAAACACAGTAATTAGATAAAAAACATTTACAATCAATGTTATAAAAATATTAAAAAATATTATTTGTTTAAAGCCCCACAAATATGAAAATTAATTTCCCGCATTTACCTCTGACAATTTAATATTTATTCATAACTGCAAAACTTTAATCTTAGATAATATTTGTCAAATTAAATTATAATTTCAACGATAAATAATAATAAAAAAAATACTGTAAGAAAAAAGCGGAAACTTTTAATGGGATTATAAATCCTTTCTACATCATGTTTAATTAATACGTGTTATCGTAAGCATAAGCGCATGGATATTTAATGGTAAATGCTTGTTCTTCCCACTCTACATTGTATCTCCCATGTACGTGTATGTTATACGGCGGCATAATAACGTCCTCCCTTCTTCTAATCTCCCGAATCTGGCCCGTAAACTGCGGGCCGAGTTACTCCGAATCGCTTGAAAGCATTTTCGTGTACCCTTGGCACTCTTCCTGACATTTTATATGCGGATAATTATCTTTCGGCCCTGAATTTGCGAGCTGAGAGAAGGAGGTTGGACAGTTCCAGTTTTTTTTTCCCCGGCTTTCACCAGTAGATTTATGCTGCATTGAATCTGGGAGATTTTATAACCCAACTCCGGTAACCTTAACCTCTTTTGACGCGGATAAAATTTAAGGCTGTCCAGGGGATGAAGTCAAAGGTTTGAAAGTATCTTGTTTGAATTTTATTATAAGAAATTTTATAGGTTTAGAAGAAATGCTCAGTAAATAATGTGTTGTGACATTGTTGATAAGAGAGATAAGAATTCACGTAATTTTTGGGGGTTAATAAGGAAATAAAAATTACTGTAATATTTTTACTATGATGAATCAATTAAACATGTTTCAAAAAGGAAGTCTCATTTAAAATAAATTAATATCAATTGTATTTCGCTTAATGACTTTATCCTTTACCTTTTATAAATAACAAAATATAACCTTTCGATATAACATTTTTTTTTCCTTTCTTTTGTATAAATTATTGAAGAAAACTGACTTTTCCATTGAAGCAAGACAAGTTCGTACCAAAATATTAGCACACAAAAAGTATCCCTATTAGTGAAATATATCCAGTATTGAAATTCCATATTGCAATTTGCAATGCAGAAGTTATATTTCGAATTCACCTAACGTCACGGGCATGTTGCATTAACCAACCTCACACAGTTAAACAGATTTGCAGTAAGTAAAATCTAAAATATGTTGATTAAACGCAGCCAAAAGTTTCATACAGATTTAGCATTTATTTCCCCATTTACTAGCCTGAAGAGAAACTTTGAAGGAAAGAAACTTATTCAGATACATTATTTAGTTCAGATACTCTTAGTATTCATTTAAAAAGTTGTTTTTGATATTTTTCTAATATTTTTCTGATATTTTTCAAGTATAAAACGATATATAT
>JAOUZG010020767.1:3207621-3219359 GCA_026289955.1 Argiope argentata | reverse complement strand
ATGCTTTACAGTTGTCTATATTATTAAAAGGAATGTAAATTGACAATTGTGAGAAAAATAAGAAACATAAGAAGAAATTTCTAAAAGATGTTAAAATCGATACAAAATAATATCTTAACTATAACTATTTTGAAAAGATTCGGGCCACTTTTTTTGGAAACTAATCTAATTTGCGCAATTAGAATTCAAATAAAAAAAACACAGTTAGTAATATTCATGTGAGGGAAATCATTTGGATTTCATCGTACAGTTTTTCCAAATACAGTATGTGCCAAAATACAATGCTAAAATGAAAAGTTAAACATAATTACGTAGATTGAAATGAAAAAAACAAACATGAGCAAAATTACATAGTACTGAAATGAAAAAAATTAGCAAAATTACAAAACAATAAAATGAAAAAAGGAACAAAATTAAAAAGTATTGAAATGAAAAGATGAACAAATCTATTACATTACTGTCATCTGCAAGTTTACTTTCCACAAAAAAATATTTACATCATACACACACATTATTAGAGTATTGTTTTATTAAGGTTTGGGTGATGCAAATGTTCAAAGTGTACATCACCTCGCTGTAGACAACCTTCATATCGTTCACCCAGATATTCAAACATATTCTGAATCAATGTTTTTCAAAGAATCCTTCCAAAAGAGATGATTTTCTCACATCACACAGACACAATTCTTGGTAGATCTCTGTTATACATACTCCCCTTTAATATTCCCCGTAACTAGGCAACATATAATGTAAGATAACGACAACGAGACAGGTATGGGAATTCAGGGCCATGTGAAAGGATTCTTCCTGATAAAGTTTAATGCAGCAGGGCTAGAGATGATCAAGTGGCTGGATGGTCGCCTCGTCTTGCTGATATCACTGTCTATGCATCTGAATGTCCCTTGCCTTCCTGCTCCTGAAGAAATTTTTCGATTTTTTTAAAATTTATCTTATTGTTATTGTGTTCCGCTTTATAACGGAAGTAAAAGTGCAGTAGCTTCTGAGGGCATAGACACCTGAGCACCAGACGGCAGAAGTCTGACTTCAAGATCATACACGTCACAAATTCTTTTTTACGGATTGGACTTCATTCATGCATTTCATTTATTCAGCCACAGTCAGTCGTAATTTAGATCTGGAACGGAGAACGATCACCTCTGAACTGTACCCCCAATGGTTTTACTATCGACATGGATGATTTTGTTCCCCCGGAAGATTTAACATATGCCAGCCATAACACTCTAGGAGAGTCCTTGACTGGAGGGTTAGAACTCGCAGACTAATGCATGGGAATCAAACACCCTACCAACCAGGCTATCCCAATCGTCTTATTAAAATTATCCCGCATTTGCCTTGCCAACCTTTTCAAATAAAGCCTACTTTCACGACATCTTCTTTATGAACGGAAACACTGTTCAAACATAAATACTTTTTTCTCCGTTGAGAGACACATTCCCAACAACAACTGTGTAACACAACGCCCTTTTCATGACTTTGAACGCGTGTATCTGGAGCTGTGAATCATCGATAAACTCAACCACGTGTTCGGGATGCGAGAGTTTCAGTACTGTATTTTATGACACAGACCATACAAGAATTTATAATTCCTAAAAAATACACATTTTATAATTCGTGAAATGAGAATAGACAGCTAGATGGGTGGATTAACCTTCATATAAGTTGTTAAATACAAAGAAATCGTACGATCATTATATATTAAAATGTTATCTGAATAGAACAAAAAAGAAGGAGCGATAAAACATGAATTCATCCGCATAAATGTTTCCTGGAACATAAAATATTTATTCTCTAAAATTTCTTATTTGCTTGACTTAAAGTACCTGAAATTTGCAAATTCAGTTATTCAACAAAATCATTTTTATATTAACTAAAATTCATGTACTCGTTTTAATTTGTCTCAAAATTTAAGATTCAGTATCTTAAGATTTATCAAAAGAAAGATAATTAGAGTCACTTCAAACTTTTCTTTTTCTTGATGAAGATTACATCGGTGGCAGCAAGATCTTCCATGGAGAACATAAAACCATAAATTTTTCTTTGGCATCATTTTCCTAGAGGAAAATGCTTAATCTCTGTTTTTTAGTGTATATTTTGCTTTGATTAGCTTGCAGATGACACATCGCTGTAGATTTTTTTCATCTATTTTTTACATAGTTAGGCACAGGCGGGGATTCCTTTTTTTTCTAAGTCACTGCAAAATTAGATTGATTAAAGCCTCATCAAACTCTTCATCTAAGACCTTCTACCAAACATTGTATAATTACTTATGAAATTGTTTACTTTTTAAAAAGAAAAGAAAAAAGGAAGAAAAAAAGGCTTTGAGGTGTAAGGACACAGCTTATTTGAGGGGGAAGATTTCAGAATGTATATATATATATATATCCTTACCAAAATTTCGAGATTTTTTTTTTCAATAAACAAATTGAGAAAGAAAGGCATCTTTTTTTCATAATCCTACAGCTTAAGGTTTTTTTTCGAAAAGGTGTATTATTAAAAAAAAAATACTCTTTCAACTTTTTTTCCTTTGTTCTGACAGTGATGGAATAAGCTATTGTAATAACCGCTATCCTAAACGTTACAAAGCTGCCAACCCATGCGGAAAACCCAAAAAATTTGTTCGCGTGGCTTGTGAGAAGAACATTTTTTATATGGTGTTGGATTTTTTTAGCGTCTAAATCTTCCTTGTAGAATTCTTAGTAGATTTATGTTGTTTTCATCGTTGCTAGAGTTTTTAGCACAGATTTACGATAGGATAAATAAAAGTGGCATTTTAAAGATAGTAAAATTATTAGAAATTTAAGATTTTTGGACAAAATATTCCATTTTATTCGATTTATAAAACCTTATAAGAAATTAAACCAAATTAAGAAATGTGATTTTAACTTAATTCATTATTTATTTCCTTAAATATTAATCCCTTTTAAAAATTTGGAAATATGATATTATATATATATAAAATCGCAGGTTTTGGTTAAAAGTATTAAAACATTCCGCAATTCGATAATCAAGATTAAATTGATGGATATAAATTGAGAAATTTAGAATGTCAAGTCTTCTTGGTCAAAATGCGTTTTTGAACATAATAAATTGGAGGGTCAATATGGCGCCCCTTTTCCTATCTATTAGAAAGTAGAGATAAATCAGAAAATCTTTTTTTAGCTTTCAATATTGGATAAAAATTAAATACTTAATAATTTTAAAAGATTTATAGAGGCAATGAAAACAAAATGAAATTGATTGCCACAAAGGAAAATTTTGCTGGAAATGTTACATAAAAATATTTTTCATATTTAGAAAAAATTCTCAATAGTTAAATTGGCGTAATCGAAGATTTTGTTATTATCTATGTAATACAATATCTGGAAATCTTAAACTAATTCTGTCAAAAATGTATTGGATATTTAGTTGATGATTATTAAAATATCAAAAGGTCTTCTCAGTGATGTACATTCTTATCTTCCATGACATATTAGTGTTAAATTTAGTAACTATAATTCCGGCATTCAAGAACAAAATAGACAGTTATTATTCGTAGAGTGTATGTATTATTCTTTCAATGCTACCCCGAGACAAAGAAGATATTTTCATTCTTTGATTAAGGAAATTAAGAATGATCTAATAATTCATTGAATATATACAAAAAAGCTCCTTCTTTATTTTATGATAGTGGAGAATATATATGGATTTTAATACAATGAATAAGAAAGGATTAAGGGAGTTTAAAAAGTTTTACAAGTAGTTTTGAATTAGATGAGAAGAAAAGATCAGAATCCTTAAAACAAATGCTATATTTAATTAATCTATATTTTTATTTTATACTTTGCATCCAAACACTTACACAGTTAAATGTAAGTTTCCATTTTTCAATAAAATGACCACATTCCATAATTTATTCTCGTAAATGTAATCAATACAGAATCCAATGACAAATTTAATACTGAATTTGATTTATTCTATTGTATGATAATAATTTTAAAAAATTATTGATAGTATTTGTTTTGTGTTGCCTTTTGTTTAAATGTATTTGCTATCGTTTAAATATATTCATTTTTTTAATATTGATTTTGAAAATTTAAATTTTGATGAGAGTATAGATACTCTTTTTTTCAATTCCTAATATTAGCTCACACTTTCAATACATATATCTTGTAAAAAATTTTAATCGTTAATAAAATACTTTTCCACTTAAGTTCAAATACAATTTTTAACCTTTAGTGGATGGCACTTGATATCAACACAGCTTTTTTAAATATTATTAATTAAATGTAGTTAATTTTTAATGCTTTAAATAGAAATTTATCAATATGTAATGAAATTTGAAATCAACAGGTAGCAGCTCAATCAGAGAGATGTAAGGATTTCTGTATTTTTCATGTGAGGGTGAAGAATAAGAGTTTAATTCTTTCGAAAATAAATAATTTTTTGAGAAATTATTAATTTAAACTTTCCTTTGATACTTTAAGTAGACTTTTCTTTGATACTTTAAGTAGGAATTGACTTCATTTTTTTATATTACTTGTTTCTAACAACTGTTTTGCTCTTTGATCCTTCCTTAGGAAACTTGAGTAATACTAGTTTTTCCTTGTATTAAAATAAAAATTTAAAATAATATATTAGGAAGAGCGAAATAAATATCCTTTGAATAATTAAAGTATAAAATATTGAAGTATGGATTTAATATCGATGAGAAAAAATGAAGCATTTTTCTATAACTAACATGCATTTCATTTTAAATACTAATACTAAATATTTAAATACTATAAAAATTATATCACTGTTAAATAAGAAGGAGCTTATTTTCGATTTCAGCTGACAAAAACTGAAAAATAAATACTGTCCGTTTTTATAAAAATGTATAGTTTTTCTATATAGATTTTTCAAAGAATCTATATTCTAGTAAAAAAATTTAAAAATGACAAGTTTAGTTTCCTTAATAAAACCTTTCTTCCGTTATTTCTCAAAAACAGAAAAGTGTTATTATTTCATAAAATAATGTTTATATTCTATATAACATAATGCCACTTACTCTCTTTTCATTTTTTTAAAACTCAACTCTGAATAAACGTAGGAATACTTTTATATTTCCAAATAAATCCCTCTTTATTTCTTTTGCTGCATTTCTGTCCTCCAAAAGAATTCACATTGAGAATATGTTTCTTTATTCTTCAAGAATTCATGGCAGTGGCAGTGTTCGACCAAAATGGTCAAAACAACTTATTTTTAAGCCAATATCCTTTCATTTTCTGTTTATATTCCTACATTTTTTACATGTATACTTTCATTCAAGTATATTCATATAAATCTCAAAATCTTATCATTGCGATTCTTTTACATATATAATTTTAATTTTTTTCTCTTTTGTTGCTTAAATAATGAGATTCATAAAAAATTGTTTTATAGACACGTAAATGTTCAACTTTTAAAATCTATAGCAGACATACTTTTTAGAAAAAAACTATTTTTGTTTGGAGAAAATATTTTTTCAATAATAAATGTGATAAATAAAAATGATAATTTTTCACTTTTAAACTATTGCGTCAAAAATAAAATAAAAGTTGTAAATTTATGAAATTGGGATGCGGCTATTACTATCAAACAATTAACCTTTATATGGTTTTCAAACTGAATACATAAAATTATATAACAATCTATTGCATTGCTTCGATCAACTTATTCATGTGCGTACTACGTGACCGGTGCAGTGTTAAAACTATATTATGGGATTAACTACAAAAAAAGGGTTATAAATACTTGTCCTAATATCTGCCTTTATCGAAAAGACAATAATAACAAATATATCTCTATTATTATACCCTAAAATGTAATTGGTTGGTTATTTAGGATTTTTTGCACAAGAACCATATGTGGCTATGCTGCTCCAAATATATGACTAAAGATAAAAAGCATACAGTGAAATTCTAAAAAGTGGAAGTAAAGTTTGCAAAAATTAAGAAATATGGAGATAATATTGTTTCAAGTTAAATACGATAGAAAATACCTATTTCTTTCAAGAAAGTAAAAATGTTTGGATGGAGATGTTCTTCCACTATGTTGGAAAATGATGCACCATATAAACGTAATCGTTGAGTATTAAAAACGGGACATTCAGATAAAATATGAATGATGGCCAAATGAACATGACATGTAATGCAGTGGGGATATAGCTCACCAAATATCAGATATTTATGGGAGAGACGAGAATGGCAAATGCAAATTCAGGACAATTTGACGTCCAACTCATGCACCAGAACAACTGACAAAAGGTTAACATCAGAATGAACAGAATGCAGTTTATTATAAATATGAAAATCCCATGGCTATTTCCATAAATAAAAATGCATTGTGAAATATATTTGCTAAAATCAGTGTACGGAATAGCTCGTTGTAGGGAAGTGGAGACTGTCTTTGCTGCAGAATTGACGTGTTCCTTGCCAACAACCATAAAATGTAGAAAGAAGGTTTAGATATCCGGTGACTTCTCCTTTCTATATTTGATGTAAACTTCCAAAAGAGTCTTGTCTAAGATATGAATCTAAAATTATGGAACTCATTAAAAGATATATCCCCCTTTCAGAAATAAGTCAATTTAGCAAAAAGAATGGAACTTGTTTGATTGAGAATTAAGTAAATAGAATTAATTCATAAAATAAAATACAGGGCGGTTATGATTAGTTTAAAGGAATTAATAGGTATTTATTCTCAGCCAATACCTCCATCGCCAGGGATGTATTAGTGCTGCATTAATATCTATAAATAAAATAGGACAAGAATATATCAGTTTAAAATATTTTTAATCGTTTTTGAAACGCTACAAAGTATGCTCAGTATGTGTTATCTCAAACACACTGTCAATAGTTATATTCTAAAAAGGTTGAAATGGGGGAGCCGAAAAAGGCTATGCACTGATATGTGTGAAATATTCCTCCTGATATGCGAAGAGCTAGTATTGAGAATTCAATAATGCGATTTAATTTCGTTTTAAATAATGGTGGACTCCACAGTCAACATGCTTTGTAATACGTTTCAGAAACGATTAAACACATTTTAAACCGATGTATTCATGTCTCATTTTGTTAATAATACTCCATACAGCACTGTTTCCCCATGGGTGCTTAGTTTTATATTTTTTTTGTCGGAAAATAAATTCCCAAGTCTTTTTTTTATTATTATTACCAAGTTTGATAATATTTGGACCCATAGTTTTATTTTTATGACTTTTTTTTCCTTTTATGTGTCGAACTTTGAAATGGTCCTTATAATCCGTACATCAGACACATCCATTGCACAAGATTAATTCTTCCACGGATATTGAATGGAATACCATTTAAAATAGTATAGAATTACAGTAACAGGGATGACACTATCATAACTTACACAGATTAAAGGTATGAAGGAAAGCAGAAAGCAGTATCTTTGATTAACTAAAAGCAAAAGTTTAAATAGCTTGCTGCCTTAAAAAGAAAATATTAACTCTAAAATTAAAATGAAATCTGCCATGCATATTTCAGTGCATCATGTCAGAACATCATTCCTTGAACAACCAAGCTAGTGCTAGTTAAATTATATTTTTATTCATTTTAGTTGTTTTAATGAAGGAGTCACTTTAATATTTCCAACCATCATAAAAAAATTTCTCTTGCATTTATTGTTGAAAAAAACATCACGTTTCCTATTTATTTCATTTAATATAATCACGTGCTCAAAATGAAATTTTTCTAAGTTTTATTTGCTGTAGTAATTAACTTATATTTTAATAAGACTTTTTGTAAATGCAAAGGGAACATATCATAAAAAGCTGATTTTTTGAGATGCTCGTGCAGATAATTAAATTTTTATTTTTCGCCTACTGATTTTTATTGACGCTAAAAACCTCATACCAAAAACAACATCATGTTCTGACAAGATAATAAACTTTGTGCTGTTGTGAATTATGAATTTCTATTGTGATATCATAAATTTGTATTCTATCAAACTTTTACAATATATTTTATAGGAATATCCACCTGATAGTTTTACTTAATTTCATAGCCGAATATTTAAGTTTTGGTCCTTTTTTGAGTTCATGACCTCATATACTGTTTATAAACAATTTGTTTATCTATATTTGATGCAATATTAAAGCATGTCCATAGTTTTTAAAATCGCCTTGTAATATTAAGTTTACATCAAATGTATTGCATATGATTGGAAGCATAATGGGCTTTTCGGCATCTCCAATTGAGGACTGAAGGATTCTCAGTTGGCTTCGAATTTTCATTTCCTGAATACGGAAACATTACTGTTGAATCTCCTGTACACTTTCTCCAGACACTCGCAGATAACTTACTGTAACGGAGCCCCTTTTCTCCAATAAACCTAAAAAAACTTATGACAGTCCATTGGCCGGGAATATGAATTTCTGATCGGAAAAGAGAAATCTTAAACAACTCAATTTTAGAGAATTCAATAGCACAGAATGACTGTTATTATGTTTTAGAAAGGAACAGTAAGTAAATAAAACTATCGACGAAAGACAGTCCCAGTTTTATAAATAGCCATTCAGAAAAATTTTATCAAACTGTTTGCTTAAAAAATTTTAAGCAGATTTATTGCACGGATTAAACACGTAAAATTCGCAGTGTTCATTTGAAACTCCATTGAATATTTTTTTGATTAAATTTTAGCAGAAGTAAATGAAACGCTCTTAAACAAATTTAATTATGCCTTAGCCCCCCCCCCCCAGCTGCATATCCGCTTTTTCCATGGAACTGAATCTTTGTTTGTTGCATTCCGTGTTTTTCACAGTTTAGAGTGTTTATTTCTACGATTACAGATTTTTATTAAATTATATGATCATCTTGTAACATACAGTATCAGTTTACTTTCTTTGAAAATTATTTGAACTTATTTGTATTTATCTATTTATCTAAATAGCAATTTTAAAGAAGGATGATTAATTCAAAATTATTACATTAGTCTTGTTTATTTTAAATTTATACAGTAAAAGTGTTTGGTAAGAAAATAATGCATAAAAAGTTCTAGAATAAAACGATATTTTTTGCATTTCTATTATGCAGATTTTTTTCTTGACTACTTGATTTGAAATTGAATATTTAACGAAACATTTCATCCTAAATGACTACAATATTACTGAATTAAAAAATGAAAAACTTTATTTCGAAATTGTAAAGAAGTTTCAAACTTAATTTTAAAAATGTTAATACTTTCTTTCAATATAGACATTCTTCACATACTTAAAAGGCCACTGCCTATAAAAGATACTGGAAATAAGAATTTGAATATGCAACTGATTAAGCCTAATGTTTAAAATTTCAAATTAACCATCACTAAAGAAAAGTGTATCTTTATTTGTATGGTTCGCTGATTATTTTACTCATTTTCTCATTCTGGAAAAAATAAAAGCATAGATGTCTTTATAGAAAAGTCTCCCATTTTCAAACAGATAATCAAGCAAAGTAAACTTAGAGTACATTTTCGAAGAAAATCAATGAAGATTCCAGACTCTGTTCCAAAACTTCATGAAATGGTAATATTTAATAGAAGTTTGTCCTTTATTTTGTTTTTAAAATTAATTCGTAATTAAAAATTAAAATGCGGTTCACTCATAAAATATATTTTATGTAGCTTTATTGCAAATGAGCAGAAATTCTGAATCCGAAATGATGAAAAAAATTATATTATATCACAAACACATCTTTTTAAAAACTTAAAGAGAGCATTTTACTTAAACTAAAATTGATGCTAGAAAGAGTAGAAATGTTAAAGCAAATCAGTATAATGATATGATCAGAAATTATTAAGGAAATATTGAAAATCGAAACAATTTTTAAGTAAAAATCTAATTAAATTTTTTGAAAGCATTCTTAGAAATTAATTCATATTTGAGAAGTAATTTGTACTAAATTTGATAACCGTAAATACAGGGTTATGTATGGTACATTAAACAATTATTTAATTTGAGCGTTTTGAAATTTTGAAATCTTTCATCATGCATGCCACACATAACCAATATTTTATCGTTCTATAAATATTATTGTATTACAAGACATATGTATTGTATTAATTATTCATCTTATAAGGGAGTGTTTTTCTTAATATATTCCATGGATGTATTAAGATTTTTAAAAATTTCTTTTAATAATATATGTATTCTAAATCTTAATAATATTTTCAAGGATTTTCAAAACAAATTTCACAATAAATCCTCATGAATGTGTTATCATTTATGTCTTATGTTTTTAGCACAATCGAAAATTTTTTAATAGTTAAAATTATCAAACTCATTTCAATATCAATAATTTCAACACAAAATATGAATTATTTGTATTTTATATTTGAAATAGAGTATTGAGAACTGACTCAAAGAATTGGAAAAAAAAGTAACAAAAGCGTGTAAGTTATTAAATCCTTATATCCCAGAGAGTTATTTTTGTATCCAACTCACAAAATAACTTCCCACGCGTATTTCATTGCGTCTCACAAAAATAAGTTTTCGGGTGATGCTGTGCGGCTATATTTGAGTTACCCCCCCCCCCGCCTCTTTATTAATCAGTCACTGTAAATTGCTTTTGAGCGAAAAATAAAACAGAAATGTGTGTTCTATACTTTGAATCGATTCAAAACAATTTTCTTATTAAAATAATTTTTTCTTCAGCGTGAACCGACTCCGTATTTCAGTTCTCTCGTATTCAAAATGTAAAATCGATTAGAATATGGACAAAAGACATTAGCTCCATTCGTTCAGTCATTAAAATCAATAATTTTTTTCCTTCTTCTACCGACGGGAAATTATTTGAAAAACAGTTTTCTAATGAGATCTTATGTCTAGAATAAAGTTTTGTTTCTGGAACAATCTACGCCAAGGTATCGGAAAGAGGAGGTTTCCGTCGTAAACTGGCTTTGGTTATTGAAATTCTTCAATGACAATAGCAAGAAAAGAATGAAATCCAACTCCATCATAGATTTCCCTGTAGGGTGTGAAGAAATAATAAAAAGAATACAAATGATAACGATGACACACTTTCATGAAGATGGAATCGATAATTTGAATAAAATGCCTTTCTGAATCCATGAGGTTAAGAAAGTTTTACGGTTACTTTCATAAATATTTATTGATGTATTGTATTCTCCGTTTTCTTTAAATGCATTGATCATTGTTAAAGAAAATTTTATCAATCCATATCAGATATTTCTCTTGAAGAGATATTGTTCATCAGATATTTTCTTCCCCTTTTTTCTGCATTCATCGTCGTTTTGATTAAAAATTGTTTCGTGTGGAAAAATAAAACCTTCAAGAATGGGTTGCTTTCAAGTATTTGTTTAAAGGAAAAACACTATTGGAAAGCATTCATATTATAAATACTAAGCTTTATGAAAAGAATTTAAATCATTTTTGACGATTTTAAGATATATTGAATTTGAATATATAGTTGTTTCAGGAAAACAAAGTTCAGAAATTGAAATTGATTTTTAAAACATCATTTATAAGATGTTTTCTGATAATATTACAAAATGCAAATATTTTTAGCGCGATATCCCATCCAAAATCTAATATTTTCCATTATCAATACAAAAATATTAGAATTTTTAATGTACTGTGTATTCTTCATATTATAAGAAATCATATGTTTTTAAACTCAAGGGGGCTTAAACTCACGGGGTCTCGGATTCGGAACCGGAGGGCCCCCCTTCGAAAGGCATTATATATATATATATAT
>JAOUZG010020767.1:3184673-3207221 GCA_026289955.1 Argiope argentata | reverse complement strand
ATATATGCAAAATATCTAATTAAGATAACATTGATGGTTAGTTGATTATGAAATAATTCGAAGGGAAAAAACACTGACATGTGAATGCCAGAAGAAACCACCAATGCCAGAAGTTTTAAAAAATAATTGATAATTTTATTTATTATTTTGGGGGAGTACTAAATTTTACTATTTAAGACAATAGTATTTTCTAATGATTGCCAAAATGAATAAATAAGTAAATATAATAAGTCTAGCATAGATTGAAATTTTAATAATTTTTAATCCCTAATTCTGGTTATTTTTTCTAATGTATACCCAAATATGAAAGTATTATTATTTAAGTACTCGGTTCTCAATGAAATAATGGATCCATGAGGAATGAAATCGGGATTACGAGGACTGACTGGGAAATATTAATGGTAGTACTGAGTCCCCTGATAAATAAATCCCATTAAATGCACCTCATGCTGTAAGACTCCTCCAGCACTAAATCGCTGGGGAAATGTCCGGATATCTGAGATGCTCGTTAACTAGGACTGTCTTTTTCCATCTCCGGTGGCCTGGGAAATCAAACATTAACATTTTGACCTTTCACCATGAAATTCGAGAGTTCATCATCCCTAATGATGGACATGACTGAAGCAATTATTCTGTATCTTGATTACTAATATTCACTCTCGAGTGGGGATTTTCGAGTGCTGAAAGAGATTACTTCAAATAATTCTTATAAAGTCACGAAATCCCTTTTCTTCTCGAGTACTTTTTACTCGGGTGTAATTGCAAAAGTCATCGGGTATTTGTCATAAATAAATAATTCAAAACAAAAGAATAAAGATCCTCTAACTATAACCGACATCCTGTCATTAAGCCCGAGCCTTGAAATTCGAAATCATTAAAACCTCTAAAACAGATATAATCGCTGCCCCAAAATGATCGGTTATTAATTCTCGTTTTAGTGCGCCAATTCAATTACGCCAAGAATACTACTCGTCCCAAGAGCCCCTCTACGTGTTTGTATTGGAGTCATTAAGGAACCCCCCTGACTTTTCTTAATGAAGGTTTAAGAACAAAATAATATAATCGAGATTGTTTGAAAGTTGCCGTTTCTTCGTCGCGTTACGTGACGTGTGTTTCCCCAGGAACGGGAGTGGAAGTAAAATTAATCTTTTGGGGATTCGGACGGTGTACTCGAAATGATGTTCTGTGTAATGGCACCTTCTAAGAATTTAATGAGTTGTTTGTGTTTTTGACACTTCTCTCCCGTGAAGTTTTGAATGTAATGAGAAGCTATAATAAGATAAGCTTATCATGGAGAATCTTCGATTTTAATTAAAATTCAATGGCATGGTAATGTTATAATTTGAGAGATGTCGAGATTAGTTTTGTGAAAGCAGGATATTAATAAGATAAGTTTTATTCATTATTTAATGCATAATTTACAATTATTTTACATTTCAAAAGAGTCTTTTTTAAAAAAAAATGCCATCAAATTTTGTTTTTATGACATATGAATTTGTAACAGTTATTGATAAAAACAAACTTGAAATGATTATAACTAATAATTTTAACCTTTACATTCATGATATAAATAACTATAATGTCGTAGAGAAAACTGATTTTGTATTTTAAAAAATGGCAAAAGAGCAGAGTTTACTAATATTTATATTAAAAATTAAATATATATCATCGAAAAATTTCAAGTTATCGTGTGAGAAAATTATTATTAATAAACTCATATTTATTCTAATTAATTTCAGTCATTAACCAGTTTAAACAAGAGTTGGGTTTTTTGGTGAAATCAAATTTTAACTTCATTTAACTGTGGAAAATAATTCTCTTTCTCTCTCTATTTGTGTGCGCGTTGCTTAATAACTGTATGATACTGTAACTAATAATATAATACACAATAAGTAAAAATTTATTCCAATAAATCACATTGGCAGTAACTATTCATTCTAACCGATTAAGCAAACTAAAATCATATGCAAAAATATGCAACATGTTATTAGATAATAATGAGGACTCAATGCATCAACAGGGAAAGGGTATGGGTATAAGTCCTTAAGGGTACAAGTCAATTATAATTTACTTGTTATCACTTTTTCTTAGACAATGAGGCGAGTTTACTTTTTGTTGAACTTCTTTTCAATGCAACATGATTCATATTTTCATATTATAGTTCTTAGGATATCATAAATATAAAGAAAAATCCTTTCTAAAGCGGTATACGATCAAAATATTTCCTCATGGTAATTTTGCCTGGTTTCTGCTTTTGGAATTAATTCACAGCACGTAGCTCATCATGTACTTAACAAAGAAAAATTGATAAAAGATAAAAATATGTTTATTTGCTTAAAATCATAATATATCTTTGATATGGCAACTATTTCTCAACTCTAATGAAAATAAAAATTAAATTAGAAATTTTTGAAAAGTTATTCTCAACATATTCCTTCCTTTCAATATTAAAAATATTTTTTTTAATTAAGCAACAATTTCAGAATCCTAGTTTTTAAAAAAAAATTAACTGTTCTGATTTTGGAATTTCTTCTATAAAAAATTATTCGTATAAGTGCCGAAATTTTCTGTTATTGCATTGTTTAAAACGGCGTTGAACGCCGCGAGGGTTCTATTTAAGAAAAATCTATTTCCTCCTAAAGCGTTGCTTCCCCAATCTTTCCGAGCATCCGCCAGATGGCAGGACGGGATCTTTGACACGATGTAATTCGAAAATAGCAATCAGTCTGGGCAAATAACAATATATTTTTTTAGTTCAAAAAATCAATATTTTTTTTCTGACCGAAATCACAATTCCCTGAACTTATTTCGAGAGGTTAAACAAATACAATTTCAGTCTTATCGTGATAAGCAAAGAACTCTGCTTGGTGAAGAAATGAATTTTCTTTTAAATAGAAGACTTTCCTTTTTCTGAAACGAAATTTTCTCTTCTGCTTATCCAAGTGGGATGCATTTACTTTTAATACACATCACTGCTTACGATATTATATGCGTTCTCAGATTAAGCAATTTCGTTCGAGTTAAAGAAACTGTATTTATTGAATTTTTGTTCCGCATCTGTAAAGAAATCGTAACTGAGCGTATATATTTCTTTTTTTAAATACATTATTTAACATATTAACATTATTATTCTTACTTTTATTTAAAAATAAACCTTGATTTCTTTTGATGTTATAAACTGAAGAAAGAACTGACTGCAAACAATTTCAATGTTAAAAATGTATATAAATTTTTGATGTCAGATTTATGTTTTGTTTGTAACTCTTTCAATTGATGTATATTAGAATTTGTATCTATATAATATTTTTGAACTTTATTTTTAAAGCTTATTTAAATATTTTATCATCATTTTTTTTAAAATCCTGCATTTCTTTGACAAAATGTAATTTTTTCAATGCCATTTGCACGAAATTTTTGAGCACGTATCTAAATTTCCATTAATTATTTAATCATTTCCATAGTTTATATATTTTTGTCAAGTTTAATATTTTTAGTTCAGCTTGTTGAATTCAGCTTTTCAATTCAGCATAATCAGCTAAATGACAATTACACTATTTTGTTAATTTTTTTTTCAGTTATTAATCAGTATATATAATTTACTTATAAAAGGGTATTGTGTGAAAACAAAAATTCTAAATCAATAAAATTATAAATAAGTATTATTTGAATATTTGTTTAAAATTGCAAATTAAAAAATTTAAAATTTAAAATTTTTCTTTTCTTTTAGCAATTCTGTATATTCATCATAACTCTGTATGTCAGCTATTTGATATATATATATATATATATATATATATATATATTTCAAATTTTCAAATCAATTATTAATGAATATATATTTTGAAAAAAAAGAACATTGTAATTCTAATGATTTTAATGCGATGGATATATTTTTATTTTATTTCTTTATACCTAATGCTTTAATTAGCCCCTTAAAAACTTGTAAATAATGCCTATTCTGCATATATTTGGAAAATTGTTCCACTTCCTTATTACATTTGAAAAATTTTATGTTTTTGGTTGCTGCATACAATTTAGAAACGTCATTAGCTTCTCAACAATAGATGTTGGTTGCTTTTTCTCCGATTTATTACAATATTTCAAATTAAATTTTTTGTTAACCGGTAGAAAATGCACTATCTCTAAATTTCTAATTTTCTACTCTCAGAAGACTTCAAAAGAATATTCTCTCAGAAGTAACAATCATCTTGTAGAGCACAAAAGGTCTTTACTGGGACAACTGTAACCCTCTGAAGTCATTTAAAAAAACGCTAGATAATAAGAGGCGACTTGAGTGTTTAAAACAAATGCAAACAGATAACTTCCACAACACCTATCATTCACACTTTTCTTTATAATACTTCTGCTTCTCATTGAATAAGCAATTTAATTCCTGCTTCTTACTCTATTCAGTTTGTCTCAAGCCTTATCAGTCTTTCTTTTATTCCTTGCCTTCTACTGTTGGCACTGCTTGTTACCGGGCGATACCGAAAAAAAACGCTATAAAAATGGAGTTCACAATCGATTTTGTGTTTCTTTGTCTGTTTTAAAAAATATGGAATCTTACTGGACTGTGTATCAATAAAGACACTTTCACGCGTTACTGTCAAAGAGAAGAATGACATTCAACATTTATTGAATTTCTTTTTTTAAAAGAGGAATCATTTTCGTATTTTGAGGTGCAATGTTTTTTCTATCTATTCTGTGGCGGTGGTAGTTTATCGAGCAGCCCTGTTGTTGGGTATAAAAACTTCATCCTGAAAACCACTCACCTGTTCTATATTGCTCGGGAGATCATATTCTTTATTCGTTTCATCCTATTTATTTGAATAGCAATATTTTCTGAAGAAAATGACGTTTTATTTATGAAAATAAATAAGATTTCACTGTTATATTCATTATTTATGTATGAATGAAAGATCTACATTCAAATGATGTTTGGTTATAAATCATAAATATAATAAACTAAAAAACATTATCACATGAAAATATATTTGTGGTTATTTTTCTCAAAAATAAATAAATAAATAAAAAGCACAGATGAAACGAGGAATACTATCATGTGATTTTTCAAAAACTTTTTTCCTTATCTGTAATGTCCTATTGATATGTATTGCTTTACAAGTGTCAATAAATAATATAAATTTTCGTCATCTTATTAGCTTTGCTAGTTGAATTAAAAGAATTATAATGGTTTTCTTTTCAGATTTGTAATTAACTTAACTTATCAATATGGAGCCTTTTAATCGATTTTTCACCTACATCTTGATAAATTCCAATTGCAATTTTTTTTACTCATATAATCTTTATCATTAGAATATTAAAACATTTAATATATTCAAGAAGAAGCTAATAATTAATTGATTTATTTAATTAAAAATTATTTTCATGTGAATGGAATTGTTTGGCAGTACATTTTAGGAAACATTCATTTCAATATTTCATTACATTTATATTCACATATTGCAAATTAAAAGCTAAAAATAAGATGATTTTTTTTTCAATTGGTCATTTTTTAAAATGATAAATTGAATTTTTTTTTCAATTTATCATTTTATTTATCATTTTATTTTTAATCAAATATGCCCCAAATATTCCATCTTTCACTTGCCCTTTATGTTATTGACTCAAAATCAAATAAAAAGAATGAGGGGCCAAAAAGAAAGCTTCTTTTCAAGCAAATAGATAAATTTATTATGAATCATTCATGTCTATTTTATATTTTCATCTAATAAAATTTTTGCTCCGTGAAAAAAACAAAACTAATTTAAAATATTTACTTCTAAAATTGGTAAATATATTCAAACATTCAATTCTTTGCATGAAAATAATAATAAAAATATTCTTCAAAATAAAACTCTTATGTAAGCTTAGGATAAAGTTGTTCACTCCAAAGAAATCCCCAGGATCTATTTAAATTGTGGATAGAGTGATTCTTATTACAGACCTTTATGGTACAACTACCTTTCTATCCATTAAAACACAAGAAAAGACACATAGCATGTTGCTTTCCCGGTTCCGGTGATGGATGATCTGGAGGGGAAAAATAATCTTTTTCATTCGTGAGCATAGGAACCTTTTTCCGGAAGTCATATTTATATCTTCGGAACTTCTGCTCCAATATTTGTTCATACCGTTGGTATAATTTATTTTTCTATTTTAAAAATTTCTGACTAAACTATTTTTTTAGCCTTTTCTTGCATGATAGCAGATCACCATATATTCTTTTAAATTGCTTTAAAGATACTTCTTTAAAAATTAAATCAATCTATTGTCTTCAGTTCTGCTAAATGCAAGAAAACAAATTCATTTCACTTTCTCGTATTAGGGTTAAAAATTAAATATCATCATCAATAAATCCATAATCAATTCCAAAATATCTATCTATTTATGAACATGTAATTAAACAACTAAGAAAATGAAGTGCTAAATTGTATTTATAACAAAATGGCAGATTCGCACCAAATTTTGAACAAAAACATTAAATGAAAGCCCTTTACATGCCCAATAAATAAAATTCATATGAACAAGAAATTTCAAATTCTTTTGAATATGATAATTTCCGCATTTAGTTTCATTGAGTTGTATTAGTATCCCATTTTAAAGCAAAGCTAGAGTTATTTTGGGACTTTTCTTATAATTTCTAACCGTGGTCAGATGAACTCAACTAGCACCCCTCCCACCCTCAACTCAACTATCACCACCCTCTCCAAGCTTCTGCACATCACCATTGGGAGGAAATTTGGAGCCAAGCAGTTTAATTTGGATCAGACCCGTTTCCACGATGGTTTTCATTGAAATAAGGTCTCAAGCCTAAAAACCTTGGTTTCGAAGAGGAGAGCTCACTATACTCTTACTGCGGCCCCAAACATGTAAAGAACTTTGCTTATAAGATTTAGAACACGGTAGATATTTTCATCAGATTGCTATATTTGTATATAATTTTGACATTCATGAAGCAATTTAATCAAAAGCAGGAAAAAATGAAATAGATGAATTTATTGAGAAATTTTTTATTAATTAATGCCAAACTTTGGCTTTAATTTGTTAAAAGGTGGAGATCCATAATATATAAGCCATTATCTTCACAAGCAAAAATATAATGCACAGCTCAATATTTTAAAAGTTTATGTAAATGTAAGGTGAGGAAAATGTAACTGTACTGTTTTGCAGAAATATATTGTGCCGGGCGTATCCTTAAAATTTCTAAAGGTATTTTGGCAAACATAGATGAAATCTGAAGAAAAATGTCAGCTATCCCTAAGATGTTTACATTTCAAAAAAATTATTATTTTAGAAAAGTAAGATAGATTTTTGATGTCACTGGAGTTTTTAAGCGTATTAAACAAAATTAAGTTAATTATATCTCAATTTATTGATAAATGTTAAATGACTTTAAAATATAAGTAATTAAAATTTATAAATATTAAAATAAGAAAAATCAAGAAAACTGGTACTGTGTTTGTGTGTGTGTTTGTGTGTGTGTATGTGTGTGAGAGAGAGAGAGATAGTTAATTCAAAAAGTATGGACGAATGAAATGCAACTCCTTTTTCTCAGATTCAGTATCTGCTTGGCTACATTTATTAAATCAAAACTCATTTGAATTAATTAATTAAATGAATATTCAATTAATATTAAGGATTATGATATTAGTATTAATTTCATAGAAATATCAAACAACCAATCACACCAAGAAATAAGGAAAGTACGCAAGGAAAGTTTTAGTAAAACTTTCCTTGCGTACTTTCCTTAAATCATTCATTTAAGGATAATAAAATTGCATAAAAACATGAACCTAACACCTAACGAACATGACACCTAAATTTATTGCGTTTTCATTTTATGCACAACTGGATATACGGCAGTGACTTTTGTTGTATGTAATGTACCTATCCTGAAATACAATGAGACCCTCGGCATTTAAGAAAACTCCAAAATTCTTATATCTGTCTGAGATAAGAATACTGAGATTAATTCCTTTCAGTCTTTAGATTCCGGATATTTTCTGTGTAAAATTTTATTGCATTGGACGTAGTATTATTGATGAGTTGATCTCCATTTCACAGAAAGAATTAAAAAATGGTATTTTGTATGCAAATCAAATTGATTCAAGATATTTCAATTAACTGTCCAAATACTATGTGTAAAAACTTTTATTATAATGCCTAAAATTCATCGATCTTGAAAGAAATATGGATATTGTATACAATCAACATTAAAAAGCTTTTCATTTATTCACATTATCATTAAATCATTGCCAAAAAAATCGCTCTAAATGTATTTTTCTGTCCACTGAAGAATATACATGTATCAGTTTTAAGACAAAGGCATTGCTCTGTGTAACATCAGAAAACACACACACACACGCGCGCGCGCGCGCATTCATCTTTATTTTTATTAAAAATATGACTGGATATCATTAACATAATGTTTACTAAAAAGGATTTAAAAAACATAGCAGAGCAGATCAAAGTAAACAATAACAACTATTTATTACTTTTGAAATAAAAAAAAGAGACTCAAAGAATAAATTAATATATTTAATCATAAATGATATAACGTGATTCATTTTCAGAAATAAAGACAAACAAAAAATGTGTATATAATAATTCAAATATCTAGGGACTCATTGAAATGGAAATTGATCCCTTCCACATTCATCTAATGTGATAATAAGCTATTCAAAACTGTTAAGCATGATAAAAAAATACAGTTCTATTTCAAACTTTCATGTTATAATGATGCTTTTATTATTCCCCTTGAACTATAGTGTGCTTGAAAAGATTTTCTTTCATCTGCTGAAAATTAAAAAAAAGTGGTTATGCGTCGTCTAAAAATTAATCTATTGCTTGACGAAAATAAGAATATTAATAATTCATAGGAAACAGTAGGTTGACTTAAAAGCAATCAACTCTTTCGTTTCCGAACAAAAAGTCATTAATAATCATAGCACACAAGCACTCGTGCGTAATACTGTGGGAAGAATTTTTGGAATTATCCTCTGGCCAAGATGAAATACACTAGAACATCTATTTGATTGAAATATAGCGGAAAAAACAATAGCAATGGTTTTAAAAGTAAGAAATATGCAAAGATAAGTGAAATCAATGATATTTTTTATTCTGTGGCATATTTGTTTCCGTGAAATTGTTTCGCCTTAAGAGAAATAAATGTATTGTTTCAGAATTTGAAATAATATTTTTTTTTCTATCTTTTAATTTACTTTCTGTACTTTGTTTCATTTCTGAAGACGAAAGTAATGCAATTTTGTTTTAACTTTCTGTTAGATTGTTTTACTTTCTTTAAAACTGTTTTTGTGATCTTATTAAGACAATTAACTGAATAAAATTATTGATTTTTTGATTGAAAATTTAGAATATGCACATATTCTTAATATACACACATATAAAATGAAAGCAATCATGATTATATTATGCGATTTCTATTATAAATTGAATTATCAAACATTATAATGTTTTAAAGGATATAGAATGTTCTTCGAGGGAAAAAAATAAAGAAGATCCAAATTCCTGTTCGAAATCTCCCGGAGTAATAATTCTCATACATTCTCTCTCTTTCTGGCTTGATTGAATTGGTTTCTGCATTCTGTGAGTATCAAATTTTGCTTTAATCAAATAACATAAGGAATGTCAGCAAGAAAATATTATGACACTAAAAAATATTACTTATTTCATAAATTCTCTTTTTATAGTACATCAATTTACATATTCATAAAAATATTTCAAAAGGATATCAAAGGATTGACATATCTGTGAAATTTTAAGCAAAATTATGCAATAAAGCTTTAAAAATAGATTTAAAATTAAATATTTAAAATATAAATTTATTACATTTTTGACTTTTAAGTTACATTTTGAAAATCCACTACAAGTTTTAATACATAGCTTTAAGAGAGAAATACCTGCGTGAAAAGTAATATTGGCAAAAATGGACATGGGAATTCTCTTTGAAAGACAATGTTCTAAAAATTGTTTTCTTATCATGCTGATAACATTGGATTGGCGAAAGAACGTAATAAAAAGTAATGATGAAACAAAATAGATTTGAATTTACATCATCAATAAAAGACATTCTTATTTATTGAGTAAAAAATAGATATTGAAATATTTATCAACAATACATAAAATAATACATGGAAATAAAACTTCCATCACTGAAAAGCTAATAAAAAAATAAAATAAATCTGTAAAAGAAGTTTTAAACTATATTATAGGCTAATGTTATTAACGTAAAGCTTAAAAATATCATCAACACTAGTTATTTGCAAATGTAATCAATATTTAGAAAATCCCTTTCGCATTAACAATATTACTTAAAAGGTAATACTGGACTAAATAAAATTATGTATTTAATGTGATGCTACTATAAAAAATATATATTTATCATTGTATATTTGTATCTATCCTTGGAGCAAAAATTTAAAAAAATCGATATTTAGAATTTTTCATTACCATATTGAATTAACTCATATTTGTTTGAAGAAACAAAATCTTAGTGAATCTTAAAAAAAATTTAAACTGACAATGTTAGGTAACTACATTTTAATAGTGAGTAAAATTTATTCTTTTTAAATATATATATTTAGAAAAATAGGATAAATTTAGCTTTCAATGATCCACACAGATTCCAAGCATAATTCAGATCTATTTATTATTTGGAAGGTCACTTCAAAAAAATGTGAAAAGCAAATTTAGCCGTAGTGAACAGATTTACCACTTGTTATCCCAACCGAATTATATGAATATGCAGTCAAATAATAGTAAAAATGCACCATTTTGTAAACACAATAAATTATGTATCAGATGATATTGAACACACACGTATATACATGAACGTTTATACGAATTTGAATAATGCATTACTTTGTGGGTGTATTTGCACTTGAAAAAAGATTCACTCAAATTATATCTCAGCACAAAAATTAGTATTTATTTTCCCAATCTTGTTGATCTATATTAACTTTTAACTAGGGATCTATATTAACTTTTAACTAGTAGTATCTCTGACCACTGGGAATGTTCAATTGGGCCACTACTATTCTAGTTTCAACTGACTCGAAATGATTGACCCTTTAGCTTCCAAGTTCTTGACCTTCATTAGGCGCTTAGATATTCAAACCGTTACAGAGAATGCTTTTATTTCAATATTTTAGCTATTTTTTGCACGACGTCTTTGAGCACTTTTAGTATTCTAGCATTATACAAATCTGGGCTGAAAAATCTAATACAGATTGGATTCTCAACATAGTATCTAATTTATTGATCCTCGTTATGAAGCAGAGCTCCAAAGGCCTCTAAATGAAACAGAAATGTGATTATAATGATGATGATAACTGATAGTTCGATAAAAGTTCTCATACAACTATGTAGGTTTAGATATAATAAAATATAATTTTCATAGTTATGAAATATTTTGAAATATATCTAATCTATGTTATAATACCACGAGAAATATCCACATAATTTTACGTTTGATTTTTTTACTAGTACTTAACCTTACGTTTAAAATCCCTCATAGATCATACAACGAATGTTCAAAAGTTTCCGCGTAGACATAATGCTGATAAAAAAAGCCGTCGATATTTTCCCCCTTTTTTCATAAATTGTTATCTATATACCCTTGTATACTGAAAAAAAATATGATTTAGAAAGTAAAATTTAAATTTGAGAAAAAAATGCATGTGTAAACAAAATGACATTTTTTCAAAAAAAATATGTTAAAAAAATTTTCCACGACATATTTATATATCAAGAGCAATGTTTTTTGAATACATTGGCTGATTTTCATACTGATACTTTGATTAGAAAATTTAATTTGTGTGTTAAGAAAATTCTGTCTCTTAAACCACCCCTCCCTTGCTAAAATCCTAAATTTTCACCTCAGCAGTTAAGGAGATTAAAATAAATAAAGAATGATGCTGCGACTTACGAAATATTCTTCAACAAGTAATACTTGCATATTTTATATAATGCATTTGTTATATTCTAAAAAGGCGGAGGAAAAAAATGATCCTCGGATCAATATGCAACAATCCCTCTAGAGCTAGTAAGTAAGTTATCTTAGAACCCCACTTTCAGCCTAACCGGATTTAAATGTATCCCAACTCCCAAAGATCCACAAGAAAACTCCCACCTGGCTGCGTCCCTTGTTTAAAACTTACGCATCACAAGAACTGAAAGGAACGATCCAGTTATAAAAACGCAGCGAATCATGCATTTGCAAAGCCACACGAAGACCAGCTTTGAATGCTCCATGACAAATACGCATAAGAACCGCATAAGCCGCTTTGCCCGAACCCGCATTTCAAGTTGGTCGATTCGAAGGGCTGAAAGACAAACAAGGCGAAAGAACAAAAACAAATAGCACGCAGACGTAAGCCAATAAAATAAACAAGGCTGCATATACAGACTTATGATTGTTCTAGAATACACTCAACATTGAGAGAGTTGTATTTCTTTTGTTATAAACCGCTACGTGCTCGGTCTGTGTCAACATAGTTCTATATCAAGCGCGAACTATAGTACGTTCGTCTGAAAAACCACCTGCGTTTCCGCCATTGCCGTTTTTCATCCTTGTGATGCAAATTTATCGATTTTAATTTTTTATTGATATTATTTTGTATTTATAACTACTAAATTTAAAATATATATGCATTTTAAAATTGAATAATTGAATTTGAATTTTTTAAAATAGATTCCATTTAAAAAAGACATTCTGAAGGTTCCAAGAAAGTTATTGAAGAATTTCTGTATTTTTATTCATTTGATTGATCCATACCACATATTACTTATTTTTTTATTTTTCGTTTGTAGAATTTTAGCAGTTATCACTTTTTTATGGATATTTTCAATTAATATTAGCACTAACTTAAATATAATAATTCTTATAAATTATTAAAAATATTTAGAAATGGAAACTAGAAACATCCTATAAAACCACAAGTTCAAGAAAATGTATTCATATCCATTGACAATTTCTAACCCATTTTTATCCAATGATACTTTCTATTCAATTGATATCTATTCAAATCTCATTCAAAGGTGTATCAGTAATAAATATGTGAAATCGTCCATAATCTATACAGTATTTTTTTCCAATTCCTCAATAATTAGTTTACACTCTCCCTATATAAATCTTGTTTAAATTTTCAATCGTTAATAAAATATTTTTTATTCATCCACTGAAGTTCAAGTACATTTTTTAAACTTGAAGTACATTTGACATTAATAGAGTTTTTTTCAAACATTAATTCCTTAATTGAATTTAATTAATTTTTTATATTTTAAATAAAGTTTTAGCCGTTTGTAATTATTATGGAAATCAACAGGTAATAATTTAATCGGTAAAATGCAAGGTTTTCTGAGATTTTTACAAGTGAACTCAATTCTTGCGAAAATCAATAATTTTTTTTAAATAAACTATTTATATTAATTGTAATTATTTAATAAAAAGAAACTAAAATAAAAATTTTCTTTGTTGACTCAAGTAGGAATTGAATTAATTTTTTATATTTCTTGGTCAATTTCCAAATACTTCAAACAGGCATCTCATTTAAAGAGATATATAATTATTATTCATGTTTAAATCTGAAGTTTGGTAGGTGTTAGAACTTTGGCTTTAAATAGTTCCTTTTTTTGTTTTGTTTTAGGCATATTTGCATAAAATATAAATTGCTCTCGTGCATTCAATTCCTAATAGGCAAGATGACTTTTCATCAATTTATGTATGAATGCTCAGTGGTATTTCAATTAAATTTCCCATGAAAAGTATCAATTACTTGTTAAATATAATTTTACTACACTATTATCGTTTATTACAAAAACTCTCAATATCCGAATATTCATGTTTTTGGATCTCACTGTTAATACCTAGTTCACTTTTTAAACATTGTATACCTTTTATATAGAAATAAATTTGAATTTCTAATATAAAATTAACAGTTTTTAACGTTACTTTGAAATGCTCATGTGTATATGAGGATTTGAAAGTGGGAGTGACGTTACATAGTTTCTTTAAACGATTCTCTCATCGTACGCATTTGACATTTAATTCAAATTTTTGAAGTTATTTCGGCTGGATTATAAATTAAAACTTATGCTCACATAGCATATTTATAAATCTGCCATTCCAGTCAGAGGTTCTTAATACTGTATGAAATTCTGTTAGAGGAATAAAATATATTTTGTTATTTATTATAGCAAAATAGAAAAAAGATATTAAACGATAAGGATATTTCATAAGACACCCTATAATATCGCATTTGTAACTCTCATTAGGATTGGAGAATGATAAAACTATAAGCGTCAGTGAATATATTAAATAGTACATTAATTATGGAAATACCATGTGCTTCATAGGTAACTTTTCAATTTTAAGTCTTTGTTTACTGACACAGAAAATATTTATTGGTAATTGCTGCTTTTTGGATAAAAAAAATAGTCTGATTTTGATCCAATGGAAATTTTGAATAAGAACATTATCTATCTCGCGTATGCTTTTTTATTCCTTTATTATTACTCATATGTATAGAGTCTAATCTTTACAACCTTTAAAAAATTAAAATAATGCCAGGCCTAAAAATTAATAGTCATAACGGTGATAAATATAAACATTTGAATACGTTTCTTCTCGGAGGTTTCTTTTATTCCTCTAGTGCACTGAGAAAAACCCCAATGTCAAGGAGTTTGAAACTGGTTTGCGAGGCCTGTATTTATTCTCTGAGCCTGTATTTATTCTCGTACGTGTGTGTCTACTTATTTATCTGGAATCTCAAGCAGAATGGGAAAGTTTAAACAAATGTTTCATAAAAGAAAGATTCGTAGCATGAGTTGAAACATGACCATGAAGCTAAAAAACCAAGTTAAAATTAAAATGAAATCTACTGTGCCTATTTCAATATATCATGTCAGAAAATAATTTCTTAAACGATCAAGCACCACGTGCTCGTACAAGTTAAATTCAATTTTTATTCATTTCAATCGTTTCATCAAATGAGTCACTTGGTACTGTAAACTATCCAAAAAAATGTGTCTCGCATATATATATTTATATTTAAAAAATATCACATTTCCTTTTTATTTTATTTTGTATAACAACGTGTTCAAAATGACATTTTTCTAGGTTTTATTTGCTGTGGTCATTCACTTATTTTTTTATTCAGAGCTTTTATAAATGCAAGGGCACCACGTTATTAAAAGCTGAGTTTTTGAAATGTTAGTGCAGATAATAAATTTTTTATTTTACGCCTACGGGTTTTGCTGACGGCAAAATCATCATTCCAAAAACAACATCATATTCTGACATGATAATAAAAAATGAATGTAAACAATAGCAATTTCGTGGTTTAAATTAGTTTTGTTAAGGAATGCAACATAAATAAATCAGTTATCATTAGAAAGTAAAATAGGAAATCAGATGACTGATAACTGCTTTCAATAGTAAATTACATGCTGATAAAGAACAGAAATGATTAGTCAAATTTAGTTTTTGTCTCGTTGTAAAGCAAAACTAGGGCTATTTTGGAACGGATCTTGTAATTCTGAACCACAGTCGGATGACAAGGATGACATATGAGCCTGCAAACCCCTTCTCCTCCACGCCACACCAGCGGGAGGACGTTTTCCTTTGCCGGATTTAACGTGCCACAGAACCCCTAACATGATGGTTCTTCTGTGGAATTGAGTCTCAAGTCTAAAAACCTACGGCTATCGTGTCCAAGACCCCACCACCAAGCCACCTAGGTCCCCAAACTCTTGAACAAAGGCAAAGTGTAAAATTTATTTGTTTTAAAGACTCAAATAACTACTCTTCTCTAAGGAAGTCAAGTCCGACATCAACTACAATGCCAATTAATTATTTAAGTCCCGCTTCTTATTTTATATGTTATAGCTTCTAATTTTTTTATTTGAAAGGTAAAAACAATTCAGTAGGTATAAAGGCATAATATTATCTCATTGCAATTGTGATCATTCTCTTTTATCAATTATTAAGATGATTACTATGATTTGAATATTAATTTTGATCAATTATCCTATTTCCATCTCATTGAAATGCATGTAAAAAGATTGCTTTCTGCAGAAAATTTCTATAGAAAAAAGCTATTTTTCCCCCAAAAACTTTAAGAACCCTCCAGTGTGGGAATATATGATTCTTGTGAAACAATAAATATGGGTTGAATTATTTTGTAATAAAATTGAGTATTATAAATAGATTTTTAAAAAATTCTGAAAGCATAATTAAATCAAATTGTAGAAATCATAAATTTGTTGATGTTTCAATATTAATATTTTTTTAAAATTAAGATGTTATAAAAATATTTATGGTATGATTATATGCTGCAAAATTATTTTAACTATGTTAAATTTAATGGTAATTTTTACCTTTATAAAATTGGGATTAATAATTTTTCATTCAAAAAGAAATCAATACCAATTTTCAAATTTCTAGAATTAGTAGTAGAAAAATGTAGAGGCTTAGAGCATATCAAGATGAATAACTCTGTCAATAGCATTTGCCTTTTATATGCGTGACTTCAATCTTTACCAATTATAAAAAGTTGTGAATATGTATCTTGGACCTAGAATTGCTTGCAAATTGTGGGTATGTGCCCCTGTACGAGAGGATTTAAATTAATCAAAAATTCAGTGAAGAGTTGTTGCAAGTTTCATAAATAGAACTGCAGAAAAATTATTTTTATACCATCCTGAAATTTAAAATATTATTTTTCAGTTGTAACAAATTATCTGGCATACAATTTTTCCTTATTTTTTAAGATTTTCTGTAATATTTACAAGGACGGTGGGATAAATTTCAAATTTTTTACAGTTTGTCATTAAATGTTTAATAGCGTGATTTTTTTCTCTGTAAGAGAGGGAATAAAAGAAAAGAAAGAAGTCTAAGGGAAACAAAAAGATTCTAAAAATTATCTATAGGGTTAATCTGAAGAACAAAAGAGTGAACCAATGAAAACATTTATGAAATAAATTATGCCATTTAATTGCTATATGTATTGTACTTGGACTCTAATTGGAACATTCATTCGTCTTATAAACTGATTAAATAAATTCTGATGAATTGCGTAAATATCAGACTATAAAAATTACCTTTTAATGTTGGCAACACTTAGATATTCTTAATTATATGATTAATATTACTCAAAATTCATATTTATTACAAGTCCAATGGTCGCCAAAGCCACGTAGTATAAAAAGTTTGAAAGACCAATACTAGCTCATTATATGCATTGCAAACCTCTTTTAGTTCATATTTCAAAAAATAATTATAACTTAAAAGTTAACATTTTCTGTGCATATTAGATATTATTATTAATAATACTAATAAAAATTCATGAATTTAAATATTCAGTTTTTAATACATTTCTTTGGTTGTGTAATTTTATGCATAAAATAACATTTAGAATATTCATCTCTGCCTTAATAATTATGAATTCAATCATTACATTAGAAAAAAGAATAAACTCTTTTTTTTTCACAATCTATAATTGCAACACATATCTTCTTTTATCTTATGATATAAAATGTAATTGTAACGTAAAAATTCTTTATTGAATAAGGATTTATTTTAAAGCTGCAAAATTTGTAATTTCTTACAATGAACATATGTATAAATATTTTTCTGTGTTCTTTCGTTTTAAGAAATCCATATTGAAAAGAAAAAGAGTTCAAACTGGCATACTTTATGTTTTAAAATTTAAAAAAACACAAATATATTCCTTATTTCTATTTTAGTAAAGGATGCTCTGTTATCTTTTAAAGCATAAAACTGTAAAATTATTCTCTGTTATTCTCAAGTTATTCATTACTCAGTGACTTATAACGAAAAGTCAGTTTTTGTAAGAAAGGAAATGAATAAAACTAAAAATATTTTTTTAAAACAAAAGCGGAGCTCATTTCTAAAATTTAACCTTTTTTTTTCCTTTCTTTAAAAAATAACTTTTTTGTTTCTGTAACCGTGCCTACCTTTTTCATGTTCAGAGAATGATACGGTTACACAAGAGAAAAAACTCCAGTTTTTGAGACAACAATGAGACAAGTATAAGGAGTGTCAAAATGGAAAGAAAGAAGAAACACGGGGAGAAATAAAAGAGGGAATCAGATGTGCTGTGAATCTGCTGTATTCATCCTTCTCCAAATGTTCCGTTTGCTCACTTTCAACTGTTTGCTCTTTGAAATGACTTTGAGAAAGCAATACCTTGCGACCTTGTTTACTTTTTCAAGCCGGCAAGAAAAGGGACGGATGTATAACATGCGAGACCTTCGAACTCAGAGTCAAGAAAACCTAGAAATCTTATTTTCAGTTAAAGCGTGACAGTCGCTTTAACTGAAATCGAAAAGTGAATTTTGAGATTTTATTTTTCCCTCTTGCAGAAGCTTGTGACAGGAACTAACTGTATCAGTCTACATGGAGAAATGTTATTCTATTTTTTAAACATGCTTGCTTTTCTAGCGTAAATATTTGCTTGGATTATCGAAATTTCATATTTTAATAAGGCTTGAGCATTGATGCGATAATTAAAAAAGGGCACATCTAGAGGAGTGAATGGTTATTTGTGCAACCGATAATTTGGGCCTTTTTTGTCTTTAAGATAACATATTTTAATCAAACAGAACACGAAAATAGCTACAGTTTGTTTAATAAAACAAATGTTTACAGAAAAATATTTTTTGAAGATTTTGTTCAAAGACATATAAAACTAATAAAAAATAAAATAGCTAATAATAATTAATAAATAAAATAAATAATAATTAAAAGTGAAATAATAATAATGAAATAACGCTGTCGTTTAACGAATTTTAATAATATGGGGTCCTTTCATATAACTTTAAGCTTCATATTTACTCAAAAACATTTTTATTTGAAAAGCTGAAACTTGTTCTTCCCGAAAAGTCATTGTTTTAATTTATGTTGAAATTGTAAAAAAGCATATTAAAAGTGGGGGGGGTTGCATACAGGATAATCGAATTCAACAGACAAATTCAGAGAGTTCATAGTAGGCATCGAGAAGATAAAAATTTATCATATAACAGAGTCCTAGACGATATTTAGTAGAAGGAAATCGAAAAAATGAAGGGAGTCCGAGAATTGTTTAAAAAAAATTGCTAACTAATATTAATAAATGATGTTTGAAATACGATTTTTTTTTAATGAAAGTTCATTCTTGAAAGTTTTTTTAATGTACGTAACATTAAAAAACTTTCAGAGAGTCGTACATTACTGAAAGCGAAAAAGTAGTTTATAAACCTTTCTTACAAAAATATCAAAAAATGAATATAAATAAAAACATGAAAATGTAAGGTATTTAATATTCTTTAATGTATGAAGTATAAAATTGAGCATGATCCCCGGGTTATTTGAAAACGAAAGAGTCGCTTATAATCCTTTTCTACCAAAATACTAAATATTGAAGATAAATAAAGGCGTTAAAATGTAAGGAATTTTACTCTTCCATTTAATATAAACATGTAGATTGAAAGCTGAGGAAGTTTAAGGATATTTAAGAAAAACTAAAATGTGTACCAGAAAGCATTGCTGCTTGTCAGTACCGATGTTCTCATAGGATGTTATCAAATTTGAAAAATAAATTCAGAGCGTGGATAGCAGGCATTAATGAGATGAAAAGTTAATAGAAATTTTAAGGTGGCTTGTGACGTTATTTCGTCGAAAGAGAAAGACCCTATGAATGCAAGGATTAGGAGCAAGGTAATTGAGAAGAAGAAGATTTCTTATACATTAATTTTTTATGCATTCGAATAAAATAACAGTAGAAAGCAAGCATTCATTGATGATATGTGTCCAATTAAACACCATTCGTAAACAGCATGCCATGTTTCCCGAATGCCAAATATGCCGATATGCATTTAACTTCTGACCAAGTGGAAGACAATGGACTCCTAACACAAAGAATGCACCAACTGTAGTTTTTTAAGTGACGTTGTCCGCACCGTAGCACATTTAAGGATCCATCATATGCAGAGATAGTTTATGGGACACAGGAAACAGAGTTTTACATTGCAGGGCCGATACTCAATCAACAAGCACACGATTAGGTGTAGTTAGACTGTGCATTCGATATGAATCGCTATAATGATGAATGTTGAAAACATCACCACTTCCAGCTGCAGAAAGTCAAAATCCTCTGAGATGATTATTACTCACTGAGGGTGAGGTTCGCACGCTGGATGTTTGATGCTACATAGAAAGATGCACACTTTTCTGTTAGTTTATTCTTGGATTAATCCTGTTATATGAGAGAAGACATTTTCTACACTTTCAATGCATATATTTAGTAATTCAAAAATCCCCACATAACTATCTTCTTGAACGTGCAACACAAAATATTAACTTTTGGCTGGGAGTCTCAAATTCCATCTATTGGGAATATATCCTCTGTCCAAACGCTTCTATTGGATTACAACTGCTACATAAGTCACTTTTTATTTAATTTAAAAATCTGACAGCAATATCTTTAGAGAAGCGAAGCAAATTATTTTCATTAAATGGAGATTTCGCTATTGTTAGTATCGTTTTAGAATTTAGAATTGTTTTTAGAATTTCATTGGAAACGAAGTAGCATAAACATAAAAAAAGCTGTTCAAATATTTTGAAAAATAAATCATTAATAAACAATTTAAGAAGTACATACAAATGTTGTCACTATGGGTTTATTTAATAAAAGATTCGAACTCTTATAATCCAGAATATTTCATATGTATTCGTAAATAAATTTCAAGTTTATTTCATTAATGCTTTTTGAAAATAAATAAAGGAATAAACAATTTTAGAAAATGCCTCTTGGATCTAGGAATCCATTAAGAAAGTTTGAGTAAACTTTAGCGAAAATATGTTTTCGCTGTAAGAGATTGTTATTTAAATTACCAGATAGCTATATTACTAAAATTCGATAAGAAATTCGATGTTGTTATCGTTTTCGTCCTAGCATTTCTGTTTAAAAACGACAAATGTTTGAATAGCTTAAAAGAAAATACAAAAACTTTATTTTTATAGTAATTTAATTTTGAATAGATTAAAAAAATAAGTTATAAATTATAAGCAAGATATTTTGTAAATTTCTTGCTATTTACTCTTGATAAAATATTTTTTAATTGCAAATTGTTCTTTTGCATCTATTGGGAATATATTTCCATTAGTTATTTAATTTCTTTCAGTTTAAAGCTCATTGGCATTTTCATTTAAGCAAAATTTCCAAGAATAATTCCTTTAAAATTTGTATTAAACTGGAAGAAAAATAGTATATAAATGTATAAAAATGCAAAAAAAGAAAAAAGAAACAACCGAAGATAGAATTAGACTTAGATTAGCTTAGTATTTGAAATAATCTTGGATTTGAAATATAGCTCCAATGGTATTTGACTAGTTACTTAAATTTCTGCTTGTTGCGACAAAAACAAGGCATTTTTAACCTCAAAATGGATTAATTATGGAAAATGTGGTCATCAATATTTGTATACAAGGTTTACAATAGGAACATCAAGATTTTATGTAGTGTATATCAAAACACAATATTAAAAATTATCCTTTTCAGCATTATTTTTAAAAAACAATCCTTCTGAAATTTCTCTGATAATTATTTTTAATCCCGGATTTCAAAATAAAATCATATATGTCGCATGCCCCTTGTAAGAACTTATGTTAAGATAATCATACAATGTGGAGAAATTTTTTTTAGTTTTTACATTTCGAGGAAAATTGAGCTATATTATTTTAATGGATACATATATATTTTAATGGATACATATTTGATTGCAGATAGTCTTACGTCTTGTCCGAAGACTTTTGGCTATCATTCCTATTAAGATGAAAATGTGCATGATTCAGTGCAGATTTTTTACATTTACGTAAATCAAACATTTCATTTGTAAATTCTATATTCAACTGTTATCAAATTGATAGCCGTTCAGAGATTTGAATGCTTATTTTTTACATCTATTAATCAGACAAAAATATTGTATTTCAATCGTCTTCGGTGACTATCCCTTTCCCTTAATAAAGTAATTCTACGCAGTTTGTAATGAATGTATAGTATGTTATTTGCTGTAAATTTCAAATATTTTATGCATGTGGAAACCAAAGTAATTTAAATTATTAATTATGGTATATATTTTACTCATGTTTTTGGTGTTTTTACGGCAAAGAAATTACTGATGCCATAAACATTCATGTTTTGATTCATAAATACTATCATCGGTAATTTTGACCGCTTGTTCAAAATAAAAGAAAAAAATAAAGATACCGTTATTGAAAGACTTTCTAGCTTAATAAGTGAATTATAGAAAAAAAAATGATAAACCTAAAAAAATGAAATTAGTTAGTTATAGACCATTTTACCTCAATACTTTAACTATGGTAAAGAAAATTTAAAAAAAAAACGTATAAAGGAATTAAATTTACTTTTGGAATTGTGAAGGTACATAGATTGCAGATTTCTTAATTATATGTTCAGAATGTTAATTTTGAAATTTTCATAATTCTTCAAAGTTCTGTAACCT
>JAOUZG010020767.1:3161085-3179673 GCA_026289955.1 Argiope argentata | reverse complement strand
TTTTTTTTCTTTCCCTACAATCATTAGCATTGCTAACATTCATAACTCACTTTCTAAGATTGTTTTACAGAATGATCGCGAGAAATAAAGTAAAAAGAAACGATCGTATAATATTCTCGAAAACTAATCTCTTTTTTTTCTATTCGACGTAATTATGCTAATATCCTCCTTACCTTTCGTTCCCCCCCATCCTTCATTTCTTGCTCAATAATCTAACAAGTAAACGACGGATCGGGAACATCCATTTTCCCGCGCATCCAAACATCTGTCAAGTGACTCTTTTCCTGCGCTGCCCATGGATGCGAAAATGAAACATTAAGGGGTCTCGCAACACTGTTCTTTTTGCCGTCAAATTAAGCGTCAAAAAATTACACCGGGGTAATCAATTTCGGAGATTCGCAGTAATCCGAAGCGCAGCCAGATGCAAATTTGATTCACTGCCCTGTGACTTCGTTTGTCTAAGATAAAGTAAATGTGACATATTTCAAATTTGCGGCTTTGAAGAAAGTTCCCTTTTTTTGTTAATTCTCCCAGCTTTATTTTGTTTGCCGACATTTCATGAAAAAGGACCGACGGTGACTTTAATGGAAAATTGATATGCATTTTATGAGTGACGAATTTTTTTTTCTTAATGAGGGAATACGTTAAAATGTCGCTGCCGTCATTTTCGTTGATAAGTCAAAAGTTTCTAAGCAGCACTGATTATAAAAACATTATTTTTATTGACACAAGGCTTAAAGAAGAGTTGAGAGGAAGAGAGTAGCAGCTTTTTTTCTTTACCTGAGATTATTTTCTGGCTAAGTCAATTTTCTATTAATATTTTTCATTGGCTTTAAATTGTGGAAAACATTTAATTTTAAATTTTAAGAAATACTTAATGTAATCATATTCATTGATGAAATTATATTTTAAAGATATAAGCATTTAAAATTTTATTTGATTCATTAGAAAGGAATGAATTAAATCTTCTTTTAAATTATATATCTCAAATATTTTATTTATTAATTGAAATAATATATTTTACAAAATTAAATTCATGAAATTTTCTTTCATACACGCCTTATTTAAAACTTAACGCATTGTTATACACCAAATAAGTCTATATTTGTTTAAAAATTTATATTAGTTGAAAGGAATCATTCATTATTTAATAAAAATTCCAATATTCTCGAAATTAAATTCAAGATATTTCGCCATTCTTTTCAACAATTGATCTTTTTTTAAAATTTGTGAGTTCCGTTTTATTTTTGCAATTTAATAAACTTCTCAATCTTCATTGGTATAATATGTTAAATATGGACGGATCTATCTTATGAATTCAATTTCATATCGCAGATTATAGCAATAAAAATTTGAATATATTTACGAATAATTAATCCAGTTCAACTGTTCAATGGTTAAGAATGAAGGAGAAACTAGTTTTCTCAACAATCAACTAACCATCTCATTACGATATAAACCGTAGCTCTATGTATTTACGATTACTGAGGCATGTAATCATTGGTGAATTTTAATACATAGAGTGCTCAGTGATAAAAAATATATAAAATATTTTTTAACATCTCCCCTCATACTAAAAAAAATAATAACAAATACTTTTAATTATTGGTGAATACACGGCACATTTGACTGCCATTTCGTAACACAGGAAAAAATTTGTTGAATTCCACAGAAAAATTAATCTACTAAAAATGAAAATATTATTGCATTTTTCTATCAGAATTCGAGATTTATCGATTCTTCTAGTGTGTCTTGTTTCCTATTGGAGAATTTATATAATTTATACGCTCTAAAACATGTCAGTTGATTTAATTTTCTTTTTAGTGTATCGAACGAAAACCCCGCTATCTGCCTGGAAACTATTACTGTTTTCCAAATGGACATTTTCTGTATTATATAATGTGAGATTCTATAAATGCTGCTTGTCGGAAGGCACTGGCTGTATTTAAATAATCTATGCTTCATATTTTCAGGATAATAAAGTATTTATATCCATCATCACGTTTAATAAACTCCTTGATATTTACATCTACAAGCGGGACTCCTTAAAAATATAGTACGAATGTTAAAAAAGCGGTTAAATCATGAAACTGAAATGCTAAATTATTCATCGCAAACCCTTTACAACTTGTTTAGGAAAATATCTTGCAATAAAAACAGAGTATAATAATTAAATTTTAAAAAAACTTTAACACACGCTTATTTTAACAAAACTTCATATCTTGAACATAAAGCAATTAACAGCCTAAATATTCTTTCAAATAGGAAGATGCACTAAGAGTTATGAATATGCACAAAGATTTTAAAACATTTTTCTATTCAAATCCTTCATTTAAATGTAAATTAAAATTTTAAATTTCACCCTCGTATTTTACATAGTAAAATCTCATTAGAAATAATGTCTCATAATTTCAGTGGGATTTCAATGGATGGCATTTCAGCATTTTCTTCATAACTTTATAACATAAAACTATATTTGTACTACTTAAAATATAAATGAAATGTGTGCATTTATTGATATAAGTTTTATTTAAGTTCCTTTTTTTATTTTTTCCTTTCATAAAATAATTTCAAACATAATTTTTAAGCATTTTTTAAAATATATATATATAATAGAATTTTGAAGGGGGGATGAATACTCTTTTTGAATATTTGTTTTTTATGACAAAACAAAAAAAATTGTGTCGTGATTTAATTTATTTTTGAATTAAAAAAAAATATGATGCATTTTTATTCTGATAGTATTTTAGACAAATATTCTTAACCTTATTTATATAATATAAGAAGTGTTGCAGTTAATCCAAACAAAAACAAGATAAAAGTTAAATATTATAATATTACAATGTTGCAGAATTTAAATTTACCTTAATTTTTTCTCACAATTTCATTTTACCCCTAAAACAATAGTGGTATTAAATACCATAAATTTGATTTGCAAATAAGATTTTGGTTTTGTTATTAAGTACCAAAGTGTATGTACACACACACACACAAAGAAAAAAAAACATGAGCATTATTAAAATATTTTATTAGAATGTGAAATAATTTTTAGAATAACTGCCGGTTTTCTTTCAAAAGCTTCATACATTCTTTGAAATATTATTGAATTTTCAAAAGAATAAAAAATTTACTTTCATAAAAATAATATAGGTATATTTTAGAAATGTTTTTTTTATTAAAGTGCCTAAGAAAATCAATAATCATTAGCGTTTATAGTTTCAATTTTTATTTATTGTGATATCATTTGATACATATTAATAATAATAAATTAAATCTAATTATTTTTAGTAATAATTGGTCATGGGAAACTTGTCGAAAATCCATTTAAAACTTTCTCTTTAAAAGTTAATCATTTATGTCCTCGAATTTGAAACATAGTTTACCTATATTGTTTATACAGTAACAAAATGACATTTATAAAATCCTTTTATTACAGTCACAATAATTTATAAAACCAATTTATTTTTCAATTGATCAAAATTGGTTTAATATTCATTTTTACAAATTAATAAATATTTTATTTTCTATGTTTATAAATTCTCTTGATGTATCAAGTAGCAGATAGGAATTTTTCTATCTTTCTCAGTTATATCTTTACATTCAGTACAGTAGCCGTAAAATGTTTTCATAAATTATGTTGTTAGAAATAAAATTAATTAACATGATAATCATTTTCTTGATTATCATGTTAAATAATTTTATTCTCTTTATAACGGTTACTGAAAAGTTTATGGCTTTCATGAAACAAAATATATTAAAAGACAGAATTACTAAAATCAAATTCTCATTATATACATTTTAAATTTAACACAAATCCATTTATAATTTCAAAAAAATATTCATCATATATTATTTTATTTATACATATGGTTTAAACAAATATAATAATTCTATCTTATGTTTTTAGTTTAAAAACTAAAAAAATTATACTCATAACTACTTTAAACATGCGACAGATTTTTTAAATCTTTGTAATTTAAAACGTTTTTTGAATATTTATTAACTCTTAAACTAAGGCATTGATTATTGTAAATTTAGAAAGAAAGTTAAAATCTAAAAATAATCTTATTTCTGCCATTTTTATTTGTAATTCTATGAATACAAAATTCCAACAAATTAAACTGTTTTTTCTACAAAGGATCAGTTCAACATTTAATTAAATAAATTGAATTTACTACTCGCAATTTACCAAGAAAGGATGGCTAAATAGTTGCAATCCTTTTAAGTAGCTGAATTAATTCTAAAGTTTGACAATCATGAAACGATGCAGGCTGAAAAAATACAAAACAGAATTCAGAGTATCAAAATAATCAAATTTGGAAGATAAATTTCATCACCCATTAAACCGTTCATCTGTAAAATCAATATAATTTTCTGCGCTACCTTGAATTCACAATTTTTAAAAGAAGTGTATTAATAATATTTGTTTTTTGACAAAGCGAATCTCAAGTAATGAAGCAATACTGTTGAAATGTCATCCATATGTAAACACTCTAGATAGCTTCCGTTTGAGATGACAAATTAAATTTATTCGGTATGCCGTTTAATTGACAGAATCTGTTTTAATTTAAAAGTAAACATTAGGATTTCTGTTTCACAAATCTCCTTTTCCTGTAATTCAATTTAAAGTAACGAACTCACGTTTTATTCGATGAATACTTTCTTTTGATACTTGGGATAGATTCTTTCATGAGGAATTTCGTATTTGAAAGGCTTTGTAAAATCATCTTATTTTAAATGTTGTTGTCACGTAATTTTTCACTGATTCTTAAAACATTTTCTGTCAACTGAAGGACGGAAAATGAAATCAACTTAATTAGATTTGTTCGAAATTTTTCTGAAACATTGGGTTTTCTTTCAAAACTGTGCTCACAAAATTATTTAAATTTCTAGTATCAATATTAAGTAATTAATTTTGAAACTTGATGTAAAGGATAATAATGCGAAGTAATCAATTTTTATAATGAATTTACTTCTTTTTTCTTTATCAAAGCATTGATCGTGATGTACATTCCTTTCAGTTTTGTAGGTAAATATTGATGCAAGCAAATTCGTTTGTGGCATCTACAAAATTATTTTAGAATGATATTCAAAACACGCATATTTTGAACATACATTTTAACTGTTTTTAAATAATTTATAAATGTGTGAATTTTCTGCTTCCATTAGCCACATAATTTATGCAATGTATGTATTTAATTATTCTAAACTATTTTTCAATCTTTGAAATTGTCCAACATCATTATTTATTTTTAAATTTCAAATATTCGTTTTTTGAGATTTGTCTCACATTTATTATATCTTATTTTTGAATTGTATATTAATTTCTCCTTTATATTTAAAATTTATATTTTAGAAGTTATATTTCTAATTATGTTTTAAGTTAAAGAAATTTTATTAAATTTATAAAGAAGAAAGTATTTTATATATGGCATTACTAAATTGGCTTCTTTATCACACTGAATGAATAGAATAACTGTACAATAAATATTTATTGTTTTCAAAGAATTAATTTCTCCCGGCGATATAAAATGGAGAAATTTGAATTAAAAAATTTAATATTACATGTAAATATATTGTAGTAAATACATTGTATGTAAAAATAGATTCTTCATAAAAATATTTAATATTAATTTCTTATAAAATATATTTTTTAAAAAACATTAAATGAAAAAAAATTGTGGTGATTTAGTGATTCAAAAATATTGTAGTCTCTTTGTTCGCATTAGTATTTAATATATAGACAGAGATATTAATATATAAACATAGATATTAAAAAATTGTAAATATTGTAATAACTTAAAATTTAAATCAAAATATTTAAATGATATGTATTAAGCATATGCATATGTACAAAGTATGTATAATATGTTAAATATATACTATATGTTATATGTATTATTATTGTATTTTATATATTATGAATAAAATTATATCTATTATAAATGCATATTAATAAATATAGTCCGTATAAAAATTAAGTTGCACACATTTACATCTAAGAGTCACTATCTAAAAAAATTCACGGAGATCTTAATAATTGGGGAAATTCAAAAGAAATATGTTTTTTTAAATTATTTTAGAATTATATATGGGAGAAAATATTATACACAGGAAAATTTTGTAATGCTAAGGACTTGTGTATATAAACAAACTCTTATTTTCAATAGGTTTATTAAAAAAGTGTACTTATAAAATGCAATTCTTCTAATTTCGAATCACTCACTATTGTTATGGAAAAATAGTGAAAAACAGGGACATACGGGTTTATACATATGATTTGGAAGGAAATTTAAAATATTTGTTTTTACTCGTCCTTTTTATTTCAAATACTGTAATTAAGGAATCAAATTAAATCGTTTAAAATGCAGGGTGTTCATAATTAAACGACCCTACTTTAAAGCTGTCTGCAGCAAGTTATGCAATTTTGTATAAAACATAATTAAGGAATGGGAATTTGTTTGAGCAAATAAAAAAACGTGCACGAAAATTTGTTACGAAACTAAGTTTCAAACAGGAGATTTGAAGAACGAAGAAGATGAATCATCGAATCAAACCGAAGTCACGTAACATCTGTTGTAAAAACCTAAAAACATTTTCTGGGATTTCAATATGTCGCTATTGCTAATCAGAATGTCCTTAGAGTTACCAGATCGAGCTTTGTTAGTTAAATTGATTTGCCAAAACCGCGTTACCGCAAAGGTTATTGGACTTTAAAGGGGAAACAAAATGATCCATTGACTTGAATAAAACTTCGATTAATGATAGTTACATTTCAAGAATCAGATTCTTTTATGTTAGTTCTGGAAAAAGAAGAAAATCTGTTTCCGCAGAAGAAATACAGAAAATTGAGCTTCAAGTAGAAGAGGAAACAGTTTTGAATGCAGCCTAGTACCTGTGTCCAAATTGTGTCACATGCATTGGATATGCTCGTTCAAAAATTGTTGCATTAGCGGGTCTCATGAGCTCTTAATATTTCGGAGCCTTCCTCCGATTTGTGTGGAGTGTAGTGTTTGAGAGAAAGGAGGTCTCAGATGTCTTCCTTGTCTTCAAACCACGTTTCAAAATTACTAGGTCTGCTCCAAAATAGTTGCAATGGGGATTTCTAATTCTAAAAAGGATGTTTATCGAGCTAAACTAAACTAAATACAGACAATTGGGGAAATGCAATATTCCGACATAAAAGACGAGCATTGTGAAGTGTATAACTTCATAACAGGGAATTTTATTAGTTTTATAAATTCCTAAGAAATAAAGTACTCTCTTATTTCAAAATTAATATTAATACTCCTTGATCTTAAGAACTGGAGAAAAAAAGATTACTCAAGAAATAAGATTTTCTTGCTCAGAACAATTATAAAATTAATCTTACTTTTTTAAATTTGCCTAACCTTTTGAATCATAAATATATAAAGATAATCTGACATGTAAATAAAAAAAATTATAAGTAGTAAACAAACATAACTAATATATAAGAATATATAAGAGATTGCAAAACTTATAGCAAATTTAAACTTAAAAAATTATCTGTTTAAAATTAAATTAAATTTTTAGAAAACAGGTTCTGAAAATAATTACCAGCAGGGCGTAGCTTTGAATCTATAGTTAGATTTAGATTTGTTAATTTTAGATTTGTTTTCAAATTCAGATTAAAATATTAAAGGAAAACTAACAATAAAAATGATAAAGTTAAGAAAGGAATGTAAATTCATAGTAAAAGAGACTTTAAAATATATAATTATCAGTTAAATAATTAATTGTATAAAAAGTATTTGTTATGCAAATATACCTACTCTATTTACTTACATTATATAATTAGAAAATCAGACATATTAATTGAAGAAAAATTGTATGATAAATTATTTAATGACGAGACAAACGGAATAGTAATCATTATCTTAATATTAACAAATAAAAGTTCCAATTCAGAGTTCACTTAAGATTTTGTCAAATTTTGAAACTACTTAAACAACTGAAGAGATAAATTGAAAAGAAATCTTATTGTATCTGTATATATTTTTTCTTATTGATATTATTAAGTAATTTCTTTTACTTTTAAGAAATTTAATAGACGCATGAATATAAGTGATAAGGTTTCACAAACAATACTTTTTTTATTTCAAAGTTTTTGTTAATGAAAATAAAACTTTGCTTTGAATTCGTTACCAAAGCATCAGAAATTCCAATGCATTAATTTCAAAAACGACGGCAATTTCAGAATAAGATATCAGTTAGATATTGATTTATTCAATTGTATGAATTCAAAATTAAGAGATTTGACAATAAAATACACTGAGACTAAAACCAGAATGACAGAACAGAAAATAAAATAGTCGTATTAATTTTATTGCACTGAATATAAAGACTGTTCTTTTTTGTTTATAAGTAAACATGACGAAAAAAAATCCATATTAACGTAATTCAAAAAAATATTGCATATCATTTCCTACTTTTATAGTTTCTTGTTTTAATGCTTACTTATGCAAACTGTAAATAATCGATCAATTATGTTTGATTAATTATAATTAGCAAGTTTTAATTTCCATTAAGGAAATCAATTTACTTTTCAATCTATATTAAACACAAATAAGTATGTTCGAAGAATACATTCCTTCTCCTACACATCATAACTTAATTAATTTTTTATTGAACATTTATAAAACCTTTTTGCACCACTAAGTATTACACGGGGCTTATAGAAGAAAATATACAACGCATTACATACATAAATCACAGATATAACAGAAAGAGAACAACCATGCCCGACCCGGGAATAGAACCAGGATCAGGGAGAAGCGCTATCCCTGTGCCAGCAAGCCGACTAACTTAATTAATCAAATAAAAAATTTCACTAATTTCAGCATTTTTAAACAGAATATATATTATTGATCATATTAAACCACGATTTCTAAATTTCAAAATTTAGAAACTGGCTTGCTTCAAGACACAAATTTACACACCGACCTCTGATTAATTTTTGATCCTGATATATCACAGAGTCATAGCATTAAATTTTGTTTTTATGAAGACTACTGCAATACTGATCCAAAAAATAATTCAGGTCGAATAAATTTCCCAATCAATAAAAATAAAAAGTTAGTTGACTTTATTCTTTACAAATAATTACTTTGAAAAATGTTCATTTTTTGTTCATATAAGCGTTTCATATTTCCTTTTGTAATTCTTCAGTGCGTCTTCATTGCTGCACTTCTTTGGAACTTAAAAATAGCCACATTTAAATGTATTTTTTTCTCAATGAAAAATATCACTCCGGTTAATAGGATAGGGGTAAGAATGTTTGAAGTTTCGTATATATTTGACATGAAGAAATTCATTTTGTTCGAGCAACTGTAAATGGCTATAATGAAGAGCTACTTGCACCTATTATGCTTATTTAAGGTAGATGAAAATGGATTTAATTGGTCAAACACACAGTACTTACAATTTTTATTCACATATAGTGAGAAATAGTTACATTTGATTGCAATTGGGAAGTATTTTTGAATGCCCAGACATTAATGAACGCTTATGCAGTATATGCCTAAATATACAACGTACTTATCAATATTTGGAAATGAAAACGTTATCAAACTTTCATCGTCTATGCTCGAAATTAAAAATAAGTGTGCCTTGAAAGGTAAAAAAAATTTTTTTTTTCAAATGACCTTTATAGAAAATAAATATTCTTAATATATTTTATTTATTTAACAACAAAATGTATATTGATAATAAAAGGAGGAATAAATCTCCACTTGTTTAAGCTGAACAAATGAAATCGTTATGTATAAAATTACTCTACTATGTTTAAAGAAGCCTTTTACAAGGTAATTAAAATAAACTGTACAAAAAATGTTCATTAAATTATGTATTTAAATTCCTAATCTGAATTTTTATAGTCAAAATCTTCATAAAAGTATATTTAATGTAATTTCAAAATTTTCCGGTTTCACTTATGACATAAAATTTCAATATATACCCTAAAGCCTCAACTCTCATTGAATTCATTATTTAAAAAAAAAGCTTCAATGCTTGGTAAAAATTATTTCTGATTTTAATTTATTAATTTATATTACTTAACTGAGTGGTATTTAACAGCAAAAATAAATTACAAATATGCTGAAAAAATCTTCAAATTTATCTGAATCACAAAAGCTAATAAATATTTGTAAAAATCAAACATTTCCATCCATAAATCTCAACCAATAACTTGACGCTGGAAACGATAAGGTTCAATTCTATTTCTTGTTATAAAAATTCCGATTGGAGGAGGGAACACACCCTGAAACACACTCTCTCTTTCCATTCAAATTGAAAAAAAAAAGAAATAATAATAATAATAAATAAAATCGAACTTTCAAATTCGCCAACGCACGAATCTAATCACACGAAACATGCCTCGAAGAAAGCCAATTCTATTTCGCGTTGCTCGCTCTTCCCGCTGCACCTGATCCTTCATATATATAGTGAGATTTATATATTTAGAGGGGTATTTTGCATACTTATAATACAAGCCGGCTTCTTGGATCGGTGGAAACCAGTTTGGCGAAAACGGACTTACGGTTAAAAGGAAATGAGAATGGAATCCGGTTTGAAATGAAACCCGATTTCTCCAAGTTTCTCCTATTTTTATCGCTGCGGCCCGCTATTTTATTCCTTCCCCAGTATTTCCCCAGGAGACGAATAGTTTGTGCTCCAGGAGTATCGAGGCGGGATGTTGGTTTGTATTCATATACCGAATAAATTCAAAGAAGATTGAGGATGATAATAATGTTTTGAACTCTGGGATTTCTTATAGAAATCGCTATTTTCCTTTTGTTACTCTTATTCCAATTGCTGCAATATTTTTATATTAAAGGGAATGCACTTGCAAACCATGCTCATAATGTAGTTTAGAGCTTAAAACTTCACTGTCTGAGTTTGAATTTCCTGTTGATGGTAAAACATTTACTAATTTCTACTCTGTTATAAATTTAAAGTACCATTTTGATATAACTTGTGACATTATTTATTTTAATACGATCCTTACGTCATATTAAATTAAAATTGATGCGTGTCTTTTGCTTAAAAGCAAATAAAAGGGTATCATTTGAAAAAGGCACCGTATACAAATGATGAGAATTAAACCTGAGTTGTCCTCCCTCCATTTCGTATTCTAGGCCGCTTTTGGATTAAAATATTTAACTCAAAGCCACAAATGTAATGTATATCTATGCACATAGCGAATATTTGGCAGAATTTGATTCTAATCCGTAGTTCTATGATCAAAATTAAGTATTCTATTTTACAAAGTCAACACAACTAGTTTTGGTATTTTAACCACTACCGAGTAAATTTTCTAATCGTTTTTATAAACTAAACCTAATTAAGAGTTTTCGACAGATTTTTTTTCTTCTTCAAACTCGAGATAATAAGAAAGAAAAAACTGTATTCTATTTAAAAAGTTTAAATTTGAAGTGCTGTTATATGATTTCATTACAAATTTCTTGTCATCCGAAAAAAAAGTTCAATTTATGTACATTTCTCTATCTGTCTACGACGAAGGTAACTACAAACCATAATTAAGACATTTGTTCTAAATTTTCACCAAAAATTCTGGTATTTGCCAAATTTTGAATGATATCCATTAATAAGAAATGTTACTAACTACCATGCTCAAGGCAATATGTCTCAAAAAAAAGTAAAACGTTTGATTTGAGATCCTTCTTATATTCTGGCCTATTGAATCGCCTTACTCTAAGTAATACTGGACAGTTAAATAATGATAAAATTGTAAAGAGCCAAATAGAACCACTCATAGATGTTAACTCTTATCCTATAACAAATGTATGGTTTACATGCATGGAAATCATAGAAATGTTATTTTGTGGAATTTTGCATGTTGGATAAACAAGCAATAACAAAAATCTATGCATCGATTTTCTTTGCTGTAATTTTAAGATAATGTATATTTGAAATTATATATTCTATATGATATTATTTCTTTAAAAAAAGAAAACTAAATATGACACGAACCCAGTAAATTTAAAAAATGCAAAATTATGAATATTCTTTTCATAATTTCATTTTTTAAATTTACTGGGTTTCTCAATGCATAAATTCATAATTTACTACGCAAAATTATGAATTTATGCATTGAGAAATTATATCTTTCTAAAACCGATTAAATAAACCTACAACCATAAAGATATACACTCATTTGATGAATGAATTCTAGAATTTATGTGATGTTTTTGGAATCCAAAGCCTTATAAAATGCACTATCTGAAATTCAATTTCCCTTGAAATTACAGGTTAATTAAAGCAATTAAGTTAATTAATTCCGAAAGCTTACCTAGAAATTTACAGCTAATTTAACCGTGTTTGTCCATTAATATTTTAAGTTGGACCATATCAGAATAAAAATGTCCGAGTAATGATTTAATATTTTTTTTACTATCCATAATTAGATTGATAGATGAAAAAAAAAAGTAAACTCTACTTTGATAAATACAAAAATTTCTTTTAAAAATCTAACAAATAAAGACTTTGTTAAAAAATTTACATGATTAGATTTCATACCATTTTCTTAAAATAAGCTCTTCAGATAAATTCGTGGCATTTTTAGGATGTTCAGCATTGTTTTGAAATTTCGTAGGTAGAACTTCCAAATTCCAATCAACATAAAGGGATTTAGAGGATTGAGTTTATTTTTATATATATTGATTTATAACAAATATTTACATAAAAGTAATTGCAATTAAATTGATTAGTTAAAATAAAAAATCTGAAAATTCCCTAATAAATAGTCTTTTTTTTCCTTTCTCATAATGTCAAATGTCAAATATTTTTTTAAGTTGATATTCCACTATCGAGGATAAATAATTTAAATTGAAAATAATTATTGTCTAAAGAATTATTTTACAAGTACTTTATTTCAATAAATTAGTATACTTTTATACTGCATTAAATCATAATAATATTTAAAATCTTATTCTTTTATTCTTTCTGGAAAATATAAAGATCTAAAAAATGAAATTTTTATTTAATTAGTTTACGTCTAGACATGAAAAAAACTAAATAAACCATTTGTTTATATGTTTCACTCTGTAAATAACTGAAATTGAATTTTTATGTCTATATTTGCACACATGAAAAAATATTTTATTCTACTTATGATAGTCCTTATTGCACTTCAGAATTTCAAATGGAAATGTTTTTATGTACATAAAATCATCCATTATATTAAAAATTTCTGCCAGTTAAAACATTTTTTTACCAACAAATAATGTGTTCAGTCGTTAAATTCAATATTAAATATTAATACTTTTTGTAAATCATTAGACAAACAGGTTTTCTAAAATATTAGGAAACAATTTCAAATTACAGATTTTTTTATTGCTGCATATTGTTTCCATAGTTTAAGATTAAAATATATATCTAGAAATCATTCGAGAAGTAATGAATAGCGTTTTAGAAATTAGGAATAAAGTAAATTATTTCAATTTGCTTGATTTAGCAATTAGTTTATAGATGATTTTAAATCATAAATTCCTCGCTAATATTTGATATAGGTAGACAAAAATTAAAAAAATGTTGTTTCCATAAGGAAAATATTGCAGACATATGCTTTGATCTGAAAAGTAATAAAAAATTATTGAGTTAATAAACCAAACAAAGCACACGTTTGTTATGACTATCGAAATAAAGAATTGCGTAAGAAACTGTAAATATTCCAACTAGATGAATTTGTATTTATAAGAACTTTGCGAAATATCAAGGGAAAACTTTATATCAGTGTCTACCTGAGAAATGAATCTCTTCTATTTCCTTTACTCTCGCATGATAAATATTATTCTCATGTGACTTTCAAGATAACTGAAAGACCTGGAACAAGAACACACAACGCATAAGCGGCTAAATGAATATGATCCTTCTTCGATTGCCTACTCGAGCGGTAAAACCTTGAGTACAAATAATTCCATCCAGAATCCTTCTCTCGGAGAGAGAGAGAGAAAAAAAAATATCTAAGCATAGATGACAACAAAGCATGACAGATATCCTGACCTTAATTGTTGTTTGTGACTGCAGAGGGAAAATGCCTAAAAGTCACATGGAAAAAAAGGCAAACGTCAGCGCTACTTATATTTTTCTTGGGGACACAGGATAGAAGGAAGGAGTGTGTCCTTCAGGAATCCAGTCACCCTAATAATACCCCGGCCGATCATAAAACATGTTGCCACTGGCAACAAAGCCTCCACATGAAGATACGGTTATAAATTTGGCCGACATTGCTTTTGATTCTGCCGCATTACACGAACAAATTATCTATAGATTACGGTATCACAGGAGCCGCGTGTGAGGCAGAGGGCCGATGCTGCGGATGGGGAGTGTTATGAAATATTTTGTTAGATTAATAGTTAATACAGAAAAAGGTTTGAGAATATATTTCTCGGATATATACAGTAGACTAAGATTTAGAGCTTTTATATATAACACAGAATGTGAAGAGCAGAACGAATAGAGTGTGCAAATAAAATTATGCTAATTATTTTTTAAAGCAACAGTTTTACGAAAAAAAATTACAAATTGTTATTTTGGAAAAAGTAATTTTTTCTGTAATTTTTGAATAATTATAATAACATATCAATCATTTTAACGATTATTAAAAAATCTATTTTTCCGATTATTAAAAAATCTAATTTTCCAAATTTTTAAATCAGCAATAATTTAAAGAATTTTCTATAACACGATGCCCATTTGTATTAAAGTGTATGAAACACTTCTTGTATATATCAAATTTAACATACTCTTCATTGAGTTTGATTGAATAAATGCGTAAGTACCATACCATTAATACATCAATGCATACCATTGCTGGAAATTAAACGGATAAGAAGTTGTGATTAATTTCTCACAAATCATATTAAGGAATTGCAGCATTTTTTTACTATAATACCAAATGACATCTTTAAAATGTCATAAGGGAAAATTCTTTTTTTTTAATAAAATGTAAGATTCTTAAATATAAGATGATCTTTTTTTTTCGATGTTCGAATGTCTCTTTCTCTGATACATTACACAAGTTTCTACTGTTGATTCATAACAAAGAGTTCCTTAATGCCTTGGATCAATTTCACTCCTCTTTCAACTGTATCTTTACCGAAACTATGATTCCAATATTTTGTTCTCATTACTTTAACAAAGAAAGATTTCTATTCCTAGTATTAGAATTTAGATACAGAAACTAATGATAAAACTTAATTTAAAAAAATAATTTTAAACTTTTATAAGAAATAGTGCCTCCTTTTTTTTTCTTGGGAGGGAATAAAAAACCCCAAAAATGAGATAATTATATATTATAACCTCTAGATGTTGAATAATTTGTAATTATTTATAAGAAAATCTTAAAAATTTGATAAAAAAAATAAAAAATTATCATCACAATGAAATTAAAAAGTAATATCCATTAAAATTATTCTCGATGAAATGACCGAAATGGAATTGAGATATTACTTTAAAAATGGAAATTAGAGTAATCGGTGTCATCTTTTTCTAACAAAATATTCTAATTTCAGAGAGAATTAGAATATGTTATGCTCTCTTTAGATGCAATATTAACATTGTTATCAGAAATCGTAAAGGATCGATTGTAGGTTTAAAAGTTTATAGATGTAAAAATTTTCGATAGGAGTTACGAAATATTTTTATTTAAGTTTTCAAATATCTTAAAATTTTAATTCTTTTTTTCTTTAAAATCATTAGATCATAAAATTGAATACAATTAATAGATACACTCTCTAACCATGCTTTGAAATAACCATGAAACAAATAAAAAAATTTATTTAATCCATTTTCATCAAGAATTTTTTAAATTTTCAATCTCTCTGCTTAATTAATAATATTTAACCGAGGTAAATTGTTTTTATATTCTAATAAACATAATGCAAAGCTCTTGTAATCCGATTTTAATAGTAGATTCTGATTTTTTTTCTTTTAAAGCTATATATAATTGAATACACTCACAATAATCATATATATATGTAAGTATGTATATTAACTATGAATAAATGTTTTTCAAAAATTTATACAAATCTATAATATTTTTTCCAAATTATTTCTTATTTCCTTAGACTATTGTTCAAATCTGAGTTACTAGACATTTCCGCTAAATCACGCTTGATAAATAAAACTTATTAAAATTAAGTAATTATTAATTCATGTATTGCTAACATGAAAAACCGGTTACTTCTCCGATTGCTTATCTCTCAGAAATGAAATAGACTCTTGTTGAAATAATTACTTGAGCTAGCATGTATAAATAAACAATATTCTTATTGGTACTAAACGGTTATGCATAATTGGTAATGATGGGAATAATGAAAGAAGTCCAAATCTAAATAGTGACAAATGTGAAATTCGTGAAGTAAAACAATTACTATATTAACACTAACGCAATATATTGCAAATGAATGATAATAAATATTCTTATTATCTAAAATAATAGTTTAGAATAAAATTGGAGATAAATAGTAGACTCACTTTAGAGAAAAATAAGTGAAATAAAAATGATGCTCTGTTGAAATCTGTAGTAATCGTTAACAGTCATCAACGCTTTGTCATTATGGCTGATGTGTGGGTTCAAGCACTTCCAACTTTACGATGCCCACTTTTGGCTTAGTTTTGTTGTTTCTAATGGTACTTGTCGTAGCCAAGCCAACTGAAGAGGTCAGCGAATTTAAGCCGAGACAGAATGGACTTCATAGTTGCATCTCAAATATTTTTAAGTAACGGCATCTAAGGCCATGAACACGTCTTAACTAATCACTCGCCACAACCCTTTTACAGTGTGGATTTCAATCATGCATTACATTCACTCATCCCCAGATTGTAATTTAGAAATGAATCAGAGAACCATACCTCTAAATCAGTACTCTTAGTGGTATCAATCTTGACATGGAGGACTTTATAAACACTACCGATTTTTTTAAACCCTTCCAACCAGGTAATTTAGCTCTTTTAGTTATATTAACATCCCGTTGTAAAGCAATTCAATGGCCATTTTGGGATGAACCTCGTAAATTTGACCCATGGTCAGATGGGCACCTCTTCGGCACACCACACCAGTGGGAAGACGCATGCCCTTGATGGGATTTAACGTGAACAGACCCACGTACATGACGGCTTTTTGGTAGAATCGGGTCTCAATCCTTCAACCCTATAGCTCATGAGCGGTGAACTTACCACTAGGCTACCTCTGCCAGCAAATGTTTAGACAAAGGTAAATTGTAAAATTTGCTTGTCTGAAATACACAATTAAATGGCTTTTCTTCGCTTAGGAATTCACGTCCAACATCAGTTACAATACCAATCAATTAATTAAATTTGTATGGTACTTATCCGTTAACCGGGTGGCAAAGAAAAATTGCCAAATATTGTAGAATCCTGCCAAATTTCTTTGAAGGTTTTTCGCTGCCGCCCTTTACAAGTCGGTTCTTTGGTCGAATCGAGACTCGAACCTAAAACCCAAAAGCTCACGAGTCGAAGCCACGGGATTCACCTGTGTTTCTATTCTGAAACTAAAATTGGTGGGCCTGAATGATTACAAGATGGCTCTCAAATATATCTAACATATTTTTGATAGAAAGAAGCAGCAAGAAAGCATGTCATGAGTCGGAATTTTGTCTGCTAGGAAGTCATAGGTAAGAAACACATAGGCAGGGCATATTACCATCCATGAACATTAAGTCACGGCTCTCAGCACCTTGAAATAGACGAATGCAAGATTCAACAACTTCATCTCTGTTTATTTTAACATTTTTATTCATCACTTTTAACTGTCAGATTTAATCGGTTGTCGGAAATATAACTATCAAAAATATTACTCCTTTAACAAAAAAGCTGTCTTTCTCTGTCTTTTGGAAATGTTTGGTGAGCATGAGTTCAATCCTCACTATAGCGTTTGAAGGTGAAACTCATTGTTCAGACAATGCTGAATCCGTTTCTGTTTATCCGTTTCTGAACATCATTTTCCCCATTTACACAGACTCCAGCCGTGTTGTTCTATTCATCAATTGAAGAGAGCTTGCCGACAGGCCCTGAAGGTTCTCGGCTTGAGAGATTGAGTTGTACTCTAGTAACGAGTCTTCGACAGGATAGAGAAAAACGGCGGAATGCCAGTCTTTTGTGGAGCTCCAGCGAGTGCAGATCAGTTGTGTGTTGAGTCATGTTGTAAACTGTGGAAGCAGCTTCGTGTTGCGCGTTGACTAGGGCGCAGTCATTTGTTAGAAAGTCATCATATATGGCGAGGAGACAGCGAGAACTTCAATCCTTTGGAGAGACCTGTGGGAATATATAACCTCTTCTGGGTAGGGAGAATTATCTTTCCTGTTGTATTCTATCTGGCCACTTTGTATACTCAGTCAATTTGTACTTGTGAGCTACTATCTGTTGTTGTGCTCTGATGTGTGTTTGTCTCGGCTGTACACATTTGCCGTCTGTATATTCATCGTCTTTGTGTTAGTGTCTTCGTGTCAAATAAACATCGTTTTTATGTTCTGAAGCTTGCCGATTGTTTTAACGCCATATATATATATATATATATATATATAT
>JAOUZG010020767.1:3090983-3116085 GCA_026289955.1 Argiope argentata | reverse complement strand
ACCTTTACGTTGACCTTTATATTTTATAAAAAATGGGCCGGCAAAATCAACGCCTGTGTTAGAAAATGGACTACTGGCATTAACTCTTTCTGGAGGAGGATTACCCATTAATTATTCTACAATAGCAGGTTTATTTTTTACACATATAACACAGTTATGCACTACATCTCTTGCTAGGTTTCTGCCGTTAATTGGCCAAAATTTCTATCTAGTTAGATACAAAAGAGTTTGAGGACCTACATGCAAATACTTTTTATGATAATGCTCCATTATTAAACGAGTTAATTTACTTTTAGATGGCAAAATTATCTGATGTTGTTGGTCATAGCCTAATTTAGCATTAATAAGTCGACCTCCGACTCTAAGTAAATTATTATGATCTCAAAAGAAAAACAAGTTTGATATTTCTGTTTCCAATCTCCTTTTAATGATGGTATTAGTGTCATTGAATCCAGAAACAGGAATATTTATTTTTTCTTCTTTTAATCCTAATAATTGAGCACATTCAGTAGTGATGGCACACACTTGGCTCCCCGAATCAATCAGACATCGGATCTTTATTCTTTCTCCGAACGCATTTTTAAGATAAATTAGTGCTGTCGGTAATATGCACATGTCATCCGATCGAGAGATAGCGAAGGTCGAACACCTCCCCCTTCTTCGAACCATCAAAGAAGAAGGTTCAAGGACATCTGAACTGTGGAGGTGAAAGGGTCCGTCGGTGGTCACTCCTTCTGTAGATTGATTTAGTGACCTTCTCCCCTCATGTAGTAAGGAGTTGTGGGCCATCTGGCAATCTTTAACTTGACACTTGAATTTAGAAGAGCACAAACCGGCATGAACCCGAAGGCAAAGTTTGCAGATCCCACGAGTGGAAACAAACTCTTTTCTTTCCTGTATGCTCATATTTTGAAAGGTTATACATTTATATAAGGAATGCATGCCTTTACAACAAATACAAGGCTTATAACTGCTTTTGTTACTGGATTTTATAACTAGAGATTTTTGTTTATAAGAATTATTTATATTTATTTTTCCTGCTGAATTTTTCATAGGAAAGGTCGCTTTCGCGGAAACTGGTAAACGTGAAACACTTTCTAAAATAGAACTTCTTCTTTCAAGAAAGGATATTAGGAAATCAAATTGTGGAACTTCGGAGGTTTTTAGAGTAAATTCAAACTGCTTTCTTGACTCTTTGTCAAGTTTTTGAAGAATTATATTAACTAACAAAATTTCTGATAAATTATTTTGCTCGTAATTTAGAACTTTAAGGCCCCGAATGATATAACATTGAAATGTTAGAACTAGTTTATTAAATAGAATGTCACTCATATAATGCTAAAAAATACAGCCAACAAATTTTCTAAAGTATCTTATCAATTTAAATTATTATGATCTAGGAAAGGATTAAGAGATTTTAGATAACATTTACCTGAAAGTGATGATGAATATTCAGCATGCGAACTGGAAATTAAACTGAGAAAAATCGGAATACTGCAGAAGAAATTAGATGAGCTTCTTCAAGAATTCTTTTCGATTCCGGATTTGAGTAATTTCATAATAGTATAAGCATATTTACACACTTTATTAACATAGTATATAACAACCATACTATGGTAAAATAACCATGGCTAATTCATCCTTCACTTCAGATATTACTGGATGTGGTTTACTTACCTTAAAGATGCAGGCCCATACATATTTTAATATTGAAGTGCTAATCATGAAAAATCTGTGTGCTGACTTTCTGATTGGGCATGATCTTCTAAAGAGACATTCTTCACTAAAAATTGAATTCCGCGGTGACAGATCGCCCCTTAAAATATGCTCATTAGCTACTGCCTTAGTTCCACCTGCATCTTTATTTTCAAACCTTACACCAGATTGCAAACCCATTATAACTAAATCAAGACGACATACAGATGCAGACAGAATATTCATTGCTAATGAAGTGGAAAAATTGCTCAAAGAAGCAGTGATTGAGCCCAGGTTTTTATAGTAAAGGGAGAAAATCACAAACCGAGAATGGTGGTTGATTATTCACAAACCATTAACAGATTTACAATGCTAGACGCCTACCCTCTCCCAAGAATAGATGAATTAATTCAGAAGGTATCTCAATATAAAGTATTTAGCACCAATGACCTCAAGAGTGCCTACCACCAAGTGCCCATTCTAGAATCCGACAAACAGTATACAGCCTTTGAAACCGCAGAAAAACTTTATCAATTCCGGAGAATCCCTTTTGGGGTCACTAATGGTGTCCCAGCTTTTCAGAGGAACATAGTCAGCATAATTAAAGATGAAAAGCTCGAAGGCACTTTTCCATATCTTGATGATGTAACTATCTGTGGTCGTGATCAATCTGAACATGACCAAAATTTGAAGAGATTTTTGGATGTAGTAAAAAAAATATAGCTTGACAATAAATCATGATAAATGTAATTTCTCAACAAAGTGTATAAAGTTATTAGGATTTCTCATTGAAAATAAGATTATTAAACCTGATCCCGATAGGCTCGCACCACTGATGAACTTACCTATACCAAACAACATGGCAACCCTTCAAAGGACTTTAGGTATGTTCGCCCACTATTGCCGTTGGATTCCCAGATTTTCAGAGAAAATTCGGCCCCTTACGAAAGGAGCATTCCCTCTTTCTGAAGAGGCTAAGGAAATATTCAGTTCTCTCTCAAAAAAAAAAAACGTAGCAGAGGCCTCGTTTTCCGCGATTGAGGACTATATACCTTTTAGAGTTGAAACTGATGCTTCAGAATTCGCCATTGGGGCAACTCTCAGTCAAGCAGAACGTCCGATAGCTTTCTTTTCAAGAACACTTAATGCAGCTGAACAAAGGCACTCTTCAGTGGAGAAAGAAGCTTATGCAATTGTGGAGTCTTTGAGAAACTGGAGGCACTACCTGATCGGAAGACATTTTGAAGTCATCACTGATCAGAGATCAGTCAGTTTCATGTTTGACCAGCATCACTCCAGTAAAAGAAAAAATGAAAAAATTATGAGATGGCGACTCGAATTGGCTAACTTTAAATTTGATATAATTTACCGTCCAGGAAAACGTAACACTACTGCGGACACAACTGTCGTAACGTAACACAACTGTCAAGAATTACAGCAGCAATATATCCGGAGACCGGAGCAAATCTTAGAGAATTGCACGATGCTTTATGCCACCCTGGCATAACTCGGATGTATCACTGGATTAGAGCTAAAAATTTACCCTTCACATTAGATGACATAAAGAGAGTAACTAATTCTTGCTCTTGTTGCAATGAATTAAAACCGCGTTTTTACAAGAATGAAGGACATCTAATAAAAGCTACTTCACCCCTTGAAAGGTTAAACATAGACTTCAAGGGGCCTCTTCCTACCTCGTTCAAGAATCGTTTCCTCTTGACAATAGTTGATGAATATTCAAGATTCCCATTTGCATTCCCTTGTAAAGATATTTCTGCTTCTACTGTTATAAAAGTATTGACGAATGTGTTCTCCCTCTTTGGGACACCGGCATACATTCATTCAGATAGAGGAGCTTCGTTCATGTCATATGAACTTAAAACATTTCTCAACTCTCTGGGCGTTGCAACGAGTAGAACTACGGCGTACAACCCTAGAGGAAATGGACAAGTCGAGAGATACAATGGTATTGTATGGAAGACGGTACTTTTGGCCTTGAAATCAAAAGGTATGGAGACAGAACGATGGGAAGAAGTCCTTCAGCCAGCACTTCACTCTATCAGATCACTGCTGTGCACAGCTACAAATGCTACTCCTCATGAACGCATGTTCAATCACCCCAGGAGATCTTTTAATGGTCGTTCTTTGTCTACATGGTTGACCCAACCAGGTCCAGTTCTAATGAAAAATCACGTGCGGCATACCAAATATGATCCTATCGTGCAAGAAGTGGAACTAATTGAAGCTAATCCAGACTATGCACATGTAAAGTTGCCTGATGGACGGGAATCAAGTGTTTCTATTAGACATTTGGCGCCAAAAGGTGACTTAGCAGTAAGACACCCTGGGCCAAACTTACACCCACTGCAAGCTGACTCTGGAGAACAGTCACCAAAACATGCGCCATGTCCTCCGAAGAACGTTAGAGTCATTGAAGATACAGCGGTACCGGAACTAAACAATTCTGGCCTTCCTGCCGACGATTCTGGATAATCATCTGCTCCGAACGCTTCTTATTCCGGTCGAAAGAGAAGACCACCTGCATATCTTCGTGATTACGTTACTTATTGAATTGACTTTCGATTGTTGAGGAGGGGTCTTTTATTACACCCATTGCTCCTGCTAATATACCTGGATTAATTTACATCTTTTACAAGTAATCTTTCATTAATGTCTGCCATTTAATTTGTTCCGTTACTGATTAAATTAATCATGAATGGGTTTATATTTTGTCCACTATGTTCCTTCAAATGGCTTATACTACTCAGAAAGTTATAAAGCAAATTACTCTATGAACGTATAATTATTTTAATGGGAAAAATACATACTTGTATTAGATGCATTGGAACAAATACGCAGATGAAATAGTTTTTTAAAGTTAAAGTTTCATTTATTGCAAGTGTTTATTTGAATATGCTTGCAATTCATATACATGCTTGTCAGTTGATAAATGAAAAATCGAAGGAAGTATCCAATACTATTTAAATGCTAATATTAAATATCTTTTGTTGTTGTTTCCAATCGCACTTGCCATATACAAATTCACTGACCCAGTCAACGATTTTTAAGCCGAGCCTGCTTCTCTTGTCTTAAGTAGTGAAAGAATAATTCTTAGCTACTCACGCATTACATTCGTTTGCACAGCCCCATTATACAGGAGGCACATTCACACATCTCACAGATAGAACAAATGAAGAACAACCATGGGGTCTCGAAATCACGATGCCCAGATCACGGTGAAGACGCGCTAGCCTTGTGCGAAGATGTCAGAATATAAAGTACTAAAGTATATCAATATTTAGTAAGTACATGGCGGCAGTAGGATATTTGAAATTCCATTGCAGGGAATAAGCTGCTCGGTCCACTTAACCAAATTTGGGTTGCGTGCTATCCAATTTTGATTTATATATATATAAAAAAAATAAAGCTTTCGTATTTGTTTTTAATTGGAACAGCAGAAATCAGATTTTCATGACACAATTTTGTTTCTGTACCTGTGATTTGTTCGGTAGATTGAATGGATTTTTAATTTACCAAAAAATGAATTTTTTTGGCATGCTTTGTTCTATGTCACAATCATTGTCAGAAATTAAAGCAGTTTTTACCCATTTCTAATACAGAGCGAATAAACCTTAATTATATTTGGGAGTACATATTGTTTTTATATTCTAAGATCCATACGATTAGATAATTTCAGATATTGATTTGAGTAATTAATTAGAGATTCAGATCTTTGATTATTTCAGATCTTGATTTGAGTAATTAAATAGAGTTTCTGATCTTTGATTATTTCAAATCTCGATTTGAGTAATTAATTAGAATTTAGATCTTTGAGGATCTTTAACTTTTGACTGAGAAATGAAAAAAAAATCGTGTGTGCAAGTATTCAAACTAAAAATATAAATAAAATAAATAACAGTATTAAATACTTTAAATGCTTTATGATATTAGCATTATCAATTTCAAGTTGCATTTCCTTTCCGTTGAACGATAAATATTAGCTTGAAATTTAGGAACGTGAAATTACAATATTGAAAAGGTCCTATTCAATTCCATTTTTAAAAATGATGTTTCCATTTGATCCTTCAATTAATTAAATTTAAATTTCATTCAAGTGGACCGCATCGTAATGAACCGAATGAATAAGAACCAAAATTATAAAATAAACAAGTACAAAACTGATGACTTAGTACCTCCCCCCCAAAAAAAATGTTTTAAAATACTATTTTCATACTGATCTTAAAGCTGAATGATGTATAGAGAAATATTGCAGCATATATATTTTGACCCATATTTTTGTGTATATACTTTTCTACTCTCCCACAAAAACACGAAAAGTTTTCTAAACTGTCTGTCAACCGAGAGAGCTCCAAAATACTTATAGAACATAATCGATTATCTTCTGAGTAACTTCCGAAGTGAGTTTCTGATGAGAGAAAAGCCTATTTCCTTTAAATCCCATCGACTTACAAACATAATCCCCTGTAAGAGAATAAAACTTAGGAAACACTATCAAGTTTCCATTGATCAGCTTCTTTCCCCTTTAATCGAAAGTTCAACGAAATCTTCAAAATTCACCATCTTTATTGACGTCATTTTCAAATCAATTGGAAAGCTTATACAACCGAAAAAAACCTGATTTTTTTGCTTTTGAAGAAATGGTTTTAAAGGTTTTTAAAAAGTTTTTTTGTTATTTTCTCTTATGTAAGTTGCTGAAAATCTAAAATTTCATATATGTAATATTTATTTTTTTGCCCTGAAATCAGAAAATTTCCGTAAATTTCTTTAAGATCAACAAAAAAATTAACTTAAATTACATTTCATTCAGTTGACGTAACGCACTTTTTTGCATGTAATTTCAAATCTAAATTATGAAAAAAAGTTATGATTTAACTAAGTTTTAAACTTAACTGACTTAACTAAAGTTATTACTTAACTAAAGTCATAACTTTAATATTTTCAGGAACAACAGATTTAATTATTTGTATCACTGTATTAAAAATAAATCACTTATTCATTAAAGTCACATTAAATCAAATGTACTTATTAATATATTTGTAATAAGATATGCGAAATTCAATGCTATGTGTTTTTGATTGGATAATTAGATATTCACATAGGATATTTTTCGAGTTCTGCCTTTTAAATGATTAAATTAAAGAAAAATCCAATCCAATATTTGAAGATTCTTTTAGTCAGTAGAATGCTAACACAAGGCATGTTGTTCCTTTAATCCAACATTTCTTTCTCTAATTTCTTAAGTTTTGGAGGTTTGACTAAGAAAGAAAATGAAATTGAATGCTGCTAATTAGAGCTTTTCCACGTATGTCTCATCCACAAATAAAAATTAGTCAAATTGAAATTTAAAACTCCTCTTTGATCTATAACTTTATGCGAAAAGGTTTTAATAAGGAAATGCTTGATATAAAGCGGTAATTATTTGCCTGGTTCGAAAGACTGAATTATTTCAGATCTTCCAGCCTTAAGGGAGAAATACAAATTTTAGTGACGCTATTTCTAATTCCTTTGTGTTGAATGGTCCATGAAAGATTTTTTCAGGAATTGTCTTCTTTAACTGTAAGATATTTCAGGTCAATTTAAATATAATTCAAAATAGTTAAACAAGTCATCTTGTATATATCTATAGATAAAAAATGAAGTTCGATGAAAGTAGAATATCAAAATTTAAAACACAGTAAAATGTGAAATTTTTACTTAACATTTCACTTTTACGATCTACGATTACTTTTACTATACACTTTGATTTCATTACCAGATGAACAATTTATCCGTTGATAATCATGATTCACTTTTTTCTTAATTATTGATTTATAATTTTAATGCATATATATATATATATATATATATATATATATATATAATGACATTTTTCAGATATCGCACTATTACAATCATTGCAATCGGTAATATTTCTTCCTATTTTCATGACATTTTTATTTAAAATGTATTTCTGAAAATGACTTATTTTAACATATCTTTGGAAAAAATGTAGGTAAAAAGAGATATTACGTTTTAGATAAAAATAATATTTTTTTTCTTTAAATTAATGCGTACCATTATATATCGTACTATTTCTAAGATTGATGCTATCTGAACTGAATAAATCCTTTCTTTTTGTATTATTTTATAAAATATGATGAATCAACATTATCTTGTGATTTTAAATTGTGATTACTAATTCTGAAATTAAATAATCTTTGAAGTTTGATAAATCACAGTTAAGCAACTGAACTTCTAATGCATTATCGTTTCTCTGCTTAGTTTTATTTCCTCTAAAAATAAAATACATAATTTTTTTTTAAAAATTAATATTTTATAAAAATATTTACTAAATCTTTTGGTTTTTATGACATCTTATATGCATATATTTGTTTCTTCTTCCCAGATTAATATAATTTTAAGAAAAATTCTTTTAGAAAGTGAGTACTTGTTTCAAGTGCTACAGCATAGCATCTCCTTTTCAACAAATATTCTTTAGTTGCATAAATTGGTTCATTTGAAAAATTTGAATTTCGTCATTAAACAAAAATGGCAGAAAAATAAAAGATGTATTTGAAAACATGCAGGTATTTTTTGTATGAGTTTTAAAATCTAATGCCATCACAAAATTTCTTTTATGTTTTATCATAATACTTATAAATAAACTTTAATTCACATTTAATAAAATTAAATCGTTTGAAGCTGCAATTAATTATTTCACTGAAATTTCAGAGTTTTTTAGAAGTTACATGAAAGTATTTTTTTTAAAAAATACATAAAGAACTTTTTACAAAACACATAGAATATTTACACACTTACAAAATAATTCCTAATGTTTGTAATTAAAGTTCAAAATATAATAACTTTTCTCGGGTTATAAGAAAAACTTACAGGAGTACTGATTTCCAGAAGTACTGATTTAAATCGTAGGAAAACCTTACAAAAAGATTAAAATAAAATGGCTATGCTTATTTCAATGTATCATGTCAAAACATAACTTCTTGAACGGCGAAGCCTCACGCGCTCGTGCAAGTTAAATTAAATTTTTATTCATTGCTTGAATATTTTTTTATTCAATTGCTTTATTGAATGAGTCACTTGAGTATTGCAAACGATCCAAAAAACTTTGTCCTGCATTTATTGTTTTAAAAAATATCACATTTCCGATTTATTTCGCTTCATATAATCACGTGCTTAAAATGTTATTTTTCCAGGTTTTATTTACTGTTGTCATTAACTTACTTTTTTAAATCAGAGCTTTTGAAAATGCAATGGCAATGCGTTATTAAAAGCTTATTTTTTGAGATACTCGAGCAGACAATAAAATTTTTATTCTTTCCCTACGGAATTTTGTTGAAGCCATTAACCGCATCCCAAAAACAACATCACTTTCTGACATGATAACAAACATACGACCTTTAATAAAAAATTCTTTACATCAATTTGCAAAATTACGCTTTTTTCATTTTTTCGATAACAAATGAATCTATTTTTGTTGCAATTCCACTTTGCTAAAACCTCTTCATTAATGCATTTCTGTTTACCTGTCAAATAGTTTTCACACAGGTTCCGACAGATCATGAACGGAAATTTGAAAACAACTTGTTTCTCTTGCTAAGATAACTTTTAGGTGTTCAAAAGATCAGAACAATCCCTTATTACCTTTCTAAAATTGGATTAATCGAATGATTTCTAATCTCTTTAAAACCGAGTCTCGTATGTAAATGAAAGAAACGGAATCCATTCCACTGGTTTTATTTGGACTCAGAACGGTACAAAGCAGGATCAACATAAGTCAAATCCCTCAGCAAAAACTGAAGAGCAATAATTTTTTTTAGCTTCCTTGAATTGTAAAAACTGATATGTTATTTTATTTAAACTTATTACAGGTGCATTTAAAGAAAATGCAATTGATTTAAGCATCGGTGGATTTAAATTTTGTTTTTGAAGTTTTCACCTTATAAATACTTAAAACATAAACTTTTACTGGCATTCGTTTGTGGTTTTTTTCCCAAGTAAAAAAGATGTACCAAGTAGAATTTTTTATGCTAAACTTTCACAAGATTTTATTTATTACGGAATAAAAATATTTCTCCTCGAAAAGTAATAAAACAAATCCTACAATCCACATGTTATATAAAAGCGACGTTTTGAACGAAGACATATCTAAAAGTATCAGACAATGTTTTTCATTTCAAATAATAAATTGTGTCCAAAAATGTTTGTTATGTGTTATTGGCTTTGTAAATATTTCTTATCTAAACCATTCAAGCATGTTATAAACACTCTGTTTCATTTTGCCCAATCTGAATTATAATCGTTAACAATAACCTTGAAAAATGATGTCAACTTTTATATGCTATGTAAATCTCAAAAATAGCAATGTAATTATTTTGCCATTGCAACATATATTTAGAGAAATATACAAAAATAAAAAGAGATAAATAAGTAAGATTTAAAAAATTAAAAAGTTGAAAGCAAACAGGAAAAAAGAAACGTAGTCAGTAACTTAAGAAAGGGAAAAAAGGAGAAAACGATAAACATATTTGATGGGTTTTTCCTGTTAATTTAAAGCGTGTATATATATAATAGGGTGTTAAAAATGGTCTTAATTTTTTTTAGATTTTAGATTGGTAATAGTGCAAAAAAAATATGCTTTTAAGTTTTAGATTATTTTGAGGTGTCGCAAAAAAGCTTACAATGTGAAAAAAAATTGGAAAAATTTGAATTTTTTAAAAATGGCCTTAAAAATATTTCTTAGATTTTTGTTTGGTAATAATGGAGAAAAATTAGCTTTAAGGTTTAAAGAGTATTTTGAAAAATTCTGAATGCAATGCAATAAAGTGACATGATGAGCTGAAGGTGCCCCCAAATTTTTAAGTTCGTTAAAGAAAATTTAAATTATAAACTTTGTTAAAATATTTTTAGGAATTTTCTTTCGTGTAATATTAAGAAATAGAATTTGAAATACACATGTAAGCATTATAATTGCAAAAAAAATATTAGTTTATGTACACAAAGAACACGAGCACAAAGACGACGAATATGCAGACGAAAGTTATGTTTAGTCAAGACGAATTCAGGATAACACACATCAGCAGATAGTAGACCACAAGTAGTAAATGACTCGGAGCCACGATTTAATCTCTCTCCAAACAGCTGAATTTCTCAATGACTCCTCGCTTTAGCTGCTGATTCAATACCTCACGACTGGCTACTCCACACATGATACGTCGCTGCTTTCACAATAGACAACAAGATTCGACACTCAGCAGTCTATAACTCGTTTGAACTCCACATAATGCTAGCACTGCGCTGTTGCTTAGATATCTCTGGAAAGCTCGTTACTTGCTTTATACTCCAGTTTAACTTCCGGTTCAATTCAATCCACCCTGCAGCTTAAGATTTCTTGACTTTTATAGCTCCCGAGATGCGGGCTGAGAACCTTCTAGAGCAATTAGGGCACATTTCAGTTTCTATTGGATGGATCGTTAAAATTTTCGAAATTTCCAGCAATATCCATTTTATAGTAAAACTCGCCAAGTTTTAGCTCACTAAAGTGATGCCCGCTCAGTACGCAGCAGGACTAATCGTAAAACGGTATTTCTTTAGATGCCACTTTTTGTGCTGGGAAGGAAAATTATAGGCTTCTCTCTCTCTCTCTCTCTCTCTCTCTCTATCTATCTATCTATCTATCTATCTATCTATCTATCTATCTATCTATCTATCTATCTATCTATCTATCTATCTATCTATCTATCTATCTATCTATCTATCGATAGATAGATAGATAGATAGATATAGATATCAATGATTCATATCAAATTAAATTATTATCTTTCAGCAAATTGTTTTAGTACTTGAAGTAATTGATTCTTAAACTACTTTGAATGTTGACATTCGACATTTACATATTCTAACGAAAACACATTTTCTGTTCTACCGCAATGCGATGAAAACAGATGTGCTTTGTTATTCTGAAAAGCACTTCACGAACATTTCATCTCAAATGAAACAGAGGATGAAAAAGAATTAATGGAAATTCCAGTTCATTCTGAGACCGGCATCTGCTAATTATTTTGCTTTGTCTCACAACTTCTGAAATTAACCTCAAGAGAAATTAAGAGTTTTAAGAAAATTAAAAGAATTTAGCGCAAACTCTCAAACGATGCAATTAATTTGGATCTTTGGATGTCTCACTTAAAGTACAGGCACTCTTTTACGTGAAGAACTCCTTTGAAAAAGCAAAGTAAAATTATTCCGCTCTTCGTTTTTAGGTTAAAAAACGGCTCAATTGATATTTAATTATTTTTTAGAAAATTGGTTTTATGAAGAGTGAGCTGGAAATAAGAGTGCATAAATTTGCATTTAATCCTGTTCAAAACTTAAAATGCATTAGAAGTAACTCTTGTTGTTGTTAAAAGGAGATATTTTGTTTTCGTTTATAACTATTTCATTTAAACTGCTAATAAAGTCTAATCCATTTTGACAAAATTTCATTAATATCGAATTATATTTCTACCTTACTTACTGCTCAGAGAATAGAATGAAATACATCTACATCATTAAAAATTGTGTTTACATAATTTCTCTAAGACGAGCTTCGTCGGTTAAAACTTAATCCTCTTAGCTGAAAAGGTAATTAAGTTTTATGTTTTTGTTAAGGTTTTCTTAATAACTAAAAGGGATATGGCACTGATACTTAAAATTATTATTTTTTAAATGAGATGAGAAATCTTAACACTGATGAGCTTCCCGAAATTGAAAAAAAGAAAAAAAATGAATTTTCTAATTAAGATGGTTCATTGACTGATTGGCTAATATTATATTTCACAAAATGGATATTTTTTCAAATGCATTTTAATGAAGCATAAAATGTTGTTGCTGTTGTTCTCGTGTTCCGCTTTGAAGCAGAAAGAGGGGTGCAGCAGATTCCGAAGGTACGGACCTCGCAGCACCCTAAGTATAGAAATCTGACTTCTAGCTCACATACATCACAATATCTTTTTACGGGGAGGATTTCATTCATGCATTTGATACAGTCATCCACAGATCTTAACTTAGATCTGGAATAGAGAATAATCACCTCTGCTCCAGTACCCCTAGTGGTGATAGTCTTGACACGGTGGACTTTGTAACCACGACAGATTTAACGATCTGCAGCCTCCACAAACATGGAGAGTCCTCGTTTGGCGGTTCGAACTCGCAGCCCAAGGAAAGCAAACACAACGTCCTACCAACCAGGTTTTCCCAGTTTTAAGCATTAAGTGTTAAATGCATTTTAACATATTTTTGTATTTCATAAGGCAAAAAAATATTAATAAATGTTCTGCTCTTAGAAAGTTCTTACAATTTTTCATTACCTTTTTAATGCCGCTTCATCTATCATATTTAATATCATTTTACGGAAATTTTCTAGAAAGTTCATTCTTGAAATAAGAATATGGTGCAAAAACTCGTATCCAAATATAAAATATAAAATAAATATATATATGCGTTCTCGTTCAAAGAGTTTTATACTAAACAGATGTAATTTTCTTATGGTATCAAACTTATATTATGATAGTAAAAGTTTTCAGAATAGCGCAGTTGTTTGCAAAAATTAAATTTAATTTGTGATATAGTAGATGTTCTCTCATATGAAATACGAATGTTAATATAAACCTGATATACAAAACGCGTTTTTTCATAAATAACAATAATTCCTTGGCTCAGAATAAGCAATTCAAAGGATTTTTTTATTTATTTTTAAAACTATTTTTAAAGCATACTCCCTCTCTGCAAAAACTCTCTTTCTCTCAATTTTCCCTTAACAAACAAATAGCAACTTCTTCTTTTTTATTGTATAAATCTGCACTATTGTTCATTGCAAATATTTACAAACTATAAGAAGTTCTTTCAGAAATATTTCTTTCATGGAGCCCCTGGATCATAAAAAAAGCTGTTTTCTAATAGTAGAACTTTGTTTACATTGTGCTCAACATCTTAGTTTTTTCTAAAATATAAATCAGCATTCATGGCTCCCGGCCAAGTAAAACACTGGAGAAAAAAAGTTAAAGTAAATATTTTGAATCTAGCTTTAAAAAAGAATATTTTTTACAATTTAAATTGGAATAAAAAATTCAAGAGAAGACAGCTGCATAGTAAAGAATAAAAGAAAACTAGAGAACTCATTTAGAAAACTACATTTTTAAATATTGTCCTAGAATTAAGAAAATATGCCTTCATTCAGATGGAAATAAGTTACTGCAACTTATTGCCCTTGACAAGCCCGCTGACAGTTATCTGTCAGTGATTTAAGCCGTGTGAGCGTCTCTTAGCGTAAACCAACTAGACTATATAAACGACTTAGTCATTACATCTGTCATATTCGCTTGTACAACCCCATTCTTAGGACTTTCGGGGCCCGAGTAATCAATATTTGGGCAAAATTCAGACCCCTTATAGAAAAAAATCCATAGTTTGAATCTACCTGAGTATAATCCTTGATAAAGTTTTCAGGCTGTAATAATCATCTAAATTTTTTAGTTTAATAGTATAATCAATGTTATTATCCAAGGTCGGGATACCCTGGTTGGTAGAGCAGTGGACTCGTATTCCTTGGATTACGAGTTCGAAATTCAAAAGGCAAAAGATTCCTCGAATGAGTGGCGGCTGGTGCACGTTAAATCTGTTCGTGGTCGAAAAGTCTTCCATGTCTAGATTAATATTACTGAGGTACTAGATCGAAAGTGATCGTTTCCTGTTCCAGGTTTAAATTACGATCGGAGATGAATGAATGAAGTCCACCCCCTAAAAAGGGTTGTGACGTGTGTACAGTTAAGTCGTACTCTTGGCCCTAGTTGGCGATACTTGTAAAACAAGAGATGTAAATCTCCAGCTTAAAATCTGCTGATGTATCAGTGGGGCTTGTCCATGGCGAGTGCCATAAGAAACAACACACAACATGTCATTAATCAATTTTTCCAAATTAAATTTTATATTTATTTCTAATTTGTTTATAACATTTGTTTAATTATGTCGCGAATATTTTTTTTACTGTTCATTATTTTGAGTTTCCTCGCATGCGATTCCTAAGAGTATATTCATAATAATTCAAAGAGTAAATACCCCTTGTAAACAAATGAGAAATCAGCCAGACGGTTGAACATGTCTGGAAACCAGAGTTCAGGACAGAAATTCCCCATGGGACAATTTATACTTCCTAATAGATAGAAGTACTGACTTTGAAATGGGTGTAATAGCGTCAAGTATTCTTTCTTTTGCAGACTATGAGGAAATTAGTGAACTTTAGATGGATATCTTGTCATAGCAGTTAGTGCAGTTAATTTTCCCATGGGAAATAAAAGGAGGTGGTATTCCGTTGCTTTTGGCACTATATTGAGCTGTTGACAGCAGTTGTTGTGGAAAACACCTACTTGAATTTTATAATCACACCTTTGAGAATATTTGAGACTAGAAACTGTCTGAAATCCTCAGCTCATCGTAAAATTGTCGGGAAGTGGATGTCAAGTATAACAAAAATTATTCTGACATTTATTCAAGACGGTAAAAATCAACAGGAATTTCATTTAACAAAAATGATTTATTGGTGATTATGTTAATAAATATCTTATGGAATTTTTTTTAAAAATGCGTGTAAGTAATTTGATGTAATTTTTAATGATATCAGGGAAGTATACTTTTTAGAGTAACGGGAGTTATTGCACTTAGGCTGCATTATGAATTTTTGCAGGTGCTATTGAGTAAATTAGAAATAATGAAAGCGTTCTCCATTTATAAAATTATTTTGCAAAGTTCTACTCAATTTACTTTATAAAAATATGGATATAAAAACTATAGTTTTATGTCTGCACCGACACACATTGAATCCTACTGTCATTGTTCTTCAACCATTGGTGATCTGATGGCAGGGTCTAGTCTTCGAATCTGGAAGGTTTCGGGTTCACCAGAACTGATTCCAACGAAGAACCGTAGTGTAAAGAGTCTGATGCCCATTAAGCATTCGGAATAAAATGTCCGCCCGTTGGCTTGAGGTGTTAGCTCAGGTCTCCTCCTCCCCGTCATCATCTTAATTTAAAAAGGAGCGTTAAGGCAACTAAACTAGCTAAACGAAACTCAATCTATTCAAACCAAGTAGAAATTCAAACAAGATTCGTAGCCATTTTGCATTTTCAAATATCAATTCCAGAATTTCAAAGTCAAAGTTCCCAAATGCATCTAAAATTTAATTAATTGCTACAATGGCAAGTTTAAAAATAATCAACTTAATTGTAAGATAATATTCAAACTGAGTATGCTCTTTCCTAGTAATTCATCTTTTTCTCAAACAAATCTATTCAAACCAAAAACTGCAATAAATATCCTATAAGATATAATATCCTGCTAAACACTTTTTGGTACAAAGAAAAATGGTGAGTATCCAAGAGCAAAATAAAGTATGCAAAACATTTTGCTAATACTGAGAACTACAATGAAAATGATTTGCAGATGTTGATAACGTTTCTTTATGAACACAAAAGAAAAAAGTAACATATATATGTTTATCGAAAAAGAAAATAAATCAATTATCTTTATTAACTTTAAAGGTTACCATAGTTATAAGTCTTAGTGTCTCTTTTCTGCTTTTATAATGCAGAATTATGAGAAAGCGAATCCAATTTATTTCCAATATATGCAGAGTACGTAATACATTTTTTTCAATCTCTTGCTTAAAAAAATCTTTTAAAGAGACAAAGATAACTTTGTCAAAAACACATTCTTTTACAGAAAATTGCTTCATTCACTGAATTTTTCATTAACAATTCTATTTGAATACAAATTAAACAAGGTTTTACCCATTTTATGCTGAGTACTGCTGTAAATTTTATAATTCAGGCCACTATTCACTTATTCACCTTTTAAAAAGGCGATCTAGTCAATGCCGTTCAAGATATACCATTCAAAAACGTTTCAATTATATTTTTCTGTTATCTCCTCATTATTTTATAATTTTTAGAAATTAATTTCATTATTATTTTGATAGCAAGTTTTTATTAATTTACCAAATTTCGAAACCGATTTTTAAATTAATTTCTCTGTAATTTGGAGCTTTAAATATAAATCAGAACAAGATGAAAATTCAATATTAATTCGCTTTCTAATTTTTCTGTTTCATTGGCATGAAATTTACAATATATTAAAATTTTTCATCGTTGGCATGTGAAGTCATGTCAAGTCGAAGAAGGTCGAAGTCTCATCTGGAAGTGAGTTAAAAATCGATTGTTATTTCCAGACTTCAAAAAAGAAAATAATAATTTAAGTAAAACTTTTGATATGCCATGTTCTTAAAACTTATTAAAATATTTAAAATATTTTCTCCTTTAAGCACACATATTTATAGATCCCATATAATTTCCATGACCTGTACAGATTGTTCTGAAAAATATTAACTGTTAATTTTCAAAAATTCTGTTCGGAAAACAATACTTTTTATATTTTTTTAATTCAATTAAAAATTGTGAGGTATTATTTTTATTTAAATAATAAATTTTAATATTATAGTGCTTATTTGATTGATAATATATGTAAGGTGCATTTTTCTTTAAACGAAAGCGTTTGAAAAAGATTATTAAAAAGGTCGTTGAACTGGAGCTACCTTATTTTGTGCGTAGTTATTTCACAGATAGTAAATGAGCAGTATTGAGCAAATGATTTGGATTAAATGGTAGGATGTAAATTAGGAATATGGAATTTTCATAGAGATAACTAGGTTCCTAATTAATTCAAATATATTGTAGCTTCATTGTTTTGTCACAATAAATGATAAATATGTTTTAGAAAATGAAAGTAATTTATATCAATGTAAAATTCAAATAAGAGTTTTAGTGATGACATTTTTATTGGTGAGTTTTAAATATAAGATTAAAACTTAATTATGTACCAATTTTTTTCTTTTCTTGTATAATAATAATTTTTTGAAAAGTTACGATTGTGATTATCGATTGTGTGATCAATGCAAAAGCTCACATGACATTATGCCAAAGCTAATAGTGAAGTCATCAATTTATTCTTAAATAATATTTTATTAAACTTCAAAAATAAAATAAAAAATAACTGCAATCCTGTTACAATATGACTGATGCAGAAATCGTTATGAAAGACTTTCGACGGCTGCTACAATAGAAGCAGAAGAGAAAAACTTTAAACCCAAACATTATGTTTGCTTGAGAAAAAAAAAGAGACTAAGATCTCAGGATCTGAGACTATTTCTTTTTCCTTGCAGACAGTTTCATTTTTCTACTTTACATAAATATCTTTTCTGATATAAGGTACCTATAATCGTACTGCAGATGTTTATATTGCCTTATCCTATTGTATCGCATAGAAGTTTTAATCTGAGTGAAAAGATCGCAACAAGAACAAACCGCATCACATTTGATAGACAAAAAAACCAATTTTATTTTAATTAATGTTCATTACGTAATTAACAAGTAATCCCAATTTTTAATTAATGTTACCCTTTTAAGAAAACATTTGAGGTCTCATCCAACCAGTAAATAAAACTTAAACAAGTATGTAATATTATATTAAGATCTTTAAACTAGAAAATTTGCAACATGATACTATAGCATTCTGTTGATTTTAAAAGTCACTTACATTATTATTTCTAGCTTTGATTTAGTGCATCAAAAAGACATAAAGACATAAATGGAATGAGTAATCTGGCAGTCCTTTTAGTTGCCTTTGTAATTCTGAGACAGTTAAAGCATTTGGTGGATCAAAAGAAAAAGGAATAATGTTAATTTGTAACTAGTTCCCATTTTTTCAATTAATGGCCTCTAATCATAAACCTTTCTCGTTTCTTTGAGTTTGATGTTTCTTGAAATGTGGTTTTTTTTTATTTTACAAATGAAATGTTTTGTTTTTATTTTACAAATGAATACTCTATGAAATATCCGAAATTAAATATAAAACGAATATTGATTTTTGTATTTATTTGCCCAATACTAGTTATAAAGCATGGCTTTGAAATTCTCAACAAAATCCGTAACTTTTACAGCAGTTTGAAACTATATAATATGTGACATTTTATGATTTTTTCAGTCAATTAATGAAGACAAATATAATATGCATTGTATTCAAATAATAAATGTATGCCTTTATAACTTTGTAAAAGAATTTGGAAGAAAAATTCTTCTTAAAGGTTTTAGTTGAAGGACATAAAATTTTTTCTTCAAATAAAAAAACAATTAATGCAAATGCATGCATATTTGTTCCAAGAAGCCTTAAATATTTTCAGGAAAGCAAAAAATATATGTTTAAGGTATATAAAAATAACAATTTTAATAATGCTTTTGCTTTCATCTCAATCATGATCGAAAATGCTGATGATCCGCAGGTTTTTCCACATATTTCAAGCCAGTCATAATAAATTCCTGAATAATATTATAATTAATGATTCACTCGTTTTTTTTTCAAACTAAGTACATATTTAATATTTTTTAACAAAAAATACCCTTTATATTTTTTTCTACCAATCTTTGCAAGCCATCTAATCTTTAATATATAATATTGCATTTCATTCACCCGAATAATAATTCATTAGATTTGAACAATTTAAAATTTGAAATTTTTAATTATTGAAAAAAATAAACATTTAACAATGTGTGTCCATCATGGGATAATCAATGAATAATATAACGTAAAATTTCGTAATTCACGGGAAATATATATATATATATATATATATATAATATATATATATGTTTTTCATAACTTTTTAAGTGTATTATATATCCAAACAGACAGTTTTTAAATTTTGGAACTAATTAAAAGGCATTTATTTTATAATAACAATATTTAACATCCTATTTTAACTAATAAACAAAGACTTTAATTTTGTGTCGTTAAGAATATGCAAATTAATTTTTATGCTCTGAATAACTGGTATTCAGTTTACGCACAAATAACATACAATAAATTATTTCCTTTAACAATTAAGATATTTGAAAAAAAATGACTGATAAGAAAGATTAATAATGTGTCAGATGATATTACTTCATTTTCAAAAGAATAAAAATGCACATTAAGCTATGTCAGAACTATATTGGCACATTCAGACATCAGGATGTGTTCCTTAGATTAAATCAAAATTTAAAATTCTAATACATTTTTTTAATGAAACTTTTTTTTGTTATACTATCTATTTTTTTTTTTGGAAATTCATATAATAATTGATTTTGATTCAAAAAAATTATCCAAAACTTTGTATGTTTCAAAATATAAATATTTGAAATTTTAGAATTCTTGAAAAGTGAAAGCTTTCCAGCTTAGAACATCATGTTATTTAATTTTCTAAAATTGCATTTTTTAAAATACTTTTTTGATAAAATTTTACATTCTTGATCCTACTTTTTTCTTCTCAAAAATAAATGATTTGAATTGATTTCATAACATTTTTTTAAAAAAAATTTATTAAAATTTATTTTTTGCATTAGATTTTGTTTAGTTCTCTAAATAATTCAGACAGCATTCGTCCACAATAAATCCTGCCAATACCATAGAATCCGGAGTGTTCGGCTGTACACATAAAAAAAGAAGTTTTTTATAATTATTTTGAGATAATATAGTAATATAAGATTTCAAATTTTGTTTCAAGCAAATGATAAAATCAAATAATGAATTTAAATAAGATGATCAATTTTATGCCGTGTTTCATGCATTCAATACAATTGCATGATTTCGACTTTTTAATTTATGTATTCGTTGGAGTAAATAATATAAACAGAATAATATCACCGAGATTGCCGCTCATGCATATGAGCTGCAAATGATGAGCTAGTAATGTTATATTGAGGCTCTAAACATTATGATCTTGTGTTTAATCATTGTAATTAAAATAATTTAGTGACATACTTATGTGTTATATCTGTATTATATTTTCATCTTAATGATCCGTTCTATCTATTCTAGAATCTATTCTAGTTTGTTTAATAATTCTTAATTTTAGTCTTTGTTCTGAACTTCAGAAAATGAAAACTATTAAGCACTTAACTGTTTTATTTTCTTTGCTATCTAATAAAATGACACCTCCTATTTTAGGAATATTTTCTTATTTTGTTTCAAATGGAAATCCATTGCATACATGACTTATCTATGTATTCCAAGTAATTTTCATATTGAATTACAATCACTATGAATGGCTTATTTTTAGCTCACATCTATCAAAATTCAATAAATCGATGCACGTACGGGCTATGGGCAAAACTGTTAAGCGGTTAATATGATTTTATTTATCATTTGTCTTCGTCTCAAATATATGAACCGTTTCTAATATAAATCCTGCAACTGCAATGCAGAGAAAATATCGATGATGATATAAACCACCAAACATCCGACGTTCAAACAGATAAGAAGCAATACAAAAATCAGAATATTTGTTCTCTGAAGTTATAGGTAAAAAGGAACCGGTAAATGGATCCAGAGTGCGTGCAAGCCGAGTCCTTATTTGCGTGAGCGTCAATCAGACTTATTCCTCCAAATTTAGAACTGAATTTTTCTTTGCTACACTAACAAGTTTATGAACATTCTTCGTTTTTTTTCTCTTTTTTATGACTTTTTTCTATTTTAGTTTAGTTGTATTCATTACTTAATTTATTTTTCTTTTCATGACTTTAATTTACTTTTTATCTTATTTTACTTTATTCAAAATTAACATTTTGTGTGAGGGAAATAATATTTCTTGTGTCTTGTTTTACTGTATCCTCTCTACTTTCATAGGTATCATATTCGCACTTGTCTTTATGTCTTTTAAGGAAGTCATATCAGATTCTCCGAAACTCTAGAATGCACACGGAATAGCCACAAAACTGAATGCTCGGATCATCGCAACAGCAACACCGGCTGGAACTGTGGATTAGCTCTAAGGGAATCATCGGCCATGGTACAACCCTTCCCGTAGGAAGTACGTCTCGTCATCAATGGAAGGAAACCTAACCTCCAACTATTTGTGTATCCTCCTGGGTGGCGAGTTCTAGCTACCATGCCGGAATCTTCTCATCATAATTTTGAGATGCCATGGGGGATGTCTTTTAGGGAATAAATGTTCCTTTACTTCTTCCTAAATTCATATTTTTAATGAGATTATTTTGTGTCATGTCACTTTTGGTACATACTGAATAGTAAAGGAAATAAAATAAATAGAAATTTTAATTCTTCAAAACTAACGATCATCATAAATTCAATTTCTAAACTTATATTTATATATTGACATATGTTCCTTTATTTTAGTTTTCATAAATAGATGTTAAGTGCCATACTGATACAAGTTATCTCACCATGATGTGGTCAAGGAATCATTCATTTATCATAATGGAAATTCTTCTATAATCAACATTCGATCCTCGTCATAGAAAGTCTTCTATAATCATTATTCGATCCTCATGCTGGGAAATCTTTCTTCTATAATCATCATTCGTTTATCATCATATAAACTCTTTTATAATCAGCATTTGATCCTCATCATGGGAAGTTTTCCATAATCAAGGATCCTAGTAAAGATGCTGTCTTTGAAGCATTTCGAGGAATGGCTTCTGCCTTAAAGTACTATGTCTAATTTGATATTCTTTAAATTGCACTTAAACTATATGTTGTCGCATATTCTACTCTCAATTGATCTGATTGCTAACTCTATACATATTCCATCGATGACCTTTGTTGTCATCAGTATTAATATTATTACTGTCCCCTGTATCACTTTCAAACGACATCTAAACTGCAGAATTGTAGATAATCGGGGTTCATCTCAAAGAGACCAAATATTTATTCAACGCACTCTGCTACTTGCACGCAATTATAGATTTCGCTGTTATTAGACATTGTTATTGATGGTATATTTCAGTTGGATGGCTTTTCTATAATTACGAATCATATCAGACATTAGTAATTATTTTGCAATTTTAATAAAATATAATATCAATTTTTCTTATATTTTGGTAACTATTCTTACTTTTTTACTGTAAAAAAATTAGCATCGTTTAGAGAATTATTTATAAAATTCAAGCACAGATAAATCCTAATGACACTAATTGAAAAGTCAACACAAAACTAATTGGTGACTATCAAGGGTATGCATTATCGGCAGCGTTATAAAGCATCCGTTATAGAGTAGCAAGCAGTGTAACAAATTTGTAAATAAAGTCGATTTATTTGTAGAAAACCCAACCATTTCTTATGAATGTAAATCTAGATGATGAAGGTCGAGATTTGATAATTTTGTTACAAAACTCCGACCTTCTACCATTGTAGCAAGCTATTCAAGTCAAAGCATAATTAATATTAGATTGGGGGAAAAGAAATCTATAATTATTTTATAGCCATCTAACGAGAAAATAATGGAATTTCTTCCATTATTTTTTTCCACGTGGAATTTTTGAAAATAATAAAAGAAGAAATCCATTATTATTTTACAGCCATCTACCGAGAAAATGCTGAATTTCGTTTTCCATTATTTTCAAAAATTACACATGAAAAAATATTATGGAAAGAAATCCATTATTTTCTCGGTAGATGGCTGTAAAATAATATTGCATTTCTTTTTCTTATGATATATACAATGTAAGAGAAGAATAAAATTTCCTACATTTTCCAAAAAAATATTACAATTAGAGCTTAATATTTAAAATTTTAACAAGATAATTGTATACAAAAATTCGTCGACTTGGCTCGAATTTTAATTTCATCTGAAATAAATATTTGAATAACCTACAATTTCATCTCTACGATAAAGTATTATGAATTTATGAATTCTTATAACCTAAACTCCAGCATTTGATTTTAAAATATTTTTTTCTCTCTTTTTACGTAAGAAATGTATTTATCCATTTTCCTTACTTTTTTACTTTATTTTATTAACTTCAATCCCCTTACAATACGAGCGTGTAAAGGGTTTACATAACAAGGAACGAAAATCTTCTTTGAGGTATCGGAGGTAAAACAATGAATTGAACAAAGGATCCGCTATTTGTGTGAATCTGATATTCGCTAAAATTGTCTTTATAGATAGGTAATAAGTGAAGTATGACGTCAATATATGGAGATAAAAAGGTAGATACTAACTTTATCATCTGAAGGAATTTTAATATTACTGGATTCATTTCCAAATAACTCGTTCGGATCTTTAAAATCAAATATTAATTTGACAGAGTAGAGCCTGTTTGGAGAGATCGAAGAGATAAAAGAACACAATTAAGTCTCCAGATACATCACGTGATATCAAAAGAATTCTGAAAGCTGAGATTTATGGTTATTCCGTCCCCGTTGAATCTTGGAGATGGATGGTCAGCGGGACAGGTTGACTTCCGAAGCGTTACTATCGGCACCGGTGGGCTTCAGCTCAGATGGGAGAGTTCAGCTTAAAAAAGCTAAAAATAGCTCTTCAAACATCCAACAAACTAATATATTAATTCGTAATGATTAGATTAAAACCATAGAAGAAATAAATAAATGAACAATTATTAAGTAATTTAGTATGTAAAAATTATGATAAAAACTAGCTGCATGGAATATTTCATGTTATTCCTAGTTTAAAAATCACAGATTTATATAAAAATATCAGACGAGTAACGAACACATTTCTTAATATCCGTGGTAATTATATTATGATATATTGTTTTTTATTTATGTTACCATGCTTAAATTAAAATAAATCAAATGCAAAATAAGTTACTGCTTTCAATAACGCTTTTTACAAAACTTCACTTTTAAAGATTAGCATATTACAAAGAAAAAGAAACGAAACAAAAAAGTATTAATTAAAACCCACAAAGAGTTACAAATGCTATTTTTTGGCTAAAATTTTCTCAGAAAAAAACAACTTGTAACTTGGAGGTTAAATGGAGGCTTTTTTATCTTGCAAATATTACATAGAGAATCAAAGCTTGAAATATTTTATATAGTATAGAATCTAGTAATAAATTACCAAATTCAGAAATAAAACAATATTTTTATCCATTCTTTCAATAATGATATTTCTCCAATAAACAATATAAGAATTTCATTGCTCTTATAAATTAAGCACTAAAACAGAAGTAAAATATTAAATTCTTATTATGTTGATTAGAACTTCATAACATATGGAAAAATTAGGATAAAGAATTTGAATAAAGACAAGCAATACATTTCTATTTATATAGTGTTTTGTAAAAAAAAAATACTCAAGTGTAGAAATTGCGAAAACAGTAATGAACAATGCAAAATAATATTTAAAAAAATGTTTTTTCTCTTTGCCGTCCTGTGTTCGTCTAGCTTGTACATAATTGTAGTCAGTTTGTTAGTGTCTTCATGTAAATAAACGTAGTTGTTTATTTCTTAGGTATGCTGAATGTGTGTCTACGCACCATACACCACCCACTATATAAACGTTTCC
>JAOUZG010020767.1:3068667-3081134 GCA_026289955.1 Argiope argentata | reverse complement strand
TATCTATCTATCTATCTATCTATCTATCTATCTATCTATCTATCTATATATATATATATATATATATATATATATATATATATATGTTGTTTGTTAGAATATATATTGATAATTGAAAGAAGCAATTTCTTCAAAATTTGATGGCATAACAAGAACATACATGATCATAGTAATAAACCACTATTTCCTTTAAGAAGGAAAATTTTATTACTTAAATGAATTTTTCTGTAATATTAGAATGTAATAGTAAAACTAAATGTAGTGATGGAAAGAATAATTTCAATAAATATTTATGGAATTAATTAATAATTTCAAAATATAATATATTTTTAAACTGATTATTTTTAAGTGCAAAACCTTTTCTCACATCTTTTTAAATTTTCGATTTCTACTTTCCTACTTTCAAAAAAATATTCAAATACCAAACTTTTAATTGAGAGATTAAGAAATTTTTGACATTAAAACACACATTTAATAGTCCATTAGTAAAATATTGCAAACAACAAAATAATTATGATGAACATGATTAATTTGTTGCAGCTTTGGATCGATATTGTTTGATACAGAAGATGTTCTAGTTCTTGGTTGCAGATTTTGTTTCTAATGAGATCTGCACTCTGTGATTCTTTCTTCTTCTTCAGATTGATTAACAGGATACATATCAGTATAAATTTTATGCAAAAATTCAAGCAGATATCATCAATGCTATCAATTTACAATTTTAAATTCGATATTGAAATTTGAAAACATGGTATAGTTTACAATGTAAAACTAAAACTATTTCAATTCATTGCTTTGAATAATAATTTTTAAAAAGCAGTTGTAAATTTAGCACCGAAATCAGAAAATTAGATAATTAAGTCCCGAAAAATACAGATAGCATTTTAATGTATTTGAAATTATATTTATGTCTAAGTAACACCATTCTATCCATTTAGGAAGTTTATTTAAATAAGAATTAAAATATTTATTTCGGAAATGGATACAACGTTGTTATATGGGTTTTAATAAATATATTTAAATCTAATTGGTTTATTGAATGATTGCTAATTAAGGAACCTATATTTTGTTTCCATGATTTAAAATGAATATTGAATTTGAACATTTAAAATGTGTTTGAAATCTTTAAATCTATTAAAATTTTAAATTATTACATTTTAAAAATAAATAGAATTATTTTTCATATCATATGTACGTTTTAATTACATAAATTTCCTTTGGATTTAAAAACTCATACATTGCCAATTTACTTATAAAATTATTTCTGATGCTATAGTTGTTATTATCTATTTTAGTTATCACCAAAACTACCAAATCAATGAAAAGGACTGGTTGATATCTAGAAGACTTATCAGGGAATGAAAAAATCGATAAAACAGCGCGTCTTCCACGTGGGACATGGCGGTTCAAGTCCCGGTTTAGACATGTTCCAAACCGGGACATGTGTGCTATTTGTGAGATGTGTGATGTGCCCCCCCCCCCTGTAAAAAGGGGTTTTGCAAGCAAATGTTGTGAGTGTGTAGCTAAATCGTACTCTTGGCCCTAGTTGGAGCTACTTCAAAAATAAGAGATGCTTCTTTCGACTTAAGTCTGCTGCTGTATCAGCGAGGGGCTTGTCCATAGGCAAGTGCCATAAGTAACAACAAGAAGAATCGATGAAAGGTTTAATTAATGCATTATAAGTTGATGTATCAATTAAATTTCAATGCTTATTTTAAAATTATATTGATTTACTTAAGGAATACTACTTTTTTGGGTCATCAAAAGTACAATTTCCACTGTGCGGTATTAATTTTTTTAAATTCAGCTGTGACTTCAGCTGTTTGCTTAGAGTTAATATAATTGAAGCGTTCGTTACCCGATAGAAAAACATGTTTCCATTGCTGAAAAAAATTTCAAGTATTAAAAATCTGGTGACGATAGTTTAGAAAGTTAGGAATTAGTAAAGAGATCGTTTGATTTAAGACTATTGGATTTGCTTTTATAGGAATATTTGAAGTCAAAGTTTATATCATTAAACCCACAAGAAAAATTGTAATGAAGGAGGGAATTTAACGTTGTATCAACATAATCTAGCCACATTTATGCAAGTTGTTCATGGAAAATTTTGACAAAAGACTGCGTGTGTGTCATAGAGGTTATTAGCCCTATGTGTTATCGCATTCATAATCCTATCCTGTATGCTTTACGATTGTTTTAAAATATAAGAATTTAAAGAATAGAAAGCTATGTTGTTCACTTAATTTAAATCTTGCATTAACACGATGTTATCTATGGAGGACATTAAAGTGCAAATTTTTATTTTGCTGTCAAACTTATTTAGATATATATATTTTTTAGGTCTACTTCCCCATGTATAGTTTTTACTTAAATTTTGTTATAAATTGCATACGAGTTTAGAAAGACTTATTTTCCCCCCCGATAAAAGTTTAAAGAGAAATTTTCGAAATTATTATCTTTTTCTTCTTAAAGAATATTTTATAAAATCGGTAAAAACGCTATCAAAATTATAAATTTCTTTTCTTAGGACCGCCATTTTTAATATGCAGTTTCTTTTTCAGGCTCTTTTTTTTTTCTTTTCGCATGATTGGCCAGGCAACCTTTAATAGCTACAAGATGGGGCTGAGAGATACACGTATTGCAATCAGCTTCAAGGGTAAAAAACACCCTGAGCACCGCCTCCGGGGAATTCATTCACTTATGAAGCTCATTAAAGATCCTCGACAACATTACGGTTGAAGTAGGAGTCGTAATTCAGACACAAGAAACGCACTCCTCAGTCGGGCGAGAGAAGGAATGGGCGCAGTGTTGCCCATTCCGGGAAATGCCTTCAAAGTAACAATTTCCTTTACGATAGTTGCAGCCCCAGCCTTTTCCCTTCAAATTTTCTGAATAATAGACAACGGGCAATCATGGTAGGTGCAGTTGAGAATTTCGAGAACAGATCTGATAAACTTTCTGTAAGAGAAATGGAAGGAAAAAGGAAAACACCTACTAGGAATGCATTTCTTTGAGATTGGTTCTATTTTTATGTCGGCCAGTATTTTTGAACGTGCCGCGGCTTGATGTCGGCGGAGATTACTTCCGATTTTAATCAGATAGAAATCCAACAATTCACTGAAATACCATTATCACAGAGTTGTTGGCAATTTTCGAGAGATTTATGGTCTACATATAACGAGCCTCGGGCAGTAACACAACTTTTTGAATCGTAATAAATTTGCACTGAATGATGTTTTATCTGCAGCTGTAAAAACGAATTAGCGCAACGATAAATTTATGTTCAAAAGTAAAGATTGGCTGTAACCGAGAATTGTAAAAAGTTATAAAATATTTTTTATGAGGTTTATCATAAATCTTCTTTTGTCGAACTTAAAATATAGGCATTGAAATTGGTTTTGAATTATATTTCATGTAATGTTATACCTAAAATACTAAATAAAGAATTTTTTGAATTTTCGTTCCATGATATAAACAAATTATAAATTTATGGCAAAACATATAAACAAGAAAATATTAAAGTTTGATTATTGTCATCCGATAATTTTTTGAAATAATTTACAAGAGCTTGCCTTTTTTTATATTTAATGAAGCATAAAAAATTGATTATTCTTCATATATTAATGGAATAAACACATTTTTTAGAATTAGTTTTAAGTTTAGAATTTAATTTTCATTTAGATATTATAACTTATTATTATTATTATTATTATTTAGATATTATTTAGATATTTACATATATATTCAAATATATCTGTAGAAAATTTAATGTTTAAAATAAAATAATAGTAAAGTATGCTAAAGACAGAAAAATGAAAGAAGATGTAAAAGCTAATTTATCATAATCTCTTTGTTCTCTCTCTCTCTCTCTCTCTTTCTATATATATATATGTATGTATGTATGCATGCATGTATATATATATATATATATATATATACATATGAGTAAAATTATAAATGTCGCCAGGTTTCTTGGCCTTTACTTATTCTGAACATCTACCCTTGTGAGGAATGGCCCTTCTTGTTGACCGAACAATAAACAGGGGAATAAAGTTTAAAATTTGTGGATTGCAGCGTCTGACCTTTGCCCCTCCTTCATAAGGGTCAAGTGCAGTGCCCCGCCCAGGTAGACTGCCCAAGTCAAACTTGTGATGCGAACGGACAGAAAGACTCGTGCGCTCTGGAGAATAACAATGAACTCAGAGAACATAACAAAAAATAGCACAGCAAACAATATGTACTTTCTCTTACAGCTGATAATCGGATTTCGCATTTTGGCTTCGATAATATTAAATGATCACATAAAATTTATTATTTATTATTATTTTTAAAAAGTATTCACATCTTTTATAAAAGCATATAATAATGCTTGTGTGTGTGTGTGTGTGTGTGTGTGTGTGTGTGTGTGTGTGTGTGTTGTTGCTGTGTATGTGATGTAAAAATGTAAATTCTTAAAGAATTTGAAAACTTTTAATGAATTTGTCATTCCGGTTCTATTATTTATTTAAATTATTGATTCATTTATTTATTTAGATTATTAAAATTGTTTGTTAAACTCATTAAAGATTAACTATAATATTTTCAATACTTATTAATAGCTGATGTGTTGAAATTCGTTTCTGAAGAGCTTCCAGTGAAAGAAAGTCAATTCTTAAAGTTCGTTTCCATATGAAGAGGGCAATTCTTAATTACCAAGAAAATAAGAATATTAATAAAGTAAAAGTATATGTTACACATTGGTACACCAGCAAAACGAAGTTTGTAAAAAAACTGTTTTTTTAGAAAAAGTAATAAAAGATTTCTAATGTGTAAAATATTAAAATACTCCCAGCATTAATGCTCTCATTTTCTTTTTCATATCCAAGATATTTCCATTTTATTAAATTGCACATGGTAATTGAGAATATTAAAATTGCATATAGATCACAAATGTTAAATATAAATAGGTACAATCAACATAATTATCAATGGATTGAATGCATATTGCCACATCAAAAAGCTTTTACTTAGATTTAAAAAAATACAGAACCTGTTTTATCAATCAAATATATGCATGTAATAGTCAAATATAATATATATTATACAAAAATAATACTTAAAATAATACTTAAAACCGCTTCTCAGTAAGAATTAAAAAATAAAACAAAAACACATTGGCAAATAACTTAGACATTAGCCTTTCTGAATGAAATTGTTATAATCAAACTTTGAATTAATGAGCTCTTGTAAATTATAGACAGTAATATCAGACTCCAAAATAATAATAAAAAACCAACTTTGCATTGATTAAATCATTTTTGAGTGCAATAATAACTTAAATGCTATCCTTGGAGAAATTCCAACCTCTTTATAGTAGGATGCAATTATGATTTTCTCCTAGACTCAACCTATTTACAATCTCTGCCATTTTTTTTCCATTTGAAGGCCCTTAGTACGATTTTTAAACTCACAATTCCTTTGACATTTTATATCTCTAAATAAAAGACACCAATTTCTTCTATATTTTGACATTCAAGTTCAATTATCATTTATTTAGCAAATTTCCTTCAATATTAAATTGAGTTTGAAAGTTTGAATATAAGCTGGTTTTTGTTTCTTAGCGATAAAAAGCAAACTAAATTACTATACTTTAAAGGGAACACAATAACTATGATGTTTTAGAAAAGGAGATAAGAGTTAAAACAAAGAAATGTTTGATGCTAATATAATTGTGTCACTAAACCAAGTATCTTCTTCCAAGATATTGAGAATTTCATTATATCAACATGGTTTTTATACAGTGAACTTTTTCAGGTGAAAAAGGCGGGGAAGACAAAAAACACGAATCAGCGTGGAAAAACAGGATCAGACTTTAATGATCTATCAACAGAGAAGCTGTGACTTTATGACTGCCCATGTCAAAGGAGTTGATGATTCTGCACGTGGCCGTGAGGCAGCACTCGGTACCATAAAGCTGTCATTCTTTTAGCAGCATGTCCACCCGGGCCAAGGACGTTATAGATGCATTAGGTGCCCGTCTACTTAGTGGCAATCAATTTCGAATATTAGTGCATTTCTCTTCTTATTGAAAAGTAATACCCTGCGGAAGCAAGGAAATAATGTCCTGCCCCAAACGTCAATTAACTCTTATTATACAATAAAAGCAATTCGAGGTGAAAAGTGCAGTTTTATAGTATGCATCTGAGTAAGTGAAAAGAGATTTTGGTGGCCTGGTGGTAAGATCGGCTCGTGAACCGTAGGTTTTCAGCTTTAAGATGCAATTCCATCGAAAAACCGTTGTGCAAAGGGGACTGTTGCACTTTAAATCCGTCATGGTCAAGCGTTCTCCCTTTGGGGTGGTGTGGAGAGGGGGTGGGTGCCAACTCAAGTGTCATCCTTGTCATCTAACCGCAGTTCAAAATTAAATTTAGTGTCGCTTAACAACGGAAATTGTATACAACTAAATTAAAATAAACTGAGTAGTAGAAAACCTTCATCTTTAAAATGACAAATCGCTTCTCTTCAGATTGAAATCTTTCTTCAAAGCAAAGTAACTCAAATTATTTGATCATAACAAAGACGTCGCAACAACAGAAGAGTCACTCTTAGGCAAACTTGCTCTCCAGCGAACTAATAACTCCCGAATCATTTGCCCTCAGAATCCAAATGCTGAGATGAAAAGTTCCTTTATTAAAATGTATAAGTTCTCAGTATGTTCTCAAACTCAGTCTTTTTTTTTATTTTCTGCTTCGCTATCATAAATTAAAAAAAGAAACGTCATAGTTTCCCCGTCATAGTTTTAAATAAACATCTTGGAAAAAAATTAAAAATTAGTTTATTCTATTGGGAACGTGAGGAATAGAAGTTGCTATATATTTATGCAATATGTTTGTGCATATGCGTTAGATTCATAATAAAAACTAAATCCATGAATTACAATCAATTAACATTCTTATTTTTCAGATAAAATGAAGCTTCTATACTATAATTTATTCGCAAACACTTCGAAACATATTTATAGTTGGAGCTTATTATTACACAGACTCAGTATTTCAATGTTTGGTTCTAATATCAATAACCAAGAAACTCCCATAACCGTTCTAATCAGAATCACACTCCTCCCCCAGACGTCATCCCTTCACGCCGTTTCCAACTGCTGATTTCCCTATTTGATGGCAATTCAAATTTTCTGATAAAACTTCACCGTATCGGCGTGATGATGCGTTTTAATTGGAACGCCAACTAATCATCCGCCAATGCTGACTTTTCTTCCGATCGATGCGTCATGGAGTCATTCATAATGAAGGCTTCCGCCGTTGCATATCCGAAGAATAATAACGAAATTTTCGGGGGAGCCGCAGACAGAAAGGGAGCCGTGTTGATATCAAAGGAAGATACGAGCGAAATTAACGCCCCAGATTCAGTTCAGGTGATGTACGGAATCGAATTAATGATGTCATACAGGCGTCGGAATTAATTCCAGCTGAGACGCTGATGTAAGATAACTGCTAGTTGGAAGTTAGAAGCCAGAGATTTGCTTTGCCGTTTTCTTGCCAAGTTTCAGTTCATTTGTTTAACTAAATTCGAATGTTTCGCCCTATTAGAAACCATTGAATATGTTTTATAAATTTTAAGTGCCTTAATTTGGTGCCATTTAATAATTACAGCATATGAAAACTGTAAACAACAACTGCTTGTTGCTATTTAATTATTACAACTGATTTTCTACGAAGTTAGATCAGCTATTTAATTATGAAAAATTACGTCATTTTCTGGAAACATTTTAAATAAACAATTTTACTATTTACGATTTATGAAAAGTAATCTTTATTAAAACAATTTTTAATTCCGATAGAAGAGGCTGGCTAGTTGAATATATTTTTATGTAATTTCATTAGAATTGTAATTGTATTTTAATATTAGTACAATTTTACGTTATTGTTACTGGCAATATACATTTATTTAATTTTTCATTTCGGCTCATGGAATGAAAATTTAACGTATTTTAAATCCATAATAAAGCGTTTTGCTAAAATCTTGCTTTCAACCTTCCATAAATGAATTACGATCTAATGAATGACATTCTTCGTTTTATAATAATAACAAGAGTATTGTATTTTAATACTGCCAAACTAATATTTTCTCTATAACCGAAGTTAAGATTTTTTTTCTTAAAAATAGCCCAGATTAATTTCTAATTCTTTTATATTGAATGTAACATAAGCTTTTTAAAAAAATATTTACTCTTAGTATGAATAGGAAATTTCGATAATAATTAAAAATAACTTTATTATTAATAATAATTAAAATTTCTAAAAAAAATTGTCAACTGAAATTGCAATTTAAAATATGCTAATAAATATGTTTTATTTATCCTTGCTTCCAGAAGATTCTAGAAATAGATCTCAAAAATATGTATCAATCGTTCTTACAGTAAATAATTATTAAATTAATACTTTTACTTAAATCAAATAGAAATTGGCAGTCTGAATAAGCATTTCATAACTTTTTGGAATAGGAAATACTATAATTTTAAATTCGTTTTATTATTATGTAGGACATGTGTCTTATAAAATTATTTTATATAAAACAAAAAAAAATTATTTTTATTGAAATGGAATTTTGAATCATCTTTGAGTTTTTTTTAGACAGACTAGTCGAAATTTCGTTTACTTACGTGTTATCAGTTAAATTACATTTTTTCAAAATATTTGACTTAAATGTCATTTAATCGATTTACTTAATAAAATTTTGGAGAGCTATACACAAATCTCCATTTTTTATCGAATTTCAGAAAATTATTTAAGATTTCCTAATATTGGTTGGGCTGAATTCAAAATAAAATCCTAAAAAAATGGCTCATTAATAAAAAAAAAATCTGTTTTTAATTTAATAAAATTGTGTTTTTAATAATCTTTTATTATTTGTCATAAATGTGATTTTCTGAGGAAACCAATATATATCACATATAGAAAAGGTTTTCTTCTTACAAAGTCACAAATAACCAACTAATAGCTCTCTATTTATTGAATAACTTGTTTTTACCCGCGACTTCATACACATGGAAAAGCACACAACTAACCTAAAAACAATTTATTTACATTGAATATCTCAAATAAACAAAACCGTAAATTAAGTCCGTATTTCTTTAAACTCATGTCAAGTCTATTTTAGTTATCGATCAAAATTGAGATAGCTACAAAAATGTTATACACATATTTTTTTATCTTTAAATTAAATTGAAAACACATTTGTCAACAATTACAAGACACTACACATGCGTAAATTTACAACGCCAATTGAGGCAACGCAAATGCTTAAATTTTCTACACCAGATGAAGTGATGCAATGCAGATTACAAATTATTAATTTCCACTATTCTGTTTTATTTTAATTCAAAAATACTAAAGAAAGAATCCAAAAAATCGATTCATTAACAATATTTATTTTTAAATGCATCAAACACTAAAAAAAAAAACAGAATCGTGTGAATTAATAGTTCGAAAACATGTTAAGCCTAACCTCATTAACGTCGGGAAAAACAAACTGTAGTTTTGCTAATTTGACGGTGTGGAAGTGAAGACTTTTGGTGGAAGAGTAAGAAAAGTATCTTTTTCAATATTTTCAACTTAATTTTTCCGTCCCCCCCTCTTTAAAGAACCTTCCCCGTTTCTTCACGAAGACATTAAAAAACAAAATTATATGTTAGTCAAATGTGTTTATGCTTAGCAACTCATTTGGTTATTCATTTTTTGCTTACATAGATGTGTATAGGTATTGCGAATATTGTGTATAGGTATTGCATAGATGTGTATAGGTATTGAATAAATAACTCATTTCATTCAGGAAATAATTTAAAAAGAGATATCCACCAGTTTTACCAATTTTAGAATGTATGCATTTTTTAAGCAGTATGGTAAGGCAATGCAAATATCTAAACTGACATTAATTATTCAATTAAATATTTAATCTTAAAGATGAATTAATAATTTAATTCATCTTTAAAACAATCATGTAGTTAATATATAGGAATTCTATTCTTAAGATACCCGATGTATTTGAATCTCTTAGAGAGAATAGTCGAATAAAAAGTACGTTTTGAGGATTAATAAAATCACAAAGATTAATTGAAGGGAAAGAAAAATCCAAATGATAGAACCAATTAATGATATCCCGATGTTTTAAAGTTCAACAGGAAACTAATCTGTGAAAGGCAATAAAAGCAAATAAAAATGAATAAAATGTTTTATTCTGAACATTTTAAGCTCTGTATGGCACCATGTAAGATATTAATGTAACACTTTTACGCTCAATCTTCAAGCATCTTCAAAACATTTATTGTTCTTATATGAATCCATTAACGACGATCGTGTAACGTCGTGTTGCCAGATTTAAACCATTTGCAACGAGGAGCGAAGATTCCCCCCTTACTATGCAGAAAATATCGGCTGGCTTTACTAGCGCCCATTAAAATATGCCAGCTTAATGATTCAATAGAAGGCGTCGGTCAGGACATGTCCTGACCACATGACGAGGAAGACAACCGGATTCATTAGAGTCCGGTCGATGCAGAGGGATGGCGAGAACAACTTCCCAAAGATTGTTCGGCCAAAACAGGGGACGTTAAGACGAAGCTAGGAGGAGATATGCTGGATAAATTTTCTGGAAGCGCTTCTGTTTAATATTAGGCACGTTTCGCGGTTGGACTTAACGACAGGAACGGACGTCGACCAGATAACAGAACAATTTGATAGAGGCGCTTGTTCGCGTCTCCAAATCGCTGTAATTGTCATTAGTGCGGAATCTAATGAACCTCAAGTGATCGGAATAGAAGAAGAAATCCTTAATCTTGATTGTGGAGCAAATTCCGTAAATAGTTACATTTAAATGTTGTAGATAGATTTGTTTATTGACAAATAACCATAATAGTGAGAAACTATTTTTTTTATCACTAATTAATCAAGAATTCAAATTTTTACTTAAGATTTAATTCAGAAATTTTGATTTACAATCAAATTAATTTTATAAAAATTCTTGATTTTGACATTTAGAGAAAAAAAATATTATTTTTGTTTCAGAAGATTGCCAGAAAAGTTCTAAGGTTGACTGTTTAAAAGTATTAAATAACTAAATAAAGCAAACTCACGTCTGTCTCTATTTTTCTATGTTTATCCCCAAAAGTGAAAGTAAATAATATAGAAAATCCTTCAATAGTTTAAAACTTTAGTAAAAAATCTAGTATTTTTGCCTATCCCACTACAAATATTTTGAGTTATGTGAACGCAGTATAAATATCGTAATTATCGCATTAAGATATTTTAAGATAAATGTTTCAGACTATAGTTGCATATCGAAAAGAAGTGGGAGAACATTTAATTTCTTCAAAACGCGTTTAATCATTAAAAAAAATCTTCATTCATTTTAATCTGTTTGCAAGTTTCGCCAACTTTGGCAACTCTTTTCACCATTTATAGCAACCCGTTTTGTAGGGATAGGCAAGAATGCGGAAGGAAAAGGGTTCAGTGGGGAGAGAAATCAAACAGAGAGTCAATGAGAGACGTTAAGAAAGAGGGATGTTAAGAGGCGAATCCGAGGGAAAAAGACATGCCATTCTGGAACTGACGAAGGAAGACATAGGAGGTCAGACTGAATCGAGGACTGGGGTAACGAGAGAGGGGAAATCAGTCTGGGTCTCAGATTGAAAAAATCGATTGATGATGTTGTGTGCCTTTCGTATTTTTGTTTCATGTATGTGCTGTGTTACGTGTCTACACGTTAATAAAATTTTGGGGCTAAAACTATATGTGGTCACTTTCTCTACCACTCCCATAAAAGAAAACCCATATCTTACATTGTTTTTAATCCTATTATGATATGTTTTTGATGACAATTTAAAACTGAAATGACAGATTGCAGAATCAAGTCATATATGCATGTATATCATCTTGTGGCATCTTATTTGGATCCAGTTCCTCAGCTTTGATTACAATTGTATCGTTGATAAATAATCATTTGATAACTGTAACCACTTGCACAGATATTTATTTATCATCTGCGTTTGTATAATAGAAAGATCTTAATAGAAAATTATTTAACGTTGGGGATCATTCATTCTTAATTCTTTAAATATATTTATCTGGTATTGCAATTTAACCTTCCAGAGGAATCCCAAACAATTTAAAATATAATTTATCTCGTTAATTTTACTTAGCTTAGTTGCAGTGAAGTTATAATTTATGTGATTGTTATTTCGTCCAGAATTACTAGTTTGAAATTTATCTTATACAAAATTAGATATTATCCATTAAATGAGCGTCTTCAGACCTGGTATATGTAGAAGTAATGATTTAAGGAAGTTTGGCGTGAAATGTAGCCAACTCGTGTTAATTTTCCTTAGTTTAATTTCGGATATGTTGCACTCATAATTTTAAAAGAGGGGCCAAAATAAAGAATATATATATATATATATATATATATATATATATATA
>JAOUZG010020767.1:3040664-3068267 GCA_026289955.1 Argiope argentata | reverse complement strand
ATATATAATTACACGTTCTATCAAGAACCAGGCTTCGATTTCAAATGCAATTCATATGTGACGAAATTAATCTTATTTTAGAACATTATTGGACAAATTTCTTTTAAAGTAACTTTCACAAACAAAAAACAAAAAAAAATTTACATTTGTTTTAATTTTATATGCATATATGTTTTTATTATTTGCTTTATAAATTTTCTATTTTATTTTATTTATTCTATGAAATATTTCTTTTTGCTGTTTTCTTTATTTATTTGTATTTTAATTTAAAAATAAAATTCACTTATATCCATTCAAATAGAAATGGGAATTTGGATCTAAATACGGAAATGTAGATAGAGTAAGTAATTTACATTTAAAACGAGCCCATTTACTAGTTTCTAATTTAGAGTGGGTGTTCTATAAAACTTTTTTTAGACTATTGTAATTTAATATTTCAATGGTACATAATAAATGATTTAGACAAATGAATATTAATATCGTATAAAATAAAATATATTTAAATTAGTTTGTTACCGGATAGATTTTGTGCATTAGGGAACCATATATTATGTTACAATAAATAATATTAAAAAAATTAATAAAAGTAAAGCAGAGGATACTAATGTTTTTACAAGGAATAAGCTAAATGCGTAATTTTGTTGAATCATTCCTAAGCTTTCCTTCCGCACAAATTAAATTTTCAAATCTTAAAGGGATAAGGCATTAGAGATCTAGGCTGCATATATTATAATTTCAGCTGCAAATATTCGTGATACAAAACTAATATCAATATAGAGGAATTGTAATTTTACTTGAGAAAAATTCAAATCAGCAAATTTTGTTGGCCTTATTTCTTCAGCTGGGTATGCTAAGCAGGTTTCAAAGAATATCGAAATATGTTATAGAAAATAGATTGTTGTGTAAGCAGGGAAATTGAGAATGATTTTCAAATTTAAATAAAATGAAAAAAAAAACATTTTAAAAATTTGCATAAACCGGAGGGGAAAATTTTAAATTATAAAATTGTAGACATCAGAATGTAACATAAAATAAAATGTCGAATATAACACCTTAATCAAACCAAAATAATTTTTTAAAAAAAGTTGTAAATTTAGAAAACCATTTGCTTTTTTTGGAATTATATGTAAAAATTTGTACACAAAAAGGAAGAATTCTTAAGATTTTTAGATCAATAAAGGCATAGATTTTTAAAAATTTGATTTTGTAAAAATTTTTGTAAGTGTTTATTTTTCAGTTAATGGAAGAATACAGGCTGAAAATGATTGAACAACATGATTCTGGTAGTATTCATCTGTAATAATCCCATTATAGTTGTCGATTTTCAAATAAAAAGAGAAGCAAAATTTAAATATGATGTTAAGATAGCGGCTCATTAAAACTTTTACTATAAGCTTCACAATTGCTATTATTGTTTACAAATCGGATATGAAAAATTGATCTTCTAAGAAAATTGATTCATTTATAACCAACCAAATAATTCAAAACCCATATACATTGTGACTTTGTCAAAATAAAAGTAAACTTTTCGTGCCTGCTTTTATTTACTCTAAATTAGTTAATAGAAAAGAAATTAAAAAAACAGCGATAGGGATTGGATATATTATTATCATGTCAGAACATGATGCTGTCTTTGGGATGAGGGTCTTGGCGTCAACAAAAATCAGTAGGTGAAAATCATCTCCAAAAATCAGCTTTTAATAACGTGTTACCATTGCATCTACAAAAGCTGGGGTTAAAAAAATAAGTGAATGACTACAGCAAATAAAACCTAGAAAAATGTCATTTTGAGAACGTGGTTATATGAAATGAAACAAATAGGAAATGTGATATTCTTTTAAACAATAAATGTGAGACAAAGTTTTTTTTGGATAGTTTGCAATACTAAAGTGACTTATTCAGCGAAACAATTAAAATGAATGAAAATATAATTTAGCTTGCACAAGCATGTGGTGCTTGGCCGTTCGAGAAATAATGCTCTGGCATGATACATTGAAATATACATAGTAGACTTCATATTTATCTTTTTTTTACATGAATGCTGATGTATGAATTTAAAATATATTTTAATGAATATTTTTTGTATGAATTTCTTTCCTGAAAGTTTGTAGCATGCTTTTATTTCTACAAATATGAAAAAAAACATTAATTTTTATATCTTAAGAACCAATTGATAAAAGTATTAATCTAAAAATTCATGCTGCAATAAAAATAATATTCAACTTGGTAGGACAATTTAAATTAGAGTTTTAAATCGTCAGAGGTGTTACGCATGTTACAGTTATAATTTAAATTGGCAGCTCATATTTTTTATTTAATAAAAAATTTATAATATATATATTTATTTCATTTTGAACAAAAATAATAAAAATATATACATTTTCTGACAAAATATTCCAACTATCTCAGCTCAAAAATTATTTTGTAACTCTTTTCAGAAGACTTCGTTAAATAGTTTCCTGAATCTGCGGCACAAAAAGAATTGAGTCATCTATTTTTAGAGTTTTGAAAGGAAGCGAAATTAAAATAATCTAATTACTCGACTAAGGAGGCGTGTTTTAATTTTCATTACTGTTGAATTACTCGAAGCAAAGATTTAAATTTTTTTGCCAATCTTTGATTTAAATTAATATGAAAATCTGAAATCTCAACTCAAGATAACTATTCAATATTAATTAATATAACCAAAAAATTTATATCACCATTATTAAGAAAAGTAATTAAATTGTAATAATAATGAAAAATATTAAAGTCTTTCACGATTTAAAGATTAATTATTATTTCTAGACTAATTCCAGAAAAAACTACAGAATTTAATTTTAGTTTCTAGAAAAATATTTTCAAATTGTTGAATTTCTATCAGAACGTATGAGATAAAATTAGTTTTAATTAGCAAAATATAACTTTGTAAAATATGAGTTAGAAGTGCGTAATTTTTTATGTCATATAGAGCAGATTCTGCGAATATAGCTAATTTCCATTTGAATAATAAAATGATTAAGTTGGAAAGTACTTAGATTTTTCTCATTTCTAAAAATTATCAAGACTATTTTATAATCAACTAGCGGATAGCTTCTTTTTAAATCATTCTTTTATATACTTTTAATCATTATGAGTAATCCCATTGAAATTAAATCTTCTAGCAAGGGTATATATTAGCATAAATTTTAATTTTTTATAAAAGTTGGCATTTTCTGTTAAAAATAGAATCTCGTGCAAAATATAAGCATAAAATTTTCATATTTGTATTATCATGTGCACTATTGCTTAAAATGTCTTTAGAAGAAAAAAATGTGGACTAATATCATTGTTGAATTAAATAATGCTAAAACGACCAAGAATTTAATTTCGTGCACGCATACCACCACTGGAAAAAGAATGTTCTTCAACATCATAGTGTGAGGGAAAAAGAAACAAGTAATATTAAAAAAATAAAGTCAATTAATTCTTAGATCAACAGTATTTTTTTTAATTTCAGTTACGTTTTTTTATTAAATGATGATCCCGTGTTCGTTTTACAACCGAAAGAGAGAGTGCAATAGCTTCTAAGGGTATGGACCCCTGAGCACCCGAAGGCAGAAATCTGATTTCTAGCTCATATGAAGATGACACACACATACACACAGGCCTTTTTTACATTCTACTGTGGTATATCCCATTTTTAAAATTATGTTTGTATCAAATTTCGTAGATTTAGTTCGGCATAAACTGTAAATCACCTGAGGATAAAAACGAGTTTCTCTTTTATTAATAGGAGGAATACATATCTTCCATTTTAAATTAAATATCAAGATTTTATTTGAGAGAAAGTTTAAAAAAATAGAGAGAAAGTTTGGAATATTAAATATACTCTTTAAGCAATGTATCACATTCAGGAATGAATATAATTTTGTCTGTACAGTGCAGGTATAATTTGAAATATTTGGAAAAATTTTAGATATGTAGATGTACCGGAAAAAATTACCTTTATCTTCTAGGATAATTAAAGTAATGAAAATTCAAACGCAAAAATTTCTCAATTGATTGACTACTCTAATTCAATTCTGTTAACACATCAACTATCATTTATTATTAAAATGTTTTATGGAATGGAATATTTATAGCGTCTCAGTCTTAGCAAATCTTAATATATATTGTCCAATAAAACTAATGCTAATAACCGAGATTTAGCATCTGTTATTTATTCAACTGTAAATTGGTTTATAAAATAAGATAATTTTTAGCTTAATTTTATAAATTATTATTATTTAAAAAAAACAACAGATTTTGCAGTTTTGGTCGAAATTATGATTCGAAATTTCATTATTAAATATTTGAAAATGAGATATTAATTATTTTTCATACCTATTAAACTCTGCTTATCATAATTCCTTCATTTTTTGAAATGAGTACTCAATTTTCTACTTTTGTCAGGGTATTAATCTTCGAGTTACTTTCTAATTACTTGCGACATGATTAACGGCGCTTCCCTTATTTCTCCATTAAGGATGAATTGCGGTCAAACCGGTGCAACTGTAAAAATAAATGTGAACTTTCTTTCACTTCTATCGAACAAGAGGAAATTAATCTGCATATTATAAATTTATTTATCTAATGATAACTTTTTCAAGGCGTGCACCTAACTAATTTCTTAGTTTTATGAAAAACTTATTTTTGCTCATAAATAATAAAAAAAGAAAACACAAATTTATATTACACGATTAATGTTACTAAATTTATTAATTTACATTACATAATTTGGGATGTAAATATATTAATTTGCAGCAGATAATCGTACTGTGAATTAATAAAAAATCCTTTAAAAAGTAATTGTAGCTGTTGAAATACATTGCTATTCTCTTGATTCCCATGTTTTAAAAATAAGACAAAAATTTTGAACGAAAAGAAATCAGCTATATTGTTTAAATGTTACATTGTTTGTTTTTCCAAATCTCATTGAAGCAAATATAATTTGAATAATTAAGCTAGGATTTGAGAATATAACGAATATAATGGTGCAAACCGTCTTTCTATTTTTTTATATATCAGATCATCAATTGTATGATAAAGGGGGCGTGTGACATATTTTTGTAGATGAATATCGATAAGTAGCCGAATACAAATTTGAATTAATTTTAGTTTATTTTTTCACTTAAAGTTAGGGTTGATACATGGGGAAGTCTGAACAGTTTTTTCTCTCAGAGGTGTTTTTGAGGAATTCTTAAAGAGGTTTCCCTTAGACTCGTTAATTCAAGAAAGGGAATGTTAGGCACATTTGGAAGGAAAGATGTAAGCTTTAAGGAATTTTATTCTTTTTATGAAAACTGTGTGAGTTATCAACTTTACAGAACGTGGGATATAATTAATTTAATAAAAAAGAAAGATTTGGATTTAAAAAAATTAATGTTTTTTGAATAAAGAAGGTGTTTGAATCAATTTATTTGATATAATTATAGCCTGATTTAATTCAGGAATGCTTTCATCGACATTCTGAAAGTAACTATACCTCTATATATTCAAATGATGGTAATTACTACGAAGATGAAGTGTTTGACATTTTCAATGAGGTAACTGAATAAGAACATCAGTTGATAAAAAAATTAATATGGTAGTTAGAAAATATCAGTCGTAGACACTGATGTGCAATTCTTAGGTTAATTGAATTAGAATTTATTGTTTAACTTGAGTTGGAACTCTTATTTTTAATACAACTTTGCAGGGTGGACTTTGAAGAGTTTTCTTCGAAGACCTCTAATCTAGTAAATGCAGTAGACATGAATCTCATTGGCTAATGTTTATTTCATTTCTTATACTCTTCAGGAATATAAACATCGAGAACAGCAACACTCCTTATTAAAGATTCTATTATTCCTGATGATGAAGGTGAATGATGATTTCTAATAGAACATTTTTCTTAAAATCATTCGATTTCGTCTAAATACTATATGTAAATAGGAATTTTTCCTGTCGAGATTTGCTACATGTACCCTTTTCTTGAGTTTTAACATTTATTTTTTTTGTAAAACAATAAAAATATTGTATCGAAGAACGATGATTTTTCAATAGAATACGCTTTTTAATAATAGTTTTTATAGAAACTATTCGAGGATGACCACGGAGGCTTGGGGTGAGGTCTCTTCGTCTCGTGTTTCAAGTTCCAGACCCAATTCCACCGAAGAACACTCGTGTAAGCGGGTCTGTTGCATGATAAATACATTGGTCCTCCTGTTCTTGTGGTGTGGAAGTATGATGAAGGGGGTTTAGTCTCAGATATCCCGGTCATCTGACAGAGTCTCAAAATTACGAAGCTCGTAACACAATGTCCCGAATGTTTCTGTAAAAGAAGGAAATTTAATATAAAAAAACTGAACTAAAGCTATTGCAGAATGTGATTTCGAATTTAAAATAATAACAGAGAGAGTTTTATTGGAAATCATTCAGGGACTGTTTACCAATAAAATTTCTTGTTGCTCTTAATTTTAGACACACTCCTTAAAAAATCATCATTTTGTTTTTACACCTTTATGGCCTTTTTTTAAAAATTATTTCCTTAAACATTCTGATTATTTTCAAAAACTTCTTGACAAACGTTAAAATACATCAAAATTCATCCTTCATCTAAAATCTTAATATTTTATTTTCGCTTATGAAACAGCTGAATTATTACTAAAACTTTTCAAAGACATTTCAATGATGCAGAATAAAATGCCATTTTTCTTCATAATTTATTCAGAAGCATGCTTGCATATATTTTAAAGAATGATAAGCATATGCTTTGATGCGTCTTGTAAGTAAAACAAGATTTAAATATTCATGAGACGTCTACCGTGATTTAAAGCAACACTCTTATAATTGGATTACATTTATTCAAACTCCAATCATTTTCAGCATATTCTTCAAAATATTTTTATAATAATAATAATAAAATAGAATTTGCAAGATGAATTGTCTTAAAAATGCGATGTTTCTCATGTGACACTTTCACTTTTGCCAGACAAAAGCGTCTTTCTTTGCACAGAATTTTCCGAAAATATCAAAAGAAATTAGTTGTTCGTTTTTTATTCTCACCAAAATTATCAACCTTGGCAAAATACCAGTGATGATAGGCTTTTATTCTTCTTCAAGAATTCATTCAGCTGGAAAGAAAGATGAAGATAATATTTTTGGAATATAGCTTCAATATAATTTTCTGCCTCATTTTATTTTACTTACTTAAGGGAATCAGGTTTATTTGGATATTTTGCCGCTGATATTTATTCACCTTATTTGCTTTTTATTGAAGAAAATATTTTAAGTGGTTATGGATGAATAATTTTTGCATCATTTTGATGCACTGAAGATTTCATTAGAAAAGGTTTTAGAAATGCAATTAGTAATTTATATTGTAATGAAGATAGTTATGTTGAAGAAATTACTGCCAAGAAATATTTATTTATACTCTCTAAACATCACTGTTATACTTTTAAAACTTATCATGATGATGAACTAATCTATTTCGAGTAAGCTAGTAGAAAATTTCTTACTAACTGTTTGAGAAATTAACCATATAAAGGCTTCATACAGCTGATATTGTGTTGATACAATAAACTGTAAGAGTTAAAATATAATTCAGTACTACCAGTTCTGAAATTTTTAGATGATGAGCAATTCAAATTATATAAATATTAAATTTATAAAAGCATAGAATAAATGATAAAATTGAAGGGGTATTATCATTTTGTTTAGTTAGAAGAAGAGTATAAAAGAAAAAAAAATGCTCTCATTTATGACAAAGAACAAAATGTATTATTTTTTTTAATTTAAGGATTTTTTAATAATTGTACCATTTTGAAAAGTGTTTCGCATATTCCATGCTTTACAGAAAATAAGGTTTAGACAAAGCAAGTGGCCATTTTAGTTAGACACTGGAATCCTGTTTAGGGCTGGACACTTTAATTATATACATAATATTTTAAAACCGCAGTTTATTTTAAATGGCATCCGTAATTTCTATTATTTTACTTCAATAATGATACAGCAATTTAAACTTAATGGAATATTCATTGGCCACCAGAGGTAGAAATTGCAATTTTTCTTGTAAAAACAGCAATTTTATTTAGTTGAAAGCTGTGATTCTGCATAAAAACTACCCCAAATCTCCAAATTGTAATCCAGAGAAAATAAAAACGATTATTTTACTTATATATAATAAGATAATTTCCATAAAAAGTAGAATAAATTTATGCATGGAAATGTACAAAATTCCGTAATCGTAGAATTTATTTCTATCATTCACAAATATTTGCTTGCTGGTATGTATTTGACTTAAACTCTTCTATCAAATATTTATAAAGAATTAACTGAAAAGAAATATTTGATAGGCATTTTGGATATATGTTATTTACCTGAATTTTTTTTTTGTTTATATACTTTCTAGATAATTTTTATTATTATATTTACGTATTTCTCAGATGAATGTCATCCTATTCCACTTATTAAACTTCACTGGAAGCGTAGATAAACATACGAAGTCATGAAACATTCTCAATATAAGTTATAAAAAATTATTAATGATTTTATTATAATTTAAAAACTTTATTAAAGTAGAAAACTATTAATGATTTGATTACTATTTAATGATTTTATTATAAGTAGTAAACTATTATAATTTAATTTATCTAAAGTAAAATTTGATTAAATTATATAATAAAAATAAAAAAAAATCTTTTAGACAAAATTCTACAGAAAAAGTCGTTTAATTTCAGACATTTAATCATGTCTTTAAAATATACGCTCATTTTCTAGAAATTTATTTAAAAACAAGATTTCTGCAATTCTCTTAATATAAAAAAAGGAAACTCAACGTGTATAGAAAGAAGCTTCCCTTATTTATGAATGAATCAATGACAAGTTTAATTAATTCCTTGGCAATATTCAGCGAAACAAATACACAAGCTTGTATATTACCATTTAGAATTTTTAATAATAACAACTAATAATAATCTTGCATATAATTTAACATTTGATTTAACGTAGTTCAATTATAATATTTACATCAATAATTTACAATATTTTCATTAGAAAGTGAACAGTATTCGACAGAAAATGTGTGGTCCCATTCTGAACTTAGATACTATTGAAGATTATCATGGCAAAATCTGCATGCCTGACAGCATTCCGCACATGCATACTTTGTATATCTATCAAATTTATCCTAATTGCAAAAGTAATGGAGCATTATTGATATTTGTATAACTCAAAATATTGAGCATCTGATAAAATAATTGAAAGATGTTTCCAATTTTATGATTTTATAATATACATGGCATGCACATTATAAACTCCTATTGTGCCTGTTTAGCACAACGATCAAAATATGAACTTAATATAGATCCATCCTCATACTTATAACCCCTGAATAGAACTAGTATTTTAAGAATAACTCTTAGAGAAATTAAATATTCTTCATTAAGAGCAGCTGACCTAAAAAGTACTTTTGAATGTTTATACAGGTCCCTAATCCAAAATAATCTAGTTGTACGAATAAAGTGAATTGAAGCAAAAAAGATTCACATGAAAAACGTTTGCAGTAAAGCTTTTGAAGAACACTTATTAACAGTTGTAAACGAATCCTATGAAAAATAAACTGAAAGCTTGTAGAATCAAGGAACTATATGAAGTAAATTCTATACCAATATGCCAATTAAATAATTTTGGATTAGTTTCAGTACGGTTTTCTATCTAATGAATCAGATTTTTACAAACGAAGATGAAAAATTAGCTTGGTCTTTTTCAAGATATTTGTGAAAAAGGAATTCATTAAACTGTATTTTATCCAGATCAAAATGCAATATGAAATAAACAATTCATTTTATTTCATGATCAATACCCTTTCAAAATATATATACCAATTAAACAATCTAAATATGGAATTGAAGCACTCTTTTTGTAATATCTCGATTAGAGTGTGGTGCAACGAGTAGCAAATTTTTTTTATTATTGAACTTGGAAGTTGTGTTACAGCTCAACTCTATCTTGGGTATTGACTGGTGTTCCAAAGACTTGAGATACTTTTAAGCGTTATTTCCGTCATCTCCGAGAGTTTTATTTAAATGTAAATTAACTGTAAATATCAAATGTTTATGTCTCTTTAAACATTGCACTTTAGCATAAAAGATTTACAGGAAAAGAATCCCAGAAATCTAAGCTAGAAAAAATAGAAAGAATTAAGGTATGTTGACTATCTATTTAGAACTTTGAGAGTGCACTGAATTATGTAATAATTTTTTCACCTTCAATTAGTTGAATTTTTTCACATGACTGTAAATTCTGTAAATATTTATTGTTATTTTAACTTCTGAAAACACTCTGGCGTTTTATAAAATTGCCCATGACGTTTTTCTCAAAAGCTTTTAGTGAATGTGGAAATGGAATTATGAGAATTATGTTCCATTCTATACAAACTGAGTAAATATTTTCTAAAAACGAGGTTGTGTTTGGAACTTGGAAAAAATCAAAACAGAAATTTTTCATCAAATGAAAAATAAAGAAGTATATAGCTGAATCTTTTTCTTTCTAAAAGACACACTTTTTGTGACTTACATTCTAATACGGAATAAGAAAGTCATTCTTACGAGCAAAATATATCATGATAAAGCAATTAGGAACCGAGTAGACAAAATGCTGAGAATAATATTAGATTACAAAGGTAGGAAAAGAGATACTTGATCGACATTCAATTACATACGCTTTTAAAAGGAAAACATTTCGCTGACTTACGATTATTTATATTTTATAAATGCTGACTTGATAAATACATGATTTTTGTATTGCTTTATAGTTCATTTATTATAAATAGAAAATGAAGTGAAATGAAATTGTCGGATAAGAAACTGTTTTTTAGGAAGAAGTCAGCAATTCTTTATTTGCTACATACGTTCTGGCAGGGCAAGATCCTTCTAGAAAGGAAGGTCAACACTTTTAATCAAACTTTGAAACTGCTACATTATAGATGAATAATTAAAATTCTCTATATTGATTCTATCCCTTCAAAACTAATAATAACGCAAATACATTAAAAAAAATATTTCTTTGAAAGCTCCATATCGCCTATTTCTGACATATTTCAATTAAAAGCAAGGTAAAATTTTAAATGTTATACTTTTAATACTTTAAAGTCATATGCATATAATTAAAAATTCATCGCACTATTTCCCTCATTTTTTATACCCTGGGGAGCACATCGAAATGACAATGAGAAAATTCCGGCATAGGGGCTGGTTCTCATCGCCTGGAGGATATGCGAAAAGGTGGGAGTCTGGATCCTTTCCTTAATGACGGGAAGTAGTACTACATTACGGAAAGGCTGTCCTGTAACCGGTGATGGTGCTTAGGAATCAACCACAGTTGTTACGTTCAGTGGTGGCGGGGTGATCGACTGTACACTATAAAATTAAAGTTTTGCTGTTGGGGTGGTCCTGACACTCAATTATTTTAGCCGTGTGCCTTCGAGTAAGCCAGAAAAATAATATGACTTTTGTAACTTGTAAAGTTTAATTTGTTAAACATTTCTAATTTATTTCTAAACTTGATATAATATTGAACTAATTCTGCAGTTAGTATTTGGCGTTCAGAGCACATTAAAACAAGCTTTCTTTTACTGAACTTGAAGACAAATTAGAGTAAAAATTCGTTTTAATTTTCTGATAGAATTTTTTAAAAAATTTCTTTAAAAAAATTCTAATTGAGTTATATTCAAAGTTGATAATCTTTGAAGCTGAACCAAATGATTTATTTTAATATCCATGACTATCTCAGTTGAAACTCCGTCCTTCTACTACATCCCATTCCTTCATGTCATTTCCTACTGCTGATTTCCCTATTCGAAGGCAATTTCACTCTTCTGATAAAACTTCTCGGTCTTGGTGTGATGATGCGCTTTAATTGGAACCCCAAACAGTCATCCCCTAGTGTTGATTTTTCTTCCTATCGACGTATCATATAGCCATTCATAATGAAGGCTTCCGCCGTTGTATATCCGGAGAATAATAACGAAATTTTCGGGGGAGCCGCAGACAGAAAGGAAGCCGTGTTGATATAAAAGGGAGATTTGAGCGAAATTAACGCCCCAAGATACAGTTCAGGTGATTTTCGGAATTGAATTAATGATTTCGGACCGACATCTGAATTAATGAAAGGATGGCATTATACTGAAGCAAGTTTACTATCAGATGAAAATTTGAGAATGGAAAGGGTTGTCACGTATTTTCGGTTGGGAGTTGCAATGGATTATTTCGTTTTAGTGATCTTTATGAAACAGGTGAATGATAATCCACAAATTGAGATCGTTGTAAAAATATGAAATATAATAATTTTTTGCTTATTTAATAAATATTAAATAAATTTCGGTTGGATTATTTTAATTTTAAGCATTTTTTAAAGCGATAGCAAAATATTGTAGATGGTTTTCTTTTAAAGTGTTGTGCCATTTTCACGAGGTTTACTTATAGCACTTTTTCCTTTGAAGGAGGCTTTAGCGGCCTGGTAATAAAATCTAATTCTACCAGAGAACCTTTGTAAAAGTGTGAGAAGGTTTAGCAAACAATAAGAGTCTAGACCAAACATACTTCCGATGATATTATGTGAAAGCATGGAGAAAGTATTAACAGCTGGAGGGTTTGTCTTTGTCATCTGACGCCGGTTCAAATTTACGAGATCTATCCCAAAACAGCCCTAGGTTTTTATTTAAAATGGGACGTTAATGTAATTTTCCTAAATTAATTTTTTCTTTTAGAAATTTCTTTTTCCCTGTTGTTCGAAATTATTTTTTTTTTGTAAATAATATTTGACAAAAAATAAATTTGAAACAAATCTTATTGAAAATTTAAATTTAACTCTCCTTTATTGAGAAGGTTTCAGCATTTACCAAAGATATATATATATTATCATTCAAGAAAAATTAATGATTCGGCATATTTTTATTGCTTACCATTTACCAACATTGTCAAAAAACGGTTATGCTTAAACGGTACTTTAATTTTTTTATAATAAGGATTATAATATATGAATTACATTAACCATATATGTGTAACACAATAAAAACATAAATATAAATATATTTATTTCGCATTTTAAACTTCAAAGAATATTTCCCCAACATTTCGAATCAAGTTTTTATAACTTCCAGATTCTTATTATTACATGCTAGTTTACTCTCAAAAATTATTTTTTCTAGAAGGCAATTTAAAATTTCCAAAATATCTTTATTTTCGTCTAAAGTCTTTTTTTTAAATATAAAACATAACTTTCTGATTTAAGTTATACTATACACAAAAAGCTTCAAATTACTACGTGTGCATTCTATCGAACCTATTATTTATATGAACATGTTAAATTGAACATTGCATGTATTTCAATTATAAACTAATTTTCTTTTGAGTACAATCAATTCCATTTGAGACAGAATTATTCTGTCGGAGTTAAAAATGATAAGGAAAATAAAATAGGATATTATATTAGATATTCAGAAATCTTGGACATATGAGAAGGTCTATCAGCTCTAATAATGCTTTTCTTTTAAAATATTATTAATATAAAATAACTAATATTATGTAACCAATATTAAATGATATAAAACCAATATTAAAATTGAGAAGAATAGGTATATATGACAGTCTCACACATGTTTCAATGTCATATTTAATTTTATATGCCATATTTATAAAATACAGACCGTCCTTACATGTTTTATTCATAATATACGGACCGTTTATTTCGTTTTACAAGGGCTGTTCATACAAAAGATATGAAATGACACTGTGGGTATAATGAAGACTTTATTAAACTTATACACCTGAATACAAGGATCCTCTTATCCCTGGACCGAACGTGGGTCTCATGAATGCTTTACTAGAATTTTCTCTATTCTATTTAGGTTTCTGTAGCGGGACACTTTTTTAATAAATAAGCTGTGATGAAGGTTTAGCGGCCATTTTATCAAAATTGCCTGGCTATTTCACTTTAATATTTTCATGAATTAATATTCTAAATGATTACTACACTACTAAATATATACATAGTATGTATTTAGTATCAGTAGTATACAAAATATGTACTACTGAGTACTACCTCGTGCCCTTCATCTTTCAAAAAGTTTTCATTTACAATCTATATGGTTAATTTCTCATTTCCATAGTAAATTTTAGAACATATTAAAACACAGGAAATATTTCGTTAAATTATAATGAAGAGGTTGGCAATATGTTTTTACAGCATCTAAATTGCTGCCAAATTAATTTCGACGTGATAGAACTGTATTTGTGCTTTTCAGTTATATAATGGAATATGTAATATTTAAAAAAATTAAGTAAGTTTTAAATTAAGTATTATAAGTAAAATTAAGTTATTCTGTTGACATATGTCCATTCCTGTCCAAAAATGATCAGAAATGTGTGTTTTTCAGAAGCATTATATTGTATATGTAATTTATGGAATAAGTAGATGTAAAAAAAATTAGCCTCCTGAGAAAAAGAATTTTGTAAAAAAAGATTATTTTATATATAGTTCCTAATAAAGAGGCACAACTGATAATGGGATAAGAAATAATACGTTATATTATTGAGTTTTTGTTCGTATAATGTTGCTTATTCAAAAGTGTAATAAATAATGGAAAAAAAATTATATCATTCCTTTTTGTAATAATGTATTTAAGCTACTTATTAATAAGCATTCATAAATATTTAAACCGCTACATAGTATGCAAGAATATCCCTATAACCAAATGTTTGTGAATTATTTCATTTTAAATTAATTGTTAAGTAAGAATAATTTCAGAATTCTGTAATAAAATACGTGTTGGATCACTAATCATTTTGAGTGTTTAGGAGTAGAATTAAAGTTTTTCAAATAGTATTCTGAAGTAATAGTTCACGAAATTCTTTTAAATATCAAGATTTAAGATTCTTTCATTCCAAATGTTTGCTGTCCGTTAAGTTCTTTACTAATGACAACTGCACTGCTTTACTGGCGGACCCGATAAGCAAACAATTCGATAAGTTCGTCTGCTTATCTTGTAGACTGACACTCCTGAAATTACGCCAAACTGCTTAATATTAAGCAGGGAGGCTACGCGAACATTTATCCAACTTATCCTCTCAACTTTGTCTTGTCTTTCTCGGTTTGCTTTGAACAATCTTTAGGAAGTTGTTCTCGCCATCCCTCTGGATGATACGGACTTTAATGAATTCGGCTGTCGCCCTCGTCATGGGGTCAGGACATGTTGTCCTGACCATTGCCTTCCGTTGAATCATTAAGCTCGCATATTTTAATCGGACTGAGGGCAAATTAGGATAGAAATTTTCTATCCTCATTGCAAATAATTAATTTTCCTAATGTGCTGTCATGATCACCTATAATATATATGCATACAAACGATAAAAACTTGATGATGATCAAATGTATGCAACAATTTTGATGAATTTCTATAGAAAATTTAGTTTTGAATTCTTTTGCAGTATGTGTGTTGTTTATTATATTTGGTTAATACGTTAATATTTTATGACAGATGAGGGCAATCTATCTATGTATATTAATTTCTTATTATAGATGAGGACAACCGATGGTGACCCCGTAACCAACTCATCTTTCCATTATTAATAATTTATTTTTCATCGTCTTAATTTTAACTTAATATTTTGGTTAGGTAAACCTTTGATTGTTTGAAATATTAAAGAAGGAATTATAAATTATGAATAAATCACAAAAGAAGACTTTTTTTAATCACATTTTGAAATTGAAATTATGGGCATATGTAGTAAAAAAGAATGAAAACGCATTAGGCTTGGTTGAAGTTAACGATATACATTATTAAATTAACTGTTAAAAATATTCTCAAATGCATTAATAAATTTTGACAAATCTTGATAACAAATTTAATTTTGGATACATTTTTTCAAAGAGTTATTTACGATTTTTTATTGTTATATTTCTATTTTTGACATTTCATGGTCGTTTAGTTATTTCGTCTTTTAAAAACGCATTAATTCGTTTTTACATCTTACTAACATCTTTTAGATTAATGTTAGGTAAATTAAAGACACCTATTGTTTCGAAAGAGTAAATGACAAAATGATAAAATATGAATAAGTTTCAAAATATACAATTCACTTTAAAACTGAAATTATTTATAAATAAATATAAAGGAATGAAAATTTAATAAATGTTCTGAATTGTATAAAGTTTTTTTAAAGAAATATTTTGGCTATCATTATTTTAAAATTAACTATCACACATTTAATTAATTGGTTGTATAAAACATGTATAAGCTAATAAAATGAATAATAAAACTACATAGTTCTTCAAAATGCCATTATATTAAAATAATAATTATTAAAAAGATATGGGTAAAATTAATAGATTAAAATTACGAAAATTAATCACAATTTTTTTTACTGTGAAAGATTTATAGATTTAGGAATGTGATTTAACAATACCTTAAATTCTTTTCATAAATGTAATTTATCAAGGAAAATTAAATGAATAGTATTTGAAGGATTTACGATAGTTACTGAACAAATCCAACAAGTTTTATCAACGAAATGATAAATAGTATTTACAAATAAGACATAATTTGTAATATCATCATTGGGCACCTAATTAAAACATTATATTACATAATATAGATTTTGGAAACACTGCAGCATTTTACAATATTGAATTAGAGTAAAATATAAGATTTTTGCTGTAATACGTATGGGATTTGTGATATTGCATACTTTATCGGAAATACAATATCGGAAGCAATATAAGATATTGTACAAAGCATTTTGTCGATAGTTACCGAATTAGATTTAAATGGTATAAATAGGCTTAAATTGAATTCAAATTATCTATTCGAAGATGAAATTAAATATTTTAACGAATCTCTTACTTCTCTTATTTTATAGTTGAAATGAGCTGTAATTATCTTTAATAAAAAAAATCTGAAGTTCGAACAAGCGGCTATTTGGTTTGGAATTGTCGTTATATTTGCTAGGATAAGATTAGTGCAAGCCATAGCATCTAATTTTGAATTAGAATTTTACACAAACAGACACAGAAAGGCTAGCACACACACACATATGTATTTCAAATTTCGAGTTAAGATTTCAATTAAAAATCAAAGAAGTCATTTTAATACAGAGATTATTTTTCTATTAGAATAAAATAAATATCAAATTATGGATACTATAAAAAGTAGCTTTCAAAAATACATGATACTAAAAAAATATTATTAATCAAAATTATCTACCATTTTTTAATTAATAAAAGTTAAAATTTTAGCATGAAAAAATATTTAAAACAAAGTTTTCTATAGCACAAGAGTGGTTTTTATTAAGTTTTATCTTGTATACTTTGCATAAAAAATATTTTTGGAATATTTTATTTATACTAAAACATAAATAAAAATATTTTTCCGAAATCAAAATATTTAATATTTTTAAGTTATTAATTATTTCATTCACTGTTTTAATTTTCTAACGTTTTTTAACATTAAAAAATTAAGGGTAGAAAATTAAATATTTTATATCAAATGTTTTTTAAAACCAGTACGAATAATTTAAATCATGTATTCAAAACCTATATCTGTGGTGTTTGATTACTCCTGATAAAATACATAAAAACTATACTATATCATAATGAAATTCCTTTATAATAATTGTAGAATTTGCATAATGTGAAAATTTGGAATATACAATAAGATTTTCAAAACAGATTTCTGCTTTAATCCATATAGAAATTCCAATATGGTTTTCAAAATACTGTAAACTTTTAAAGAAATTAAATTTTTAATTAATTTTTTTGAAATAAAATCTCAAATTAATTTATTCAGTAAACTACCACTAATATTCTTATTTCAGAATTTTATTGTATTAATGAATTTAAAAACTTGCGTGCCTTTGAAATATTTTCACACATTACGCAATATTATTCCTAAGGCATTTACAATATTTTTCAAATATTGTGCAATGTTTTGGAAGTTTGAAGAGAGTAAAAGAATGAATCTCAATTATTTATTAAAAATATTTCTAAAATTTGCACCAGAATATTTTTTGTTTTAGCTGACTTCGTTTCCCAAATATAAATTATTTAAAGAAAGATTCATATGTGTTACAAAAATTATGTAATTCTGTGAAAGTAAATTTTCGACTATCAATACAACCACTTTAAAATAAAATATGAAATTCTTATACAATTTAAGAATATAAGTATATTTTATTCTAATAAAATATTTATGGTTATTCAATGTGCGCTTACCTCTTTTATGGAAAGTTAAAATTATTTTCTGAATATAAACGAACGTTAGTATGAGAAGAGGAAAGAAATGGAAATGCTATCTTTAAAGATATTCTTTTATTTAAATTGAAGATTTTTCTGCAATTTAAATGAAACCGGGTAAGTGATTTTTCCGCTAAATGATTATATTATTTGAGACTCGTTGATAATCAACAAAGTAAATAATGGGCATAAAAATGGAAAATAATTGCTATATATACTTCATATAAAAATGCATCTATTGAACAAACGACTCGTACGCTTCTTTCTTTAATGAATTTATAGAATAAGTAAATTAAAATACGCAAATAAACACGCTTAGGTTTTTATAGATGATAATAAGTTTAAAAATGACATTTCTCAAACAATTAAAAAATAAACATCTTTCTTTCCAACTAATTGTGAATAATTATGATTAAAAATAAACGAGAAAAGAAAGAATTTATAAAAATTTGTAAATTCTTACATGAAAAATGCTTTTATTTGTACGAATAAAACAGCTCCATAAGAAACATTAGTTTTATGAAATTTCCACTTGAAAATCGCCTTTATTTAAATATATTCGCAAATGAATAGTTAAAGTAAATAAGTGCTCAAATAAAAGCATAAAATTTTAAATTTTGCTAGAATGCCTATGAATGATTGAAACTATGATTGTGTTATAAAACTCAAATAAAGGCATGTTTATCATTCTTGAAATTTCCAAGCATGCTTCTGAATAAATAAGGCAGAAAAATGACATTTAAACCTGAGTTATTGAAATACGTGTACGGAAAACTTCCTTAATGCTTGTAAGTGCTGCTAAAATATTAAGGTTTTAATAAATTAGTTTTAGACATTTATTTGCATCTGTTATGAAAAAAAAAATATGAGAGTTTCAGGAAATCACTTTAAAATGAAATTAGAAGGAACATGTTAAAAAATATTACTTTAAAATTAAGAGTAATACCGAATTTCAACGGAAAGTGACTCAAGAAAGTTTTCAGGTAAAAATTTATTATTTTATCATTTGGATTGAAACTTATGTTCTTCAATAACTTTCAAAGGTTTTTTTTTAACTCTCGTTCCATATATTATTTGCTAAATAAGAATTTGAAATAAATATTTTTGGATTTCAATATTAGCTATTAATGCCATTTTAGGGTGAATGATTAAATGGAATGGGTATTGATTGGAAGGAGTTTAGAACAACTTATGGAATGAGTTGGCAGTTTAAAGTTGATTCGAAATATTAAGCAAGAAAAACTTCATTTTAAAATAGCAATTGATATTCTGATTGAATTTCATACCGTCTTCTCAGAAAAGTCTCATTCACAAATAAACCAGCTAAAATAGGATTATGATTCTTTGTTAAAAATTCTGAATAATTGATATCTATGCTGAAGACTGGTATATGCACATGAATGGTTAAATACCTTGAGCTAGCAAAAATAACATTTTAGAATAAGTTTAGTTTTTAGTTGGATTGCTTTTATAAATTAGGCTATCTTACATTCTTAAATTAAAGTTATAATTCTTGCTTTCCAATGGCTTTTATTATCCCAATTAAAAAGCATCAATGCAGGGGCCATTTAGGCACTAAAAACACAGCAGCACGCAAGAATGTGTAAGTGAATAAAAACTTCTTAGCTTAATTTTTTTTATTTCCCAATTAAACATTATTTATAACGAACTATAACATTCACCAATGACTAGAAGTTAATAGAATTAATCATAAAGTCAAAATGGAGATGAATTTTACTTTAATTACGTGTGACCATATTCATAGGTTCAAAAGTTGCAGCTGATTTAACCCTCTGAATTTCTTCCCTTTTTGAAATGTAGCTTATTTTAAAGGACCGTTATTCAAGACAGTCGAAGGAAAACATTTCCTTCCAACTTATTTCAATGAAGTGTTCAATTTCGTCGTATCCCAATGTTTCTAACATCTAAATTATTGATGTTTAAAGAGAAGTTGAGCGGAAACTAAGATAACACATAATAATTTCTAAAGTTTCAGTTTTTAGTGTTGTATATAACTATAACATCTTAGGTAAAATGATACTTGAATCCTCATTAAATTAAAATTTACTGTTGCATCCCACAATTTAATAACATTTTTTTGCAATTTAGGAATACTTAATTTTAGTAACTCATTAAAAACACTCCATACATTAGTAAAATTTTTAAAAAAATGTTTAATTAATGTAAATTTAAAAAAGGAATAGCTTTACTTATTAGTACTTAAAGAGAATAAAGTTCCAAAGTTAAAAACTTATTAAGAAAATAACATATAACTTCATTTCAAAATTAAATTATCCAAATTTATTGAAAATTCTAGAATTTAAACGGACAAAATATAATAAGATATATGATAGAAACGTGAATATTTACTTGGACAAAATATTCCTTTCCTGGCTAACATTCATATTCATTTTTGGTATATTGTCCAACGTAGTTAAGCAAAACATCTCCATTTCCTTTTGAAATGAAAACTGTTATCCAGTACAATTTCAAAACCCTTCAGTGGAATTTTTTTTTATCAATACAGAATAAAATCAATACAAACTGTGAAAAGAATTTTAAAAAAAATATTTATTTTTTTATATCCAGACATTTTATTAAAACATTTTAGTAATTATCAAGCTGAAATCATAATATAAATTAGTAATATACATTCAAACACTTTTTGGAGCCAACGACCAAAAACGGCATTAATAGAGAAAAGAACTTTTTGACAAAAAGTTAGAATTACTTCGCACCCTAATATGACTGAGTTTTTTTTAAGTTGGAAACAAAATGACTATATAGCATTTCGACAGTTCGCTCTGTGTATATCTGAATTACCAGCTATCTTAATCTTAGAGTCAGAAAGCTAAGCAAGCGAAATAGAATACCACAATTTACTTTATGATCCAGTGTTAGTGCAAGATATAATCTTTAATTATTAATATAACATGTTACTTATTCAAAAAATGATATTTAAATAGCATATTTCCTTGGAGACAAATTATTTAAATTTGTCTTCTAGATTATATCAGATCATTATAAAAAGTGTGTGATCAAAACTAAGCCTTAAAATGAATACTATTTCAATAAAAGAAGATAAAGCTTGCAAAATGAAAATTTCCTGCCATTTCTGGAAGCAACGCGTCTAAATCAAGTTTTAGAAACTCTACATTGTATTAAAAATACACAAAAAAAATTATAAGCCATAAAATTGGATTTGAAACTAGTTATGAATATTTCATATCTTTGGAAAGAAATGTTTTTGTAATTTTATACATAAATGTAAGTAGACATTAACATATGCAAATATAAGTAATAAAGATCAAATATTGATCATAGCAAATCTTGAAGCATATTTCAGCTAAATTGTAAAACCTAAGATCTACAAATATTTACCAGTCAAGTTTGAATCTTTCAATGCTTGAAAATGCGTATTACAGCGAGTAAATAATTATTAGTATTTACACAATTAAATATACTTTTTTTAGATTCAGTATTTCCCATACTTTAAGAATATTAGCCCTTCCATCCTTTCTTTACACATTTGAGGATTTTTGATTTTTTTTTATTCAACCTCTATCAACTTGTTTAGCACCAATAATCTTATAAAATTCAATTATTTGGTGGAAACACATTAATGAATTCGAAAACTTAAGTTTAGTCTGTTCGTGTTCTCTGCACGGATATATGTCGAGAACTTTCCGGACATTTTTTATATTGAAGTAACTTACCTTTTTCAGTTGTTTGGCCTCACTATACTAAAGCACACTGGAGAAATATGCTTTCTTTCTCAATAATTTTCAAACAATACCTACTGCAATAAAAAAAATTCTGAATTTGCAAGTAAAAAATTAACGAACTGAAAGATATATTATGTTTCTTCTATATTTGAAAATTTTCAACGAAAAGAAATGAATGGAACTGAAAATCGAGCAAATCAATTTTCTTTTCATTTTTTATTACCAAAATGATAAAAACAAAAGAGAGAAATTATTAATTTTTTTATATTTTTTTAACATATTTTTTCTAAGTATATACGTAACATATATTTAAACTAGTTATATATTTACGATACTTTCCTTTATAATTTTGCAGCATTATTTTATATTCAGCCAATGTATGAATTCCTTTAAACACTGATCAGTGAGGCCGTATATTATCACATATTAGTGCATAATCTGTAAATTTATTGCTCCCCATTGGGAGCGGATTAAATAAATGCTCAAATTTATTTATATAGTTTGCACGCTTTGACCACAATTCATGCTTAATGGTGAAATAATGAGAAATACTATTCATCACTAGGAAAAAGAGTAAAAAAAATTAGATAACTTTTCTAAAAAGAGAAGATAATGGAATGCCATTTATTGCAAGTTAATGAATTTTTATAAGCGTATACGAGAATAACAATATTAATTTAAATATTAATTATTTACACGGAGGCTTTAAATATTTATTGAGGTCAAAACTGATCATATTTTTACCACATTTTTTTGTTAAATATACGATCCTTTTTCAAAGCAATTTATGATTAAAAAGTAAACGATAGCAAAACAGAGATGATATTTTTCTTTGTACTATATTAAATGTTCCACATTTCTTTTGGTGTACAAGTTTGTATGCAATAAATTATTTATAAATATAATAATAAATATATTATATTTTTAGTTCACTCAAAAGGTCAACATTATATAGAATAAAAAATAGGATTTTTATTTTTGGGAATAGGAAATTTTTATTTCAAAATGTATTACTTTCTTTGAAGATCGAGTTTTTAGTATGTTTTTATTCTTATAATGTTTCTTTTTACTTTTTCGTTCTTTTCAGTATTTATATGGTCAAAATCCCTGTTTTAGTAATATAATGATCAGATAAAAATACTCCTCATCTTTCAATATGATTATTTCTTTTATTGGTAATTTTATTTATTTGGTAATTTTGGAAGAAAATTGAAAAAATAATTCTCTTTGAAGGCATTCGTTGTGTAACTGATGTTACAAATTCACAAAATTACATAAATTGTTCTTAAAAGAAAAATTTAATTTACAAATAATAATTTTGAAAATTATGTTACAATGGATCTTGAACATAATCAGTTATAATGAAATTTCAGCAACAACTTTTTTTTTTCTTTCCAACTGATTAAAAAGAAATGTATTTCCTTTTTTCGGACATTTTCAACCAATCTTTTCAAATTCCATAGCAAAACATGGATTTTTAAACTATTTCTTAGATAGTAAGTAATCAGATTGGTTATATCGTGTTGAAAAACTCTACTGCTATGTATCTGTTCTAGGATTTATTCGGTAAGTATACATGCAATTAAAAATTAACTTACACACGCAATTAAAACAAACACTTTCAAATATTCTGTGTCAAGATGAAGCTGTTCTTAATTTTACTTATTTCCCTAAGAAGTTTTGTGAAATGCATTTTGAACAAAATAAGAATAATTTTTAATAAATTAAAACTAAACAATCACAGTTATTGAATAATCGTTGCAGAAAATAATAATTAGTCTTTCACAAAATAAGACACATATTTTTCTTACTTTTCTAGTAATTTAATTATTTTTCAAAATGATAATTAATTGCTTTCTTAACAAAATCAGTTTTTAAAAGCCTAATTTAACTAATGCTGCAAGAATGTTTCGACTTGAAAATGGAATTTTTGACTCTCATTAATTTTAATCATGCAATGATAAAAGACAAAAAAAATTAAACTTTAAATTATGCACTTGAATAAAGATGAAAATCAAATCCACGTTATTTTACTCCAAATAATAAGATTAATATAATTTTATTTCCTTTTGAAATACATTTTGGGATGATTTAATTATTTTCTGCAGATTCTGCAGCAAATAAGGGAAATCTTTTTAAACGAAACCTCGTTACAAGAATTAAATTAATATTATGAAGAAATATGATGCAATAACATGTCTTTTAAAAGTTATTTATTTTAATTTATTCTGAGGAATTAAATATGTATATTAATGTATTTTGAAGCAACGAATAAAATTCGTTAAATGTCAAGGTAAATTCAGAGGAAATGAAGAACGAGTTTATTTATAATAAGCTAACTTTTTCTTTTTTCAGATTTTTTGGATGAAGATAGCCGATGTTAAAATTTAGAAAATTTATATAGATAAAAAAGTGTACAGTTTTCAGTAAAAAAAATGCTTTGGGTCTTTTTTTGGAATTGTTTTGAATGTCAGATAATTATCTTTTTAAAACATTGTTCAATAACTTCTGCTCAATAATATGTTATATGAGAAATAACAATTAAACGTATTGTACCTCACATTTGAGTTTGTGTAGATTCAGAGTTGATAAAACTTTAGAAAGTCGCAAGACTTTTTTTCATAGAAATCTCTAGATGCTGCAGAAAATTACAGTTAAGAGCCAAAATCACGCATCTCCAATTCACCTAATACAACAGAAAACAGATTCTAAACACAGAAGTCTCTATTAAGACATATAACAGCTTCTGTGCACAATACTAACACTCAAGTTTTCATTACTCTCTAATTATCATCGTCAATTTGTGGTGGCATTTCTACCTGAGTTGGCTCGAAAATCTAGGAGTTTCGCCCAAGTTCTAGACTTTCACTATAATGGTCCTAGAGCTTAGGCGATAGAATTTTCTAAAACTATCTATTTTTCGCCAGATCTCACCACTTCGCCAGGATCTTGGCAAAAAGTTGGCAAAGGAAATTTTTTTTTAAAAAAATTACAATTACAGTAAACATAGCAAACTTTTAGAAAGATCGATGACGTTTCGTGAGATTGGGATGCTGTATGAATTAGTGCCATTGCTGGAAATGATTAATACAAGACTTTTTGATATTTAATGGACGATATCAAATTATGACATATTATGAAATAAAAACAAATTAAGATTATTGTCAATATATCCGATTATAAATTATTTTGGATGATAAAAACAGATATGGAATTCAAATAAACTACGAAACATAGCAGTTTGATAACAATAAGTTTCGAAAAAATCGTTTACTTATTTTATCTATCTTATTATTATCGAAAACAGGTCACATATTTTTACTATTATATTAAATGTTGCAGTTTGTGAAATATATGTATACAGCATTCAAAATGTAAACATTTTTAACGATAATTTATTTTTATATTAAAATAAAGGTTATATTATGCATAACACTCCAAATTTAAACAGGCTGCAAAACATTTAAATATCTTTATGAGTTTGTAATATATATTTCCACAATATTTGCAGTGCAAAAATTTTAAAGCACGCAATTTCATTTAATTAAGGAGATCATATTACTCAAAAATAAAATTTGTATCACCGAATAATCAAATTTAAAATTTTAAAGTACGCCAATGCAATAATATGAACTGTAGTGTTTAAAAAATTGGAATTTTGATTAATTTTTATTAATTTGAAACTCTTATTTAAATTTTTAAATATAATTTTTTGAAGGAGGATGCAGACTATTGTTAGTAAATTTATATCAAAATTTAATATTTGCTTTGATAAGATCAATTTTGCACCAACTAATTTGCAAATAATTTATCAGCATAGATAAAATTATGCTAAAATTTTAATAAATTGTTTTATTATTTCCACTGCAAAATGAAATTGCATATTTTGACAAGTAATTAATAAATATTTTAATATATAATATATAATTTATAAAAAAATATATTCTTTTTCCCATAGGGAACTAATAGCTTCTAGAATATTTTAGAAAGAAGCATAACTCAATATATATTCTAGATCTGAGATAAACAAAAAGTTTGGGAATGATATATGAATAAAAAAGCGACGTGCGCAGAATTTTAAAAATGTTTTGCTCCGTGGATAAAAGTATTTTCTTTTCTTTAGCTCGTAAGGGGTTTTCAATCATCCCTTCTGTCTCTTAACATAAAACAAATCCAGCTCGCTATTAAATATTGTATTTCAAGAGATGCATCCCCAATTAATAATTCATAGTAAATAGATAAATTATTCTAAAATATTGTATTTTACATAAATATGTATAATAATAAATAATGCATTTATCTATTGGTCTGACTATAATTCGAGTGTATTTGGTAAATAGAGTATTTCTAGGTATTTTTTTTTTGAATTTTTTATCATATAAAGGTTTTAGAGATTCTAACAAAATAATTTTAAAAAAGAGAGTGCTTGAAGTTCTCATAAGTTTTGAAGCTTTAATCTTGTTTTGTTGGTTGCATTAGCACGCCCATTACTCTCTGTAAAATCTTACAAATTATACAACTTAAATATATTTTGAAACTGAAAAATATTAATCTTCATTTAATCCAGTAACATATTTGAGGAATCAAAAGATATTCATGCTAAATACAAATAGAAAACGCAAGTATTCACAATAGCAGCTCAGATAGTAATACCAAACAATTTTATAACTGGCACACACTGTCACGCATGCAATATGAACTACAATGTATTATCTTTAAAGATAAGGTAGTACATTATGATCAATAAAAAGTATTAATTCACTACAGCACCCTCAGAAGCAACTGCACCCCTCTTTCCGCGGTAAAAAAAGCGGACACGACATCATCATCATCAATTCACTACAGCAAGGGAATAAAACCTTAGAATGAGAGGATGATAAAAATATTTTTCGTATGTATAATTAGTTATATCAAAAGAAAAGCGACCTTTTTTGAAACTGTACTACCTATAAAGAGTTTTCACAATTTCTTTCTCTGGAAATTGAAGCTTAGTTAAAGTTATATCACTCTTTAAAAAATTTATTTACAAAAAACTTATTCCATATGCAAGTAAACAAAAAATAATACATATTCCGATAATGAATAAAAACAGCCGATATACAAAATGAGTTTACTTTCTAATAAGAAGAAAAAGTATTGTTTAAAGAAAGAACTAAAAGATATTTTTTTTTTCATATTTATAAAAAACTGTAAGTAATTTAATTAGAATTAGGATATTGGGAAGATAATATTTTTAATTTTATGACAGAATTCTTTTTATGGCTAATTTTTTTTAAAAAAATTATGTTTGAAATCTTCGAAATTTTGATTCTTATTTAGTTATTTAAATTCTAATTATCATTAAATAATCACTTACTCATTTCAAATCTTTAAGATATTTTCGTTTTCCAATTTGATTGTTACAAGCCGTATAGAGATCAAATATAGATGCAGACATATATAAATTTTATTAGTGGTGGCAGTAGAAATGAAAGGATTTGCATTTCAAATTTCAAACAGCTTTTTAAAAAATATTTTGAAGGAATTATATTTTTATTAAAATTAAGAGTTTTCAAAATGACTGTATATATATATATATATATATATATATATATATATATATATA
>JAOUZG010020767.1:3027240-3039045 GCA_026289955.1 Argiope argentata | reverse complement strand
GGGTTTTGTTGCCTTCATAGGGCGCCACAACAGAAGTAGAAAGTTGCAGAATCAAGATCGTGGGTCACCATTGTGGTTGAATGAATAAGACCGAACTCGTAGCATTAGGGTTTTTGGTCGAGTAACATGATCACTAGACAAAAATGATCACTCTTGTCCGGAGGTTTTTATCCGGTTTATGAAGGTATCACTACAATATAAGAATTCTTAACAGCCACAGATTTCTCCGACTTTTCTCTTTCGTCTCGATATAAAGAGATGTGCTTCATTTGTCCTAACCGTGGTACAAGCCATTCTCTATAAAATAAATTGGCATTAAATTCCCAATAAATATCCTTTATGACCCTACATCTTCAAAATCATGTTACCAGCACACGGGTCAATCAATTATATACATTAATGCAATTGCTGAAAGTTTCTTTTAAAGTATACCAGGACTCCATGCATTTCATAAATTTCCATCATATAACTAAAAAGACACTTGATTTTGGCATTCCTTTTTTCATGATCGAAATGACGAGAAATTAAATATGTTCGGCCTATGATTACAAATTCAATATGGATTTAAATAGAATACGAAAGATAATAGTTTTACATAAGCTCTGTACGACTCCCATTCATAATGTTATGAAATCTTTCCAACTGTGAATTCACTGTGATTCACTAGGAAATAGGATCATTCAAAGTAAAAACTACAATATAAAATATTTTTTTAGAAAAAATTAATGTCTGCGAGTTTAATCTGTAACTGTTAAGGGAATTGCTTATGTGCATATGCCATCACTAAAGTCTGAGCACTTTAATCTAGGATGTCACTTAAGTAATGTTTTCAGGAAAATGAATAACTTTTTCGAAGATTTCAGGTTTTTATTATTCTAATAACGCCAATTCTCGCCAATAAAAATTGTCAAAATTTCAATGGAAATAAAGAAAATCGTTCACCAGTAATTTTTTCTATCCAACAGAAATCTAAAACTTCTTATCAAACTTATAGTTCTATCTGAAAATAGAAGGAATGTTTTAATTTAATTAAAAAAACATCAGAGAAATATTTGTCTCTAAAAGCATTTGTTTTTAACGGTAAATCAAATATGTGTTGTAACGTAATAATTTCCATAATCAAAACAAAAAGATTGCGTTCAGAAAAAAAATGATTCAGAATAAAATTATTCTAAATTTTGCACAGTATGTAAGAATTGGCTTAAAATTAGCATTAAACTTATTTTCATTTAAATATGAGTATCGTTTAAATTGAAAACTAAAAAAATGTACATATTTTCACGGATAAATAATCTCTAAAAATTAAATTACTGAGCAGAAAAAATAATAACAGATCTAAGCATTGTATAATGTTTGTAAATATTGTTGTATGATGTTTAATATGAGTGACAACAAAACGATTGCGTTCAGAAAAAAAAATTGATTGGGAATAAAATTATTCTAAAATTTGCACAGTATGTAAGAATTGGCTTAAAATTAGCATTAAACTTATTTTAATGGATACTGAAATGAGAAACAAACATATTTCAAGAAAAAGAAAAAAAAACATTTTTATTATAGAAGCTAATTTAAAAGGTAATTTCTTAACTTTAGATTTTTTTCAAAATTATGCATTGTACACATTTCTGTAATAAAGGAAATGCTTCCTATTTTTGTAGATTAAAACTGATAAGATATTTTTTGAATATTCAAATGTTCCCATTACCTTTAATAAACTAATAAAATATTATGTTTGGAAAAGGAAACATAGAGCAAGATTTACTTAAAAAGAATGTTCAAAATCTGTTATAACTATTTTATACTGCATTTTTTTTTAAATTTATAGTTTAGCATCTAAGATAGAATTGTAATATTTTTTTCTTCCTCTTAAATAAGAAAGCAGTTATTCTGGGATTTAAATATTAGAGATAGCTTTAAAGTTACATTGAGAAAAATATAAATTAATCGTCAAAAATTTAATTCCTAATGAAATAACTTGGAAGATTTGTAATTAGTTTTTATCGTATGAACCTTTTCTAAATTCTGTATAAAATAAAAAAAAATTATACATTTGCATAAAATTTATAAAATCTTTAGAACTTTATCAAAAAGTATTTTTACTTTGTAATGAGAAAGAAAATACTCTGTTATTATTAAATTTCTTAAAGGAATAAAATTAAAATAATGTAATTGAAGTAAATGCATTTGGTTTTTGATTTTGTTGCAAACCACAGTTTTACAATTTTTATTTCTAGAAATATTAATGATATTAAAAAAATCTTAACTTAGGATAATAATATTTTCTATTTTTAGTTAAAACTAAATAAAAATAATTATTATTGTTTCAATTAAACAGCTAGTTGAAATAAAATAAATTTCAATGTTTTATAAATAATAGCATATATATACAACTAGTTATGTATATAATAACAGATATATACAACTAGTTGAATATATAATAATAGATTATATAGTTAGTTGCAAAATATAATAAAAATACATAATAAATGACAGCTAGCTATACATATAACATATTTTAAAAATTAAAGTAAAATATTTAAGAATGCATTTTTGTTTCCTGATATTTTTAATAAAAAGAATGTGTATACATCTAGTATCTCCAAGTAAGATAGTCCAAATAAAATTACTTCACATATTTCTTTATATGCACTCTTTTGATATTTTTCTGAATTTTAGACAGTGACAATTTAAAGAGTAGTTCTTAAGCTTTAAATGATTTTCTTATAAAAATAAAAACGAATAGTACTTTAAATTTTGAAGTTCCTGGAGCATTGTGGTGCAGCAACTGGGTGTGGATAAGGGGGTTGCCACGAGCACCTGTCTCACAGAGCGTCATCAAAATAAGAAATAAATGCTCGCTTACAAAATTATTTAAATAAAATGGGAAGAAAGCGAAAAATACCCTGTGCAGTGATTTTTATTTATTAAATCTCTCTTTGAAACAATTATATTAAAATAACTATATTAAATATTATATTAAAATAATTGTATTAAAGTTATTATATTAAAGTGAAAGATTACTTTAAATACCGGGTGTATGCTACCCTCACTTTATCATTGTTTATAGATGTGCATTGGGTTTTGTAGAATTTCTCTCTCCTTATCTAAACTAATCTGTCTACCTTCTTATCCTTTTACAGATATCTTTCCTTCTATTTTAGTTAAAAGTGAGGTAAGATGAAAGCATGAGACAGAATATACAATGGTTGAAAACTTAAATATAGCAACCGAATAATTACATCTATTAAAACATTGATGTTAATTTGAAAACTTTTCTTGTCCTCCGATTAAGTCTCCAGTGTCATATAGAATTTTTTGACACAATGTGAAAATCACAGATTCAATACAAGCTACGCAAATCCCTTGGATTGACTTGTCTGTTGCTCTAAAAATGTAGTTTATAGTTCATCAATAATCCCTTTTTATTGACCTTTTATCTTTTATCTTTTTTTATTGACTTTATTTTTAATAGAAGTTATCTAACCGGGACTAAAACCATTGAGATCAGATAATATGTTTTAAAAAAAGTTTTATAAAATTTATTTAATGGACTGTATTGAGCATTTAGAGTGATAGTTCCTAGTTCATCATCTTAATATAGGTGGAGTTACTACTGTGTTAGTCATTATACTACTTTCATATGGCTAAATATATACCCATGTAACTAAAACGGCTAAATATATAAGAGCATCAACATTCAAGTTAGCTTGAGTCTATAAACAATTTGAGGCAATAATAACTTATTAAAAGTAGCATTTGTATCATTGTTATTATTTTGAGGTTGCGCTCAGTCGGCCACACCGCCACCACTGAACGTGGCAGTATCGACAAGACCTATTGTCATTACCTATTTAATATTTTGTATCATCAATTAATGAACTAAAAATGGAAGAAGATAGTTTTTTCTCTTCTTACATCATAAATATTTTGATACTACCCCAAAGTATAAGTTGCTCTATCTAACTGAAGTACAGCCCAAGTCACGTAAAGAAAAATTTGCTGTAATATTGAGTAAATTCTAATTGAGGGAGTGACAAAGCTTCTTCCTTATGTATCGAGATTTCAGAAATTCCTGATTTCCAGTATTAACTTTTATCTTTATGCGAATATTTATTCAAAGACCATGTAATATCATTATCATCAAAATACAATATCGTTATTTGAGAGAAATGCTAAGTTTACTCATCATTTATCTAGAAATAGGTGAGGAGAAAGGAATTCATCGCCATAATAATTCATCGAAATAAATAAAATCCGACTGCGATAAATCTGATGGTGCGTTATTTTCAACTATGAATTCGTGCTATATTTGCCGTAAAGAGAGGCAATAGAATAAAATACAATATATAACAAAGTCTCTCTTTCGTATTATAAATTAATCCTCTTCAAGGTATAAACTCAATTTAAATTAATATTGAGAAGTAGCAAGTCGAATAATATAGATATTTAAAGGAAATAAAATTATCTTTTAACAAGATTTTTCAAATCAATTACAAAGATAAAACATATTCGATTTTTGATTTTTAAGAAAAGAATGTATTAGCTTTGGTCCGATCACAAATCAATAAATGAATTGTTGCGTTTATATTTAAAACAGCATTGCATACAGATAGAGGAATCTTCCCACGGTTTGTAGTAAATATAAAAGATTTTGCATTTAAATAAAAGCACCGAAATGTTTGTTGTTTTATTAAGAAATAAATATCTTTCTAAAATTGAGTTAGCATTTGATAACTCTATGTTGATTCTGAGATATAATAAAATATGAATTAATGAATAGTTAAAGATATTGCACTATTTTTATATTATTTTAAAGTTTATAAGCATATAAATATTGCAAAATCTCAATAGAACGGTTTGAAGATGAAGATAAAATGCTGAATTTATTGTTTACGAAAAGTGTACTAACTTTACACAACAAATACACATATAATTAACAATATCTAATTTGATGTTACATGTAAAAGCAAAACTCTAGTATACACGCCAAAATGAAAAGACATTTTCTCAAGCTAAGAAAGCTATCGAAGCTCGTTCTCTGTACTGACTTGTAACAAGTAGTGTCACAAGTGGGAAGGAGTCAATAAAATGTAACGAAACTCACCGGTTCCACTTGTAGTGGAGGCAAGGTGTGAAGACAATTTACAGGCATCAATAAAATACAATAATGACGTTTATTTGACATGAAGACACTAACACAAAGACGACAAACTCACAGATGCCAAAAATGTATAATCTAGACGAACACACAGCCGCAAACTACAACAGACAGAAGCTCACAAGAAGAAATCGACTATAGCAGACAAAGCGGCCAGATAGATTTCAGCAGTAGAAAGGATCCTTAGAGCTTCATTCTATGGTCTCTCCATGCTGCTGAAGTTCGCCCTGTCTCCTTCCTTAACTATTGACTCACTACCTCACGTCTGACTATTCCACACAAGTCAGGAAGCTGATTCTACAGTAGACTCAGCACACATCTCTGTTTTGTACTCGTTTGAGCTCCATAAAACGCTTGCTCTCCGTTGTTGTTTCGTTATCATCTCGAAGAACTTTTTACTGCTTTTCTATTCCAATGCCACTCCCAGTTCAATTTATTGTTTGCACTTTATCTACATCTTCGCGTCGTTCTTGTGAGAATCTTTGTAGAAATATATTTTATAGATTTTACAAATTTTATACTATTTTAGTGAACTTAGTGATTAAATCTATTAGATAAATATTTAAAGAAGAATTAATTTGATGATTTTTTCATATTTGCCTGATTAAGTAATCATAAGTCATAAACTTTTCCAGTTAGGTACTCAATTTTCTATTTTTGAGAGGAAATTTTTCTTAAATTTGTTGCCTATCCACTTGAAATGCTGAACCGTATTTCCGGTTATTAATTCTGGAAGAATGAATTAAAGTAAAATAAATGCTAACTATAAAAATAAATTTGAATTTTGCAAACCTTTTAATTTAGAAAGGACCAATAAATTTGCAGATTATGAGTTAATTTATTTTGTTTAACAATCGTGATAATTAATCTTTGTCAATTTTTAAAATGACTAAATACTGAATAATTATTTTAAGTTATAAAAAAAGAAAGGCATGGATCTAAAATCGGTTTTAAATTCTTATTTCATAGAGCAAACATTAGAAAGTGCTTGTAAACCAATTTAAAAATAAATAATATCAAATGTCTGTGTGGTCAGCTTATTCTTGTCTCATATTTTGATTTTTAACTATTTAAAATGTTGATTGAAAAAAAAATCTAATTATGATCTTGCATGCTGTGCGTGTTTTTCAAAGGTTTTAATTATTATTTTTGGGGTTGTTAGAGGTTCAACATAAGAAACTTTTTTTATTATTCTTATTGCCAGCAGAGTTTTGCTAATAAACAGTAATTTAGATTTTGAATGCATATTTTCTATCAAAAATTGTAGCACTGCTTCTACAAATCATCTTTGTATGATGATGAGTAGAATCATAAATAATAAATAAGCAATTTATAATTTTTAAAAAAATGGGAGCTTATTTAGTTTGAATATAAAAAAATTAAATACAAAGATGGCGTAAAAGATGTTAAAAAGGAAAAATAGAATCGGCAAATATATTGGAAAAATTGCTTGGGGAAAAAAGTCAGCACGGAACTTCTAGAAATAATCTTAATGACCTTTTGAGTTGTTATACATAAAATTCTACAATTAACATTTTAAATGAATCAATAATTTAAAGTTCATTAGGTGGAAGATTATTTCATTATTTAAAACCTTTTGAGGAAAATCATATTCACTACAGCAGGATTATATATTCATTGTTCAAAAATTATTTTATATTTCGAAAAGAAACTAACATCTATCTTAAGACATTTAACCTTTGAGGCAATTGCTCCTATATCTGATAGCTAGCAAAATATTTTACAAGGATCTTCTTTTCCGTTTTCCCTTTTGCTCTTTAATCTTCCATGAATTAAAATTCATATTGCTTGACACAGAAACTACTCGATAAGCTTTCGCCCTTCTTCGATCTTTTCTCTTTCTTATAAAACCACAACTATCTCCAAGTGTGTGTGTGTTTGATCAGCCGGGGTAATAATCTTTTGATGGCTTATTAAAAAGGGAGATTTCAGTATCTAATGAAAACCAATGCCGAACAAAATTTCAATTTCCCATTTTCATGAAAAATATATATCTCTCTGCAACAGCTATAACATTAATGGTGACTCATGAAAAATGGTTTCTTATGAAGAACGAATGCCTTATAAGTATATCCATCTTATTAAGATAATGGTTCTGATTTCGCTTACATACATTATTTAGATTCAGCTTTCGAAATCATCGAAACTCTAAGACCTTCTTAGAAGGTCAGAAGGCAACAAAAATTCAAAAGGAAATTTAAAAAAATTACTATTGAAAATAATACTTTTGAAACGATAAAAACTATATGATTGTTGCTCTTGAGCATTAACTGACATTAATTGAAGTTAAATTCTTCAGGAAAAGTTAAAAAATGCTGAAATTTATAAAAGTATTCTAAAGTATTCGATATTTTCTGATGAAAATTCTATACTTCCTGACATAGCAAAGACATCCTTCTTTATTATCGTCTTATTTCTTTTAATTTATCGTCTTATTTGTTTCATAGTTTTTCACTTTAAAATTTTGCTCTTTGCCTTATAGTTTTTAAATAGGTTTTATTGAATGTGTTGTTTTAGGAATTTCTTCAAAATTACTAAAATATGTCAAAGTTTTTCCCAGGAAAGAATAAAAAGTTTAGAAGAAAACTAGATTCTAGATTCTAGAAAATAAAAGAACCAAAATATTAATGAAGCGTTTTAAAGACATATTTCAATGACGTAAGATAAGGTGCCATTTTCCTTTATAATTTATTCAAAAGCATGCTCGAAAATACTTTAAAAATGACAAACAGGTGTTTTTATGTGTTTTATAACTAAAGTAACCTTTCAATTATTCATAGGATCCCTTCTCATATTTAAAGCTGTTGGCTTTTAATTTGATTCACTTTATTTGGGCGCTTTTAAAAAATATTTTGAAAAATAGGTTGAGGCGTAAAAGAGAATTTTTGGTAATTGCCTTAAACTGTATAGTTTACCAAGTGATTACCGTTATTCATTGCTGGGGATGAGACTATTTTCTCTGCCAGAAACTAGCAATGTTTATAAAATGTCTTTTTTTCTTTTATTACTCTTTTGAAACTTCTTATTAAATTTAAATTGGCAGTTATGAGAGATTTTTTTTTCTCATTGAAAAAACGAAGAATTCGTCGAAAAGATACAAAGGATTAATGCGTCACTAATAACTTTTTAATTTTATTTTGTTGCTCGGAATAATCAAACAATTTTTACCCGGAGGCTTTTTGGCGATATATTCATTGAATCTTTTCTCTTGTAAAAGAAAATATTTCACGAATTTAATTAATTGTGTATCAAAATTATGACAATGCATTAAATGCTTCAAAATATTCTTGTAAAAAAGGAATTTTACTTTATAATGATAAATAACAGATTTTAATATTTTTTCTAACTTGTTTTATAATAACTAATATAAGAATTTTTTTACCGATTTCTTACTCACTTCCCGATTTTTAAGATTTATAACCTGTGTTTACACGATGGCAATGCATTATTTTAATTGTTTCAAATATTTATTATCAATTCATTAATATTTGAAAGTTATTTTGTTTCAAACGAGTTTTTTATATCTATTGTGAGTTAAAAGAAAAAATAATTCCAACTTTGAAAAATGCAAAATTATGAATATAATTATGGTGAAATTTAAAAATTATATTTAACTAAACTGATTTTGTTACATTAGAAATTGAATCTGATGATTATTTTTGAAATTAATGTTTTGCTTTTAGTAAAATTTATTTCATGGACAATATTTATCGCTGTTTATCGCTATTTATTTTGAAGCTCACCTTGGCTAAATTTAGATATGTTTATTTTGAATAAATAAATTTCCATGGTACATCTGGAAAAAAATTGTTCTTCGAGATTTAAAAGTAAGTAGAAACTTTTAATTTTTACTATACCTCATGATACAAATTGTGACTATTTTAATAGGCTGTTTTCCATCTAATGAAATAAAAAAAAAGGTTTGTAACATGAAGTTTAAAACACAACTGAGTCTAAGTTTTAATGAGTTAATGAGTCAATCCTCAAATGAGTCATTATCAAATGAATCAAATTCTAATCAGTGACATTAGGAAAAATAAATTTTATATGTTTTCTTTATTGGTTTTCCATTATTATTTTCTTTTTACTTTATTAAATTCTTATTTCTCGTTATTTATTTTTATCTGTTTATAATAATAAGTATTACCACTTATTTTGTTTATGTTCATTAATCATATGTTTCTACTGTTCTTTTTCAGGTTCTCATAACAGCACTATTCGACGATTGTATTTCGTTCGCTAAGGCAGGCACAATATGATGCTTCCTACATCCACGAATAATCTGATTTCTCATTTTTTTAAATATAAAAATATGATCTTTTTATCTTTTGTCTCATCATTTTTTACAAAATAAATGCCTTTTGATGTAGGCAGAAATCTGTAAAAGTTTTCCAAAGACGAAAATAAAGAATAAGTGTTATCGTTTTAAACTGAGATATGTAATACATATGCCTTTATAATGAAGGATTTGCGTTAGGATGACGAGTCTCTGCGTTTCGAACAATCCATTCTTTTATTGATTTCTATTTCATTCATTCATTTATTTTAATATGTTTCTTTAGCTTATTTTGATTTTAAATTTGTTTATATTTTTTCATTACATCATTTTACTTGTAGCAACAGTTTGAATTTTTTCTCTGTGTTTCAAGAACCATGCGATATATCAGTTGTTTTACCATTTCATTTTTATTTCTTAGTAAGAGCTGAAGTAACTGATAATTAATGATGCAAATCTTTCAAGGTTATATTTTTTCTAATATAAATAAGACAACCGAATTCAGATATATCTGAAATTTGAGATGCCATATTATACCAAAGTAAAAAAAAATGTGGCATGGCTTTTTTTTAATATAAATGTAGCAAAGATTTCATTCCTTTTCTTAAATATATATTATAAAATTTTCCGTATGAAAATAAGTAATTCACCATCAATTTTTAACTTTGTTCTCAAATTATTGTGATAGTATATTTGATTTAAAAATAATCCATAATATACAGGCTTGGAATTTTCACCATCATCCTGTTGCATAATATTGTATTTTTCAGTTTATCCCGGAACTTCGAAAATGCGATTAAAAGGTTTACTTCCTCATTGTATTAGGATATCAAAACCATTTTTAAAATACACAAATATTTTTGTAAAAATACTTCGTCTCTATTTTACGGAATTAATGAAATATTAAATTTCTTTCCTACTGTTTAAATTTGAATATTTGTAACATCTTCTTTTACGGAATACAATTCGCGAAATAAGCCTCCTTCAAAAAATCAGTACAACCGATCCAGTACGGCTACGAAGGCTTTAAAGTAGAACAAATACTTATGATTTTTATGTAGCTAAAAATATGTAACGTTTATATGTAGCTAAAAATTGGTGGAGGCTTATATATAGCTAAAATATGTAAGTGGTTTATATGTAGCTAAAAATATGTTGCGATTTATATGTAACTAAAAATATGTAATAGTTTATATATTGGTAAAAGTATGTAGTGGTTTATATATATTCAAAAATACTTAGTGATTTAAATGTAGCAGTTAAAAATAAGCAATGGATTAGTACTTGCCATCACCCGCTGCTACAAAAATCGAGAAATAAACCTCGATTTTTGACCAGTACTTATGATCAATAAACCAGTACTTATGATCCAGTTAGATCCCACATGCATTAACGAGGAACAAAAGTATACAGCTGTGTGAATATATCTAAAATTATGTAGTGTATTAATACTGGCTATTATCAGCCCCTAATATGTGTGGTTTGATTTAACGATGTTATTGAATTGATAGCACATGACATGCCTGATCTTATTGAACTGATTATGCTGGTTTAATGCGAATATGCTTTTAGATACACTCATACAAACAGATGGCTATGAGAAAATCCTGATCCCTCATTGATATTATGAAAAGTGATTGCCCATTCCTGAAACATCTAACACAGCTAATTTAATTGGCAGTTTATTTTTCTCTCAAACAAAAAACAAACACTAGCTATGCATAAGCTGAAAATACTGTCCTGTATCCTCTGGATGGTCTGATCGCGAATAAATTTGTCGAGACGTTCGGGAATTGGCCCTTTCATGTACGAGCAATCTGATGGACAAACTAATTTTTCAATGGTTGTTAAAATTCCCACACTTAGAACGGTAGTAGGCTGTCTCACTTATTAATAATGGCTAATTAGAGCGGGTTCGGAGACGCATTCGGATAACAGCTGCGCGTCAACAACGAAATTCTGCAGCCATTTTCCGTGGATATTCCAATTCCTGTTACTCGAAATTATCGCTAAGTACCTGCTGTACAGGAAACTGGGTGAAAGTTTCATTGTCGAAGAACGAGATGCCCGATTACCCATTCTTATCCTCCACTGCAAAGTTCTACAACACGGTGACAGAAAATTGGTAAACGCGTTTTAGCAAGCATTTGGACTCTAACCATAAATATATTGAAAAGTTGCTCAAAATACTCTCAACATTCTTCCTAAATAATGCTTTCATATAACTGTGCTTTCTTTCATTTTGAATGCATAGAATATTATTTTAGGGCTGTGCCTAGTCTGATAGGTAAATAAAACAATGCAGTTTTGCTGATAGAATAATATTTCAGAGATTCAGTTGATGAAATAA
>JAOUZG010020767.1:2984291-3011461 GCA_026289955.1 Argiope argentata | reverse complement strand
TTAGTGATTAAAGTACTCTGATTTTAGTTTTTGAAATGAATCTAATAGATAAATTTCACAGTGAAATGAAAATAATCGTTTCAATATATTAATTCAGTCAGTTTTCATTCCACTTTCATGAGGTGTATTTCAGCCCTTAACCCATACATTGTAATGAAAAGTATTTGCGTTACAGACAAGTTTCTATTACTAAGTATTCTTTTTTCGTAATTTCTTGAATTTATACGTAATTACTTTTTTCTTTGCTTTATAAATCTGAACATTTTGTTGCATTTTGTAATACATCATAATATTAGTATCTATATTCTGTGATTTATATTTATTACATAAGTAATCATTTATCACAAAAATGTATTCTATACATGTGTTTTCTTGGATATCTCACCTGTTCTGGTCACGCAATTAATATTTTGTCTTTAAACAGTAACAAGCAAACTAATTAGAAACGCGTGTTTTTCTCTTGATATTATAATAATCTACCTTCATGATTAAATTTATAAATTAATCCTGTGTGCCTTTTTTTAATTCTTTTCTTCGTAAGGTAAAGAGAAAAATCAAGATTTTAGTTATATCGGTTTTCATTTCCACTTGATCATCGTACCGGCGATAAGCGCATAAATCTACTGATTAATTTTGCAAAACTTATTTGCTCAATACCTATACTTGGCATGCAAACATAGCATAAATTGTTGGGAGGCATTATATATGAAGGAAGAAAGCTATTAGATTAATTATCCCGACAGACTTCATTCAGAGGGTATTCTCTTCCCGTTTAGCATATATTTCCGTATCCCCAGTCAATGGATCTGATCCAAAAAATAAGTTAATTACGCCGCTGTCGGTTTCCTATTAGCTTCCCACTCCACCGCATCCACAACCATCCATCCACAAGTCACAACCAGATGTGGGAATTTCAAGTTATCAGCCAATTAGATCACGTCACCTGACAAAGGCAGAATCCTATTGGTCGTAAATTATAGAAAGGGCAGATGAGCGGTTTCTTTCGTTATGGTGTGGGGTTTCATTTATTAGAGGGAACTCGGGGCAATGTTTCATTCTGGGGTATTACTCATCGATTTTTACCCTCTTTAATACGGAGCTAATTCGTGATGAATAGCCTTCATAAAAGTTTCATCATGTTTATTTCGTGCGTAGGTTTCCTTTTTTTGAATGGGTGCTTCATGTTTGGATTTTGTGAATTTTGTTATTGATGGTTCAATTTATAGAATGGAAAAGGGTTGTAGCTTTCGAGTACACTCAAAATGAGAAATGAAAACCTTTGTAAATAAACATAATAATTAGAATCGTAAGAGAACGTATAGATTTTGGAATATTATTACGTAAGAGCGTCGTATTTTAATATTTGAATATTCAATTTTTGATAGAATTCTAACGTATTTAAATTCTTGTTAGCATTTTACCGATTTATATGCTGCTTTCTATTGCATTTTTTAATTAAATAAATTTTCCAAAACAAATTCATGATAAAGTATGAATAATTTTCTTGTCACGATTTTTGTATAGATTTAATTTCTATTGATGCTTTGCTCTGTTTTGTACCCTTTCTGGATATTTTAATTTTTTAAACTATTTTTCTGCATTTTAAAGCTAATACTTTTTATATACTTTTTTCTCAGAAATGTATTATTTCTTAGAAGAGTATTACTGTTTCCTTGCGTCTGAATCAGGAATAGCAAAGGGCCGTAGTGACCTGGTAGTAAGGTCTCGGCTCGTGAATCGTGGGGTTTACAGTTCGAGACCCGATTCCACGAAAACTGTCGTGTAAGATGGTCTATTGCACGTTAAATCCGTCAGCCCAAACTTCCTCCGGCTGGAATGGTGTGGAGAGAGAGGTACCAGTTCAGGCACCATCCTTGTCATCTGAACGTGTTTTAAAATTTCGAGATCCTTCTCAAAATAGCCCTAATGTTGCTTTATAACGCGACGTTAATCTAACTAATTGTTGAAATAGTTGCAAATTTGCTATTACGAGGTTGACATATAACAAAATATTCTATCCCTTTTAAGGGTATTTGTTTCACTAAATTTGTTTTCAGTATTTAATATTAATGTATAAGCACATGTGCGGGCATAATGGAAAAATTTGCAGAATTCCTCGAGTTTTTTAAAAAGTACTACACTAAAAGATTAATATTTCCAAATAAAAGCGTAATACGAAGCTTTGCTATATTTTTGACTGTTGTTTAAGATAATACATTTATTTCAATATTTGCGAAAAATTCATCAATTCCAATTGTCCTAACTCCAGAAATAATATTGTTTTTTTTTTTTATTTTGCATTACATGCCAAAATTGAAAAACTAAATGTTAAAGTGGAGGACTGTTAATTATAATAAAATGAAATACAAAATCGTTGAGAGTCTAGAAATAAAGTAGTCACAGATACATATAAATAGTCTTTAATATAACACTCAAGGACGTGTAAGTCTTTTTATAAAAAATAATTTTGGTCCACTAGATACATTAAGGAAAAATAAACTCATCGAAGGGTGCAGATGCTGTGTTATGCTTAGGGAAAAATGCTTTCTGTTCTTTTACATATCAAGGTCATCGGATATGCAAAAGAAAAGCAAGCTTATTCAAGAGTCTAGACTTCATGCAATGGTTATGGAAATAATTCAAGGTCACTGGATACGTGAAAAAATAGCAAACTTATTCATAAGTCCAGACGAGTACTGATTTTTTTTTATTTATCTATTGCAGTGAGCCGTAATATGAATCCAAGGTTACTCATGACCTTCAAACGATCAGAGAAAAAAATGAATGGTTCTTGCTTTCAGAGAGTTCTATGAGATAAGGCTGCTAAGGAGAAATCTTCCTTTTTACATTGTACTTTCTTCTAAACTCAATACAGTTCCTGCACGATGGAATAGAGGATAGAAGGTTCAGATAAGATGGTAGTAAAAAGATCTCCAACTTATTTAGCATAACTTTTGATTTTGTGTTAATTTCTAAATAATCGTATAAATTTCTAAATAATCATATATATCTCATGGAAACTTAGCTGCACTCGGTTGACGTCGTAACATAGGAGTAGAGCATCTTCCCCGTGATCTGGGCGCCTCGGGTTCGTGTCCTGGTTCGGGCATGGTTGTTCTTCTGTGTTCTATCTGTGAGGTGTCTGAATGTGCCCCCCCTCTAAAAAGGGAATGCGCAAGCAATTGTGATGAGTGAGTAGCAAAAGTCGTACTCCTGGTCCTAGTTGGCGCTATTACTGAACAAGAGACGTTGATAGCTTAACGTGGCAACGAGCGAGCTTGTACGTGGCAAGTGCCATAAGAAACAACAACATGCTCCATTTGGAGAATATTTTCTTGAAGGCACTAAATAGCTATTTTTAAATTGAACTAAGCAATATTTTGAATTATTCTATGCGTATGAATTACATCCAGTTATTATGAAGATCTAGAGATTAAACTCAATAAGACTTATTAAAATTAAAATAAAATAATCAACACTTCAAAATACTTTTATGAAGTAATATGTATTATTTTAGATAAGAGTTTGATCATTTATTATCATCTAACATCAGATTTCAAGAGACAGCATGATTCTATATTTTGATAAACACAAAGATTTTCTTACGCTTAATGAAGACATGACACACTAATTAAAATTATCAGCTTGGAACATTAATATTATGTTGATATATGATCTTTCTTTTTACTGTTTTTATAACACCTTTGCATTTAATAATGTTTGCACACCAATTTTGAAGTTCATATATTTTTTCATTTAACTATTAAAAATAAATATAAAGGTTTCACAGACTGAAATATGCTGTACAAGGTTTTCAAAATTCTGGATTTAAGTATAAATCTGAATGTTCAGTGCATTAATCTATATTTTCCACACTTGCATTTGTACACTGTTCATACTAAACTTATGTAATTATGGCTTTAATTGAACGGACAGGTCATAAAATCTTTAGGGCAAAATGAATAGATTAAAATCCAAATTTAAATAAAATATTTTATCAAATTCAAATTATTCATTGCCTACAGATATAAATATGATACAAAATATAGGCATCCTATTAGATAGGTTATTACATTAAATAAGATTAGAATTTTATGTTTAGTTCAAAATGAATGTGTTAAAATCCGATGTTAGATAAAATATTTTATGAAAATTGTAAAAATCCCATTTTGCGAGGGATTTCTATAATGTGGGCGGTAGAGGTACTGATCACATTCAATTTTAGACCCAAATTTTTTATTTAGATATAGATACAGAATACACACATAAAGTAAAAATATGAAAGACACACAGAACTATACCATTCGACTTCGTAAGACTCAGACAAGGCTGACCTCTCACCTCTCTCTTCTTCAGTACCAGATTGACTTGTCTTCATCCTCGGACTCACCTCTCATGTCTCTTCGCCAAACCCTTCTCCCTCCGCTTTCGCCAAGAAATGTTGCTACACAAGGTGTGAAGAACTGCCAGAGTTTGCGGGCCTTACAAAATTCAAATTATTCATCAAAATGCAGCTATAAATATGATATAAAGTAATTGCATCTTCTTAGAAAGGTTGCTAGCATCAATAAAAAAGATTGATACTTAAATAAGATTGAAATGTAATGTTTAGTGCAGCATAAATATATTAAAATACAATATTAAATAAAATATTTAACAAAAAAATTCAAATTATTCATCAACTTCAAATATAAATATGATATAAAATATTGGCTTATAATGACAAAGATTGCAAACATTAATTAAACATTAATTATGTTTTAATGAGAGTTAAACGTAACCATTAATAAATTTATTTCTTTTATACTTACGTAATATTACACAGAAGAAGTTATGCTCTGTGTAGTATATATATATATATATATATATATATATATATATATATTTATATATATATATATATCCTTTCAAAATAAGTTCCTGAGTTATTATTAAATAGAAACAAATAACAATTCAATATTTTTTAAAAGAAAAATCCTTATCATAAACAAATATTGAATTTAACATTCAGGTATTACCCTCTACCGCCGGGAAACAATTGTCCTACTATATGTGAGGCATGCTCATAGCTCAATTTAATAATTGCACCTGGCTGCCAGTCGGGCATTCCCAAAGCACTGACCCCCTAAGCGACTGAATAGCTGAGACTGATTCGAATTGATCAGATGATTAGGGTTACACAATGAACTGCAAAATTAGCACTCTCGAATGGCAATCTACCTAATATTTAGTAGGTATCTCCGGTTGAAGGACTGTTGATGTGCCTCGACCCATTGTCTCGCGCCAATAATTAGTGCAAACGATTCGTGCGAGGAATTAATATACTAATTTCCGAAGTATGTTCAATGCATAGGATAACTTGAAATTTGTAATCATAAAATGGTGATTAGCTATAAAATATTTATGTTTCAATACCTTATTATTCATTAAATACACATTAAATTCAACCATGAAATAAACAATAAAATTAAATAAAAGATGAAAAAAAGGAAAATAAACATTATAGACTATTATTTGCGAGTAGGAAAAATATCTCCTTTTTACCCAAAATTATATTTTTTTCCGGCAAAAAGTTAATAGCTTTAAAGTTTAAAATTTTTCATATTCAAAATTTAATGTTCTGAGAAAAACGTAATGAGATAAAGCACTTTATTGGCTAACTTATATGAAATTAAATGAGTCACAAATTCATTTAATTCTTATTACTACATTCATAAATTGACTGAAAAGATTGAAAATGGCTACATTGAAAAGTAAAGTAATTTAGTACTAAACTTAGAAATTTTTTAAAAATTTAATAAATTGATTGTTTAAATAAATAATTCATTTCATTTCAGCGTTTGTGGTTAAACAGATGGTATTGTCTTGTTTAATATAATGGATTGGGATTAATTTCTTGATAGCTTTCTTTTCTAATGTATGACTAATATATTAAACTATAGTAAACATGCTTACAATTACTTTTTCAATAAAAAAACATCAAAGCATATATTATCTGATTCTTTGATATGTAAATCTAAAAAGAAATGATAAATTTGATTGTTATACAGTTATAGACTTTTTTTGAAGTAATAAAGCTGTTTGCTGACTTATTAAATATTATTAGATCTCAAATTTCCTGAAATCATGAAGGTGCATAGTGAAATAATTTTTTTCAACCCAATGGACTCAATGATAGTGCTTATAGAAGAAACAGAAAAAAATTGTGAATTATTTTTTTCGAAGAAAGAGTTTTGATTTGTTATTTAGCACAAAAACTACTTATCTTGTTCTAAAATTCAAAATAAACAATTTAAATTCTTTTATAATCATAGCAGTGTGAATTTAAGGCTCTGTGTACACTATTCAAAAAAGATTTGGCAAATGTATCTTTAAAATTGTAAGGTTTTGTATCAATTTACTTATGTTTATTTTTGCAAATGAAACTTATTGCGAGTATGTTACTGTTTACATTTGAAGTAAGTATGCACTCATGTAATGTGATGCATGGATGAAAACGAATGTGATTATATGTGATGTGGATTATAAAAAATAATGTGATTATATATGTGATGTAGATTATAAACATATATGATGCATGGATAAAAACATATGTGGATGAAAAAATTATTATTCAATTACATCATGCTGAAACCACATTCTTAGCACATCCCAAAATGAAAGAGCTTTTTCTAAATCATTAGCTAATCATCTATTTAAATAATTATGCATTTACAAGCAGAACTTCGTGTTCCTTACAAAAAGAAAAAAATCCAATAAAATTATTGTTTCTATGAATGTTGGGTACTTTTTCCGTTAGCCGGGCGGCAGTGAAAAATTCCCAAAGAAATTTTGTGGATGTCTACATTATTTGGCTATTTTTCGCTTTAAAATTACAGTAAGAAATTTGGCGAAATTCTACAATATTTAGTGATTTTTTTGCTGCCCCCCGGCTAATGGGAAAAGGCCAATTATTGTATCACAAGTATCATGGATTAATGCAAGAAGAATTTGTCCCTAATGCTTATCGTATAAATTAAATTCAATTTTCAATAAAAAATTGCATACTGCTTGGCTATCTTAATTAATCTTATGTGTAATATTTAATTATTTAATATGAATTATTAGTATGTGTAATAGTATGATTAATAATTAATATTTAATAATGTGAAATATTTAATTATTAAACACTTAAAATATTCCTATAACTAGGTTTTCCTACAAATACGAGGTCATATATATTTTATATGTATCAATTTTCTGATTTTTTTGAAAACTTACTTTCTTCGTAAAATGGATGAATAAGAAGTAATTAATTAAATTAAAATATATCTCATCAAGTAACCATCCAATTATAAGCATAAAGGAGTTTTAAAATTTCTTTTAATTAAGAATTTATTTTTAATTCACTGAAATTAATTCGGGTGTGTTAATAAGGAGTATTGCATCTCATTTTTTGTTCGCCAAAGTTCAAGTGGAAAATGTATTTATCAATACATATTTCCTTAATTCTCATTAATAAGATTGCTTACTTCTTTATTTGATCTGAATGATCAGTGGTAAGAGTATTTATACCAGCTGAGTTCAATAATTAAATAAATGTTATTTCGTTATTTTTCCGCTGGCGTCTATCCAAGTGATGATGATGTCGTGTCCGCTTTTACAGCGGAAAGAGGGGTGCAGTAGCTTGTGAGGGTATGAACCCCTGAGCATCCGAGGGCAGAAGTCTGACTTCTAGCTCATATGAAGATGAAACACACACACATACGCTTGCACAGCCCCTTTTTACAGGGGGGCACATTCACACATCTCACAGATAGCACACAAAGCAACAACCACGCCCGAACCGGGACTCGAACCCGGGACCTCCAGAACACGAGGCAGACGCGCTACCTCTGTGCCAGCAAGCCGGCGTCTGTCCAAGTAAGATCTCAAATAATCTTAAGATGTTTTACACTTGCACCATATAAAGGAAGATATCTACAATGAAATGTCAATTTTTGAGAATTTCTGAAATATTTTTTTATTCGATATTCTTAATGTTTGAACATGTTTATTTATAAAACCGTTCATGTTTTTTTTTTATTAGCACATGTTTTGGGAGGTTACACTGATTTTCATATTTACATTTACCTAAGTTTTAATGCAATGTGACATCTTTGTATGCTATTCTCTTACAAAATATCCATCATGTAAAATCGAATGCATAGATTTTGTACGAATTTAGTATATTAATTTCTGAATATGTTCTGAAGTTCTTGAATGAGAGAATAAGTAACTCTTTTTTTAAAAAAATATATTTTTATAGTTAATTTAGGGCTCCGAAATAAGAAAAGAGACAGGAAATTTCATTTTATTTATCATTTAATTCTATATTCAAAGAATAAATAAAAATACATGAAATTATTTTTAAGTTCAGGAACCAGATAATATATTTCTTAAGCTATCTATGAAATTTTTAATAAATTGTTTGTTAAATATCAGAAGTAGAATTTTTTTCGTTATACCTCCTTTTAATGTCCCTCCTAAGTAACAAAAGTATTTTTTTCAATTTAATTTTTTTTGCCAATTAATTGGCATATTTTGTTTTTTTTTCAAACTTTTAAATACAAATATTAATATTTTCCGAAATTTTTCAAACATTTCATCCCGGATGCATTTTCTTGCCTTGAGCGAAATATATTATTTTAAGTTAATTATTTAGTAACTATTTCAAAAATATAGTATTTTCTTCTTATACTACAGTACATAAAATCTTAAACCTAGTAACACATTAACGAATAATTGTTTCTTCATTCAAAACAAATATTCAATATATATTTAACAAATATTCATTCAACAAATATTCCTATGAAAATATTACTTATTTCTAGATGCCGGGCTTAACTTTAGTGTTTCTTCCATTGTTTTAGAATCCCTTTATGCATAGGGAAAATTGGAAAGAAAAAAAATCAATGGAATCTAGAGAAAATTACATTTTTTATAAAATCAAAAAGGGGGAAGGAAGATGTTTAAGTACGAACTAAGTTTGGAAATTCATCTTGAAGAATGTTAAGTATTACTATCAAGTGTGTTGATTTAGTTTTAATATGCATGTGCGGATCTTTGAAACAAAGATGTCTACTCGAAAGAGTATCGTAAATAGGTATAATAATCGGTTAATTCTTTAATTTTGCAATAGAAAACGTATTGAGAGTAAAGAGAGATAAGGATTATTAAGTGTTTACCACCATCTAGACAGTGGCTAGTTGAAATCTACGCATTATCTTTGGCAATCTCAAGTTCAAAATTATTCCTTGCTTAGCATTCTACTTTACACACTGATTAATGTCTAACTACGAATTTTTAGGGACCCAGAATGATTAATAAATTGGATAAGTGGCTCTCTTTTCTCAGTTGACCGAAAATCGATATCCGAACACTAATTAAAGGCGATTCTTTCAAGTGCTCCTGAGTAAGGAATCTCTAAGAGTACTTGGCTAAGCTCAAAAGAAACCTTAGTTATCTCAATGTATTAACATTTCAATTTGCAGAAAGTTTTTTTAGAGCTAAAGTGAATTCTAAAATATCTAATTAACCAATTGTAATATTGAAATTTTATTTAAAAAATTAATTTTATGTATTCTTTTATAAAATATAAAATGATACCAAGTGAACATTTTACATTGTATGAAAATGAAACATGCCGGTTTTTGTTATAAATGGAATTTGGAGAGCAATTTAATTATTAAATAGCAATCAAAATAAGGGCAAAATATTCTTTTTTAAGTAGATAATATAATATGGAATGTCCTTATTAAAATGATTAGGAACATTCCTCAATGCCATGTATTTTACTTTACCCGAAATATTATATTTAATTCATCTTGGTCCTTATCTTAGTGAAATATATTCGTAATTTTCTTAAAGTCTCTAATAAAGTCTCTTTGTTTCAGATAGTTTTTTTAGATAAGCTCCACTTATTTGTAAAAGCAGTAGAAACTATAGATAACTAGATTTAAAAAAATTCTAACAGGTCATCATTATATGCAGTTTAAGCATTCAAATTTTTAAATATTAAAATTTGAATGGCATAAATAAAATTTTTATGTATTTGAAATTTAATATACAAAAATTTAATGATAAAAGGATAACAATAATACTTTCTTTTCAATATAAAAGACAATTTTCAGTAAAATACATTTTATTCACAATAAATAAAAATTAGTATAATTTCCTAAATTTAAGGTTTTTAAAAATTTTAAATGCATATCTGAGCAATCAAAGGGTTTGATGCTGTCGTTTTGGATATATATTAAAAAAAATAATAAGTTGCCTTTTCTTACATAATGTGGGAAAACAAATAGAAAATGTTAAACAGCTAAGCTGTGAAATCGTTGGTGCTATTTAATATTGAAATTTTTTTCACACAACTTTTTTATATGTATTTATCAATAGGCAAAAAAGGTTTTCTCTGATTCAGCACTTCAAAGAATAATAAAATCACTATTTAAACTATAATACAAAGTTTAAAAAATCACCTTATTAATATATAAATCGGTACCAAAAAATTGCAATCCTTAATTAGAATAAAATATCAAAGTTTTACATATCTAAGAAATAACACATCGTTTTTACTTTTAAATAAAACATAAGCTATTGAAAGCTTTTTACACAAAACGTTACAAATAGAAGAGATTAATAAGTTCATTTCATAAGAAAGTTAGAGAAAAGGTTTTGATTTTGCTAAAATAATCTTCATATTTTTAGCGTACACTTTGATCCAAATGGTGATGGTATGCATATTTATATCAGTACATCTGATAAATTTAGATGCATGTGAAAATATTTTCCTTATTACAACGAAATCCAGAAGAATGTTCATTGCATATGTGGCATCCAGAAAAGACATTTTAGTTTTGGTTTTGGAACAGTCAGGTGTCTCATCTTCATTCGTGATCACCTGGCATTAATTGGCAAGCATGCACATGATCGTGAAATATCTTTCACATTGAATAGGAAAAAAGATTTAGTGAGTTTTGAAAAGCATTATCAAAAGTGAACAAACTCTCAATACATCTTTTTCTTCAAGATTTCAGTATTGTTAATATTCGTGTTTTCGTACAACAATGTTCAGAATTTTTTAAGTGAATAAGAATTTTACAAGGAGCAAAGAAAAATATTTCTATGGATAGGAATATTTTAATAATCAATTACTTTATATTCAGGTTTCTTTATATAGCCAGAAAGGGATGGAATTTTTATCTTTTTTTATTAAAAAAATTAGGTATTAAGTTAATTGAAACTGTAATTTTCTTTCTGTCTCAATAAATATGAGAAAGATTCACATATGTTTCCTTGTTTAAAAGAAAATAAATTTGTTATCTATCATTACTGACCATGAAATAACTTGTTATCAATGTGAAAGAATGATTTGATATAGATGATAACAATGCACCATATCTTCCTATCGCATCAAATTTAGTTTAATATAAAATTTAAAAAATATATACTCATTGAGTTTTGAAATATCGTGATTCTTGTATGTTTATCGATTTTCCCAAACAAGTTTAGAAATCTACAAAAAAACAAATTCTTTCGAAACTTATGAGCAATTTTGAAATTATTATACAAAATATTGCGATTGGTAATTTAAATATATGCTTATAATACAAAATTAGTCAATTTCAAATAATATTAAGTTTTAAAAAAAAGTAGTTGAGGCTTGAATTAACTTTTAAGTAATAAAAAAATATAAAAAAAATATTTTCAAGTTAGTATTAATAATTTATTATATATTAGTAGGGATATTAATTTTACTATAATGATTAACATATGATAAACTTTCTATTAAAACCTTTTGAAACCAAAAAACCATAAAGCCTTTTTGAAAGTGCTTAAAATTCGCAACGTTTCAAAGAGAAAAAAATATGATATGAATTGTATAAATTTATACTTTCAAACATTTATAATTTATATATTCCAGTTATTTACAATTTATACATTCCATAAGGAATGTATAAATTATTTTTCATTCATGTAGTTGGAACTCTGCATAGAAAATATGCATTGCCGCTTCAGTTTTATTTATAAAGAACAAAATAAACATATATAATACAGATGATTTTCGTACATTCTTATTTAATTTGATTAGTTTTATTTTTGTGTAGACAGATTATTATAATCTACATTTCAATTACTTTTTCAATACATTACTTTGTGTTTTTTACAATACACAATTTTAACATTTTAAAATTAATTCATCTGTTTAATTAAACTTAAGTCACATTCCAGCAATTGCACAAGGCACTGAATTTGAGAGCTGATTCGAAGAGCCTCTAATATCTGTAATACATTTTTAAATAAATAAGGAAAAATGTAAACGCACTTATTTATATATTAATAAAATATTTTAATCGAGATTTATTTTCGTGTTAAGAATTCCTTATTAAGAATTCCAATTCATGTTAGTTAAGATTTTCCCATAGTACACTGGCTTTTCCTGACAGTTTACAAATGTATCATAAAGCTAATAAAATAAACAAAAATATCAAGAGAATGATGTACTGCCTCCATATATATTCTTGTAAGAGTTTTATACACACATTTTCCAGGAAACTACATATGCAAAAGTGAAAGACTAAATCTCAGCAAACTTTTGGCAGGTCAAAAGTTGGAGAAAAATATTCCCTACTAACCTTTGAAAAGTGTATGATTTATGAAGAACCGAAACCTGCCTGACATAAAATAGGTCAAAAATATAATAAATGGTGTGTTTTATTGACTACTGATACTTTCAAAGCGCTCGTGACCTTATTTCCTCACTGCCATCCTTGGGATAACTGACAATGAATCACAGTGACAAAGCGAATTTAAAATGCGAAATAAGAAAACGATATAGTTGAGGGTTGCGCTAATTTAATACTATATTTTTTAATAGAAAGGAAATATTTATAAAATGTCACTGCATAAAGGAATTAATAATAATGTTAATGTTTTTATCTCCACTTATAATCATAGTAAATGAGCCTCAGTATCAATCTGGAAGAATGTGTTGGCACTCTAAAGGCGATTCGATGGATAATTCACTTGATTTGACACAAAATAAAATAATGGTGGATATGTGTAACTTTGAGCTGTGTGTAAATTATATCTATTGCTGAATCAGTTTTTTTTTTATTTCTTAAATAAATTTTAACAACTATTTTATCAATAAGAATAAATTATGACTTTTTCAATATTTAAATAAGATTTCTACAAAGCACTAACCATTCTGATAGACCAGTTCTTAATTAAGAAATTTAAATTCATAATGGTCAGTTTGAATATGTTGACAGATTTTGAGGCAGTTTAATTCTGATCGATCTCTATATAACTCTAGATGCAAAAGTAGATTCTAGAAACTGATGAACCTTACAGTTCTTACCAAGAGGCTGCATTAACTAATATTGCAGGACATTTCTTGATATTTAAATCAACAGCAGTGTTTCTAGGCGCATTTTATAGCTGGATTCTTCTAGGCGCAGTTCATTTAAACCTGTTTCATGCACCATTAAATCATAATAAACCAACGTTTTTCAGCTAACTAAAATATATTACCATCCACTTCTTCGTACATTTACATAACATAGCGAGTTCTTTTCGTTTATCTTTTAATATAGGAAACAAAATATCGCATATGTTCTTTGTATCCCTTTCCTTTGAATGAGTTCAAAATTAAATATATATCTAAAACTTTATTGTTAGGATTGCTTCCTAACATAATTTATTCAGTTTCCATTTTGAGTTATAGAGTTCGCATGAATACAAACATGAAAATACAAGCTTATTTTCAAAATAGTCATTTTATTAAATCAGTGAGTTTAAAAGAATAGAAAAGGCTCAGTACCACGAGCTCTGACAATTTATATACTTCATAAAATTTTCCTTTTCCTCCAGAAGCATAATTGGAGCTATAAAATTTGTTTACAGTTATTTCATCTCAATATAGATATTTAAGTCAACCCAATTTTTTTAAAAAAACTCTGCGTTTCGACCAACCCTCCATTGGACTGTACTGCAACAATCTTCTTTCTCCACCATATCATTTACTCAATGCAATATCCTTTATAGTTTAAGGGGAGTCTTTAACTAAGACACTTTTCTACAAGGCAACTAAAAATAGGATCTTTCGTCGGAAAATTCCATATCCGTTTGGGTAAAGTTTTATTAATGGGATTGAATTTAATAGAGGGTATACGAATAAAACTGCTAAATTATAGAAATGATTTCTTCTGACATGTTTAGGACTTTAGAGAAAAGTCGATTGAAGAGATTCCATTGTGAATTCGTTACGCTGAAAAGTCATATATTAAAAGGAGTGTAAGATATGTACAGCATGCAAAGTGGAAGTTTGCATTTTATTTTCTATCCATGATCATAATCATTATATAAAATATTCAAACGTAGGATATTCAAAAGTATTGACTATATAACAACGTTCTAAACATTATAGTCAATATTTTTAAACATTCATTGCCTTTATTGTTGCAATCGATTGGTGTGTATTTTGTTTCAGAAAGAAGTGGAAGTCAAAGCATGCGGGAAATTGCTCCATTTTTTCACAGTTTTAGATAGAAAGATCTCTTGCACTTACTTAAGAATTAGTAACAAACGGAATCAAACATCTCCTTTCAAGGTTATTTGAGAACCAAATCACCATTTCTCTAGAACCAATCATAATCAAAACAGCTTTAGTCCGAAAAGTTCAGATGACAACATTGTAATTCCCTATCACAAGAAGATACAAATGGTTCAATTGTTAACAAAATAACCCATAGATTTTTAAAATCCTGGACTCCGCCATCAAATTATCAATAGAAATGAAACTGTTTAAAAAATTCTATGATTTCCGTATCTATAGATATAATTTATTTTGCACATAACGTGGTGATTATATTGAAATATTATAAAAGTTTCAATCCAACATCTATGGTGCAATGGTCATGGCTACATGGATGGAAAACAATTTAATTTCTAATTCTTATATATAATTCGGATAAATAAATAGAAAAAAAAACAGATTGTCTTTCAGTCTATAAGTGAAAAGTGGCTCACAAAAATCAAAAAGGAATTTTAGAGAGAAATAGAAATGAATAGACAGAGATTCTCCGCTATTAGTTAAATGATCTTTTGGTGTACAAATTTACTTTAAATAATGATTTTTGCATAGCTATTAATATATAATAAAAGTAAGAGTTTAGGTTTTTAAGAGTTCTAAGTGAAAAAATAAGTTATAGAAACTTAATTATTTTATTTTTATTTTTCAAGGCCCATTTATTCTTTCATTATCCTTTTATTATTAATGCTTTTTTTTCAGTCTAAAAATATGCTAAGTAAACTTTTTGATTTGTTTATAAAGCTTAAAACTCACTTATTTATAATAGTGCAAGCATGTTGTTGGAATTGTTTTAAAAATAGAATAAAAACAACTGGTATAAAAACAACTTTTTAAAATCAATTCCAACTTAACAAAGAAATTTTTTATTTTAGCTACTTTTAATTAATTAATTATAATTGTTGTTGTTCACGTGTTCCATTTTTAAACGGAAGGATGGGTGCAGTAGCTTCTGCGGTTATGAACCTTGAGAACCCGAGAGCAGAAGTCTGGCTTCTAGTTTACTGACATCACAAATCCTTTTTATGGGGTGGACTTCATTCGTTCATCCACATATTGTAATTTAGATCTGGAACAAAGAAAGATCACTTCTGACCTTGTACCCCAATAGTGGTATTACTCACAACATGGAGGACTTTGTGACCATTCAACGTCCACCACACATGCACACATGGAGAGTCTTCCGCTGACGGGTTCGAGATCGCAGCACAAGGGATGCGAATGCAACTTCCTGCCAACCAGGCTATCTCGGACTAATAATTTCAATTGCTATAAATAAATTAACAAAAAACTATACTATGTTTGAATTTCAATACCTACCGAGCCAATGCAAAATGCGTGAATTTTCTATGCCAATTAGGGTAACGCAATACAGATTAGAAATTTTCTTTATTCTGTATTATTTTAATTCGAAAATACTTTAAAATGAATACAAAAAACTATTAATTAACAAAGTTGAATTTTAAATCCATCAAAAATTTGGAAAATAAAGAGATTCGTTTGAAATAATAGGCCCAAATCATGTTAAGAATAACCTCATTGGAGTGAAGAGCAAACAAACTAAATTTACTTATTTGGCGATGGGGAAATGAAGATTTTAGACGAAAAAGTTAATTTTTAATTAGTTTATAAAAAATAATCAGTAAATATTTGAAAAAAAAAACTGTATTAACATCAAATGTCACCCGCTACAAGTTTAAAAAAATTACTTGAACTTGAGTGGATGAATAAAAAGAATTAACTTTATATAAAGAACTTTATTATATAAGGGGGGGAATGGGAGCCAATATTAGGAATTGAATAACGTATAAGGTACGAATCTAATCTTAAAAATACTGTCTTATAAAAAGAAAAATCAAATGTATTTTAATGAATACATTCAAATACACTTTATATTAAGAAACTACTGAATTTATAAACTTTTATTGCAAAGTAAAGTTTTTGTAAATATGCTTAACTTTTTGGTATATGCTAATACGAAGTTGTTGTTGCTATAAGTGCATTTTTTTAAAAAGAGTATTTAAAAACAATATTAAATTTAATATATTTTAAATATATTTTAATATTTTATATTTTATATTTTTTAAATATATTTTAAAAGTAATATTAAAAAAAATTGCTTAAGTAAAATGTAAAGTAAAATTTATATCTGAAAATATATTGAATAGTATTTTTGACTATAATGTCATTCAACTTCTGTTTTAGCGTACGTCACATTATAAAAAATTAATCACGTCATCGCTATTCAAATTAATAATACATTTAAATCATTAAAAAGAATAATGCAATTATTATTTTTTGGGGCATTTTGAAATCCTTATTTCTAGCCTAGAATTATAAATTTCTAGGGTTAAAAATTTTAATAAAAGTATTTAATCAAACAGTAGAAATTGTGTACTTTTAATAAAAGTTTGAGATTTTATAAGCTTAAAGCGTCGCTTTATTCTTCAATCTTTCTAACACCTGCCTCATTTCATTTCTGGCATGTGAATAATAAATGAATATATGTAATGAGAAAAAAAGAAATTCTTGAAAATTGAAATTAAAAACAATTAAACTGTAATTAGAATGCATAAAGTAATCACTTTATCTAGGATAAAAAGAAACATTTTTCATCACCAAAAAAATACCTTTCTCATGGTGTATAAAAACATAATCTTCTAGCTCCTAGGTTGAGGTATTTATATTCTCTGGAGAAATTATAAAATCCAAGTAAAACATTTTTTAAGATACCAAAAAGTAAAAAGATATTAATTTTGAGAAACATTTTTTTTAATCTTAAAATACCAAGAAAATCCTTCAGCTCTTCTTATTAATTATAAAAAACCGATCCAATGCTTATCAACTAATATATTTTTAAGCTTATTTCAAACAAGAAAAATGATATACCCATAATCAAATTAATTTAAGTTTTTGCATTAAATAAATAAAGGAAAAAAATGAAGAAGTTATTTGCTTCCTCTAATTAATTTTATCCTGTGACGACGGTGTGTCTCATTAAGGAAAAATTAATCGATATGAGAATTTTAGTTACTTAGATCAAGTGCCTCATTAAATCATGTTTAGAAAGAATCTGTTTTTCTTGCTAGCAATTTTTTTATACCTGTATATTTTCTAAAATAAATAAGATGTTTTTATTTCAAATATGTGCAATATCTTCGCCATACAAAATATTTTAAAGAATTAAAATTTATTTAAGACCTATGTAACATTGTAAATGCGCAAATAGATTATTAATTTTCTTGTATTTCAATTTTTTAGTGATAATATTCTTAAAAAAAACCTTTTGAAATTCTAAACATAGTCAGAAAGTTGTTTTAAAGATCTAATATTAACTTGTGAATACTATATAAAAAGAGCGAATATTCGTACATAAAAATCTATGGTATATTTTAGTGTGCTTTTATATTATGGAATTAAAACCTTAATGATAATCTTTAATAATTTTCTTCTTTTTTGATTTTTTAAGTCGTAAAGTTTTTTTTATAAATATCATCGTAAAATAAATTGTAAACTTGAACTGTAATTCTCATTATAGAAATGTATTATTCCTGCTAATATAATATAATATATTTATTGAATTAATACTATATTTAATGTTAAAATTATATTAATTCAACCGGCAAAAGTATTAGTCAAAACAAACTTTTGATAAAGAGCATTAAAATACTTTTAATATTTTAATTATAATATCAAAATATGTTTTTTTACCTCTTTAATTGATTTTATCAGTCTGAAATGACGTATAAAATTTTATTATATAGTTAATTTCAAGCAAACTATGTGACCATATTATACCAGAATGAAACTAGAGTTTTAATTAAAACGACATCTCGAACAATATTTCTCTTTATCCTCAAACTAACAATTTTTCTATTTCCAAAATGCGTTTCAAAAATAGTTTGAAATTTCAGACTGTATATTTTAAAGAATAATCTCTAGTTGAAATATTTTACTGAAAAAGTCTATATTTCTAAGAACTCAATTCACTATTCATAGTATAAAGAATAAAGAATTTAGAGAACAAAAGTATTCATAGTAAAGTCAATTGTTTACTACAGTACTGGGATGAATTCTGCCAAAATTATATCATATCTTACTAAAAATATGCACATAAACTTCATTTGTCTTTACGCTAAATATTCAAGATTGCGCTAATCAATATATAAAATTTGAAATTCATGATAATTTTAAGTTTCAAAGCACTGAATCGATAGTAAATAAAAATCCAAAATATTATTCCTCAGTTAAAAAATTCCATAAACTTCAAAATAAATGAAATAGAAACGTACATTTTAACGCATTGATTGACACAATACGGATGGTTAAAGGAAGACAGAAAGTCAACTGTAGAATAAAAAACATGACAAAGGAAAAAAATTATAATTGGAAAGCCTAATTGTTATCACATACATACCACAATTTAATTTCATACACATTTATACGAGAAGTAGAGGAGCGAAAGTCTATGAAAGACAAAGAAAATAAATATGTGACTAATGACAAAAATTCTTAATCGACGTTAAATAAATAAAAGCTTTTTAATAAACATTAAATGTACATAAAATCTCTGTTTTCATGCAGATTGATTCTTTACATGTTTATGAGAGTGAGCAATATTGATATACAGATAATGGCACTAGCAACATATTAAATAACGTCTTTCAAGTCAAGTATACTTTGTTACTTCAAATATCTATTTAGAATAATTTTATCCTGAATTTTTCAGGCATTTGGTAATCTGGCAAGCTATTTTTAGCATAAACTCTTAAAGCGAACTTTTGCAGAATTTTCATTCATTTATCTCCCCTCATTCATTAATTTCTCGCGTTGTAAAGTCAATTCAAGCGTAATGAATGCTAATTTTAAACTAGAAATCATCTTGATAAAGTTTTAGATGTGCGAGGAGTTTAATTTTTGGCGAAGGTATTTGCTATAAAATTCAAAGAGCTGAAAGCGAAGAGTGTAAAATCTAATAAATGGAACTCGCGGCGTAAAATTACAAAAGCACTGAAGTGATTATTTCCTTTATTCACTAAACAGTTCTGAAATTAATTTATTACGCGCTTATTAACGGTAACTCAAGTGTGAGGGGAACTTTTCAGTCTTTCGACATTAACTAGTTACATTAGGCATTTAAATGTACGCAATTTTAAACTTCGCTTGATATAAGGAGATGTACTTATTTGCTTATTTGATTTTGAGTAGTTTTTTTAAATAGTGCATTACACAAAAACAATAATTTATACTTAAAATATACTTATATTCGCGATGTATGCATTTTAATATTGTTCTGATTAAAATAAATTCTGATTATAAATTCCTATTCGAAAAAATGAAATCGATCACCTTTTTTAAATACAATTAAGTTTATTGATTTTTTTACTTCGTTTCATTTATTTTTTTAAAAAAATTTTAAAAAGGTTTACGCCATAATTAATCTTCCAAGTTAGTGTACTTAAAGGAAAAATGCACAAGGAATTTTCAAGCTGTGTGTTTAAAATATTTTCTTCTTTTCATCATTTAAAATCATTATCTTTCATCAATTTTATTTTTTATTAACATTCTTTCTCTTCAGTTGAATTTTTTTTTCCTTTGAAAATTTTAAATTAGAAATTAGCGACACTTTTTCATATTCTTACTTTTGATTAAAATAATTAATGTATGAGTGGTTTTTATGTTTATATCTCCTAGACTTATTCCCTTATCCACATGTTTCTCTTTATAAGAATTAATCTTTTTTTTTTCATTTTTTCATTGAATGTTTTGTTATGAATTTTAAACACAGCAGTATTTCAGAATTTTTTTTAAAACTGCTATATATTAAAACTATTAAATAGTTAAATTAAATAATTAAAAATAATTAAAAATAAGAAATAATTAAAAATAAGAAATAATTAGAAATAATTAAAAATAAATAAGAATGCAGATAGAACATTTTTTATACAAAAATTAAATTTTATTATGAATTCAGAAATAATTAAGTGTATTAATATTGAAGCATTCAGCGTATTAATATGGAATAATTTTTAAATACATGCAATTAAATCCCATCATTTCTTTGGATTAAATATTATGAAAATAGTTTATTATTTTATTTATATTTTAATGCAGAAAATTTATTCCTAAATTTCTTAAAGGCAAAATTAACGACGTTTAAAAAATTCGTTGAAGAAATATATAAATATCATCGCATAAGAAGAAGAAATGTATTTATATTCGTAGATACACATGTATACCATGGTATAAAAAATTGTGGAGCCATCTAACTTTCTTCTACTATTGAACATCATATATATTAACTAATAATCAATTTTTAAAGGTAAATCAATATATATGAATAGAAACTGCGCCTAAAATGATCATTGGGGGGTATCTACTTATTTAAAATTGCAGTTAACCTTCTTTATACAAACACTACCCGGTCGACAAATAATCATGATTCTATAATTTTAATATATCATGACTATATCGTGAGTTGCATGACATTTTCTATTAAGGGAATACTTCCATATTTAATTATGTAATATTTAGGTGTTTTCTGGATACCATTAGTAATACTTAATATTATGTCAGAATATAATGTTTTTATGTTTTTGGCGTCAACAAAAACGATGTCAAAAAATAAAAAAAAATATTATCTGCATGAGTATCTCAAAAAATCAGATTTTAATAATGCGTTGTTGCTATTGTATTTACAAAAGCTCTGATTTTTTAAAAATAAGTTAATCACTACAGCAAATACTCCCCATGTTCTTTTGAGCACGTGATTATATGAAATAAAATAAAACGGAAAGGTGATATTTTTTTAACAATAAACGCGAGACAAAGTTTTTTGGATCGTTGGCAATAGTAAAGTGACTCATTCAATGAAATTATTAAAATGAATAAAGATATAATTTAACTTGCACGAGAACATGGTTTTGGGCCGTTCAAGAAAGGATGATACATTAAAATAGGCATAGTAAGATTCATTTTAATTTTATATTTTATTTTAATATTTTCACTTGTTTGTAAGGGATGGCATACTTAAAAATTTCCACTCCCTGTCACAATCCTTACAGAAAAATTACCGGTCCACGAATAATCAAGATTTTATAATTTTAATATGATATGATTATTTAATATAAAATGATAATATTTCAACATAATCAAACATGCTCTCTTATATCTTATATCAATAAATCATTCTAAGAATTATTGTATACTTACTAAAGAACCCCCGATGTTCAGTAAACCGAGAATACACACCAGAGAAATTAAAACCCTCCAAGTTGAATTCCAGCCTGTACTAGAACAAGGTATCATAAGTCCTTTTGAAAACTCATGGGCTAGTCCGATGCATCCTGTTAAGAAAAAGGACAACACTTGATAATCAGCCTCTGTTTCATAACCGAGATTTTTCTATGGAATTAAATGGAACAATAATTTTTCTTAGCTATATTTACTTAAAGTTTATAATCAGATTCCAGTTAACCAATAGGATATCCAAAAAACTGCTACAACACCAATAAGACTATTTAAGTTCAAATCATATGCCTTTCTGTCTTAAGAATACTGATTAACCATTTTAATGGTTTATGGATGAAGTGGTGTGCGGTTTAAATTGCTATGTTTACCTGGACGATACCCTTGTTGGTTCTGAAGACTTTCCCACATATTTGCGTGATTTGAGATCCATTTTCCGAAGACATGATCAAGATCATGTTATTTAAATATTCAAACATGTACTTTGAGTCAAACAGAATTGCTCTTTCTCGGATGTTTATTTAGCAAGCAAGGTATATTTATTTCGCTGAAAAAAGTTAAAGCTGTTTCATAATTCTTATTACCTAATACTGTTTATTATTTGAGTGGTTTCCTAACAATTATTAGTTTTCCTCATCGATTTCTTGCTCGAGTTGGACATGTACAAACTCCATTTATAGCTCAGTTAAAAGTAATAAAAAATGATACAAGACCCCGATTCTTTGGACAACAGATACACTTGATTCATTTGAAGCAATAAAAAATGCTAGCTTTGCTGCCTTGCTTGTACACCCGAAAGACGATGCAAAATTGTCTCTTATAGTTGCTGCATAGGATTTTGCTATAGGTGCAGTTCTGAGACAATATGTCACTAACAAGCCTCAGTCACTTGCATTTCTTCTAGTAAATTAACTTCTGAAAAAAGTTATAGGATTCATGACAGAGAATCACTTGAAATCTTTTATGCTGTTCGTCATTTTCGACAATTTCGGAGAGCAGACAGTTCACAATTTACTGGTATTACAAACAGCTAATATAGGCCGTCTTCCAAAAATATACAAATTTTATCTCCTTCAAACTAGACAACTAGAATTTTTGGCTCAGTTTCCGATTGATATTCAATGCATTTCAAGTGATTCCAATGCCGTTTTATGTTAAAATGATCAATTTAGTTTAGTCGATTCTAAACTAAGATTGATTATGACACTATGGCAAGAGTACAGGGGATCGATAATAGTCTTGAGTCTTTAATGGAAAGTGGTTCAGGATTCAAACTGAAACCTATTGAACCTGCCTGCTGATCGAAGTTCATTTATGATGTTTCAACAGATATTATATACCCTTATATTCCAAATTTTTTTTCGATTGCATTCATTGCCTATCAAATCATGGATGCAAAACTAAGTCTAATTCAATAAAAAAATTATATGGCCTTTTTTTAGAAAGATTTCGCCCAATTTTCTAAACTGCTTTGAATTCCAAAAAAAAAAATAAAATATCGAAATAGTCCGTCTCCAGTCACAGAATTTCTTCTCACTTCGACCTGATTCAGCCATATTCATCTCAACATCGTGGGGCCGTTAATACCATCTTTTGCTTATTCTCACTGCATCACATGCGTTGACAGATTTTCAAGGTTGCTGGAAATTTTTCTGTTGTCCCACAGAAAAAGGGGAATGTGTTGAAACATTTCTTAAAGGCTGGATTGCAAGATTTGGTGCACCTGAAATCATAACTACAGATCGTGGTTCCCAATTTAAATCTGAATTATTTCGGGCAGTTACACAGTTTTTGGGTTCACTTTGGATCCGAATGGCAACTTATCTTCCAATTTCAAATGGCATGGTTTAAAGATTTCATCAACAATTAAAAGACGCTGCTAGATGGTACCGCCTTCTCACACTATGTTCGACAAGTATCCTGGAATGATTATGCTAAATATCCGAGCTAGATTCAAAGTAGTTTTAAGTATTTCCCTTTCAAAACGACTCTACGGTAGACTATTGCTTCTCTTTTTTAAAATTTTTTCGTCCCTGCAAAACTAGATCTGTAATTCCAGTATTCACTTGCCAGTTAAAAAATAGCACCCAGAGATTGCGGCCAGTTCCAGGTACAAATTATTCTAAACACAAGGTGTTAATGCACTAATATTTGGTTTCAACGACTCACGTTTTAGTCCGATGAAACTCAATTCATCGGCTTGTTGAACAGTTCTACGATGGAGAATACAAGGTGTTGAGAAGGGAGAAAGTTTTTATATGGGGAATTCATGAACAGAAACGAACTGTAACTGTAGACAGGCTCAAGCCTGCTTACATTTTGAACGATCATCTTGACTCGGTTGATGTCTTTCCACAAACTCATCCCGAGTATAAAACCAAATATAAAAGAACATCAGATTTCACATTACGACCTTCGGTTTCAAGGCGGGAGTATTGTGGGTACTACTGCTGTTTCACTACTCCCTATACAATCTGGCCGGCAAGACTTAATAGTTCTTTTACATTTCGAAAGAGCTACTTCATCTTCTGCTAATCTTTTCTATGTTTTGTTCTTGTATAAAATAAATAGACTCCTTGAAAGTGACATAGCGTCATTTATCGAAGCTTTGAACATTTAAAGTAGAGCAATCGTTCCATACCTCATATCCTTGAGTGAAAAACTATTTTTCAGTGCATTAGGAAGCATTAGGAACCTGGAATTAATTATTTTTAAAGGAACTATAGCATTATATCACATTTAATATCTGTAAACAAATGTATAAAGTTGAAAGTAATTTTTTGATATATGCATTTATTTAAAGAATCGACAGGACACATAATTTATTTCATTTACTTCAAAATTATAGTAACGTTTTCTTTTCCACTTCTTAATGTAAGTTATATAGTATAGAATATAGAAGTCAATTTTCAAAATTAAATTTTCCTAGGATTAATATCTGCTTAATTCGAAGGTACGATACGCCTGCTGGTAAAAGTGAGGATGTATATTCCTATTTAATGCTTTAACAATTTAGACTACTATAAAAAGCCATTTTTGATTAAAAATAATTTTTAACATGTAAAATCTAAATATACCATAAATTATCAGTAATTTATAAAACTGAGATATTTTAAAACTTTATTAGCAACAAAAATTGCTCGACATTTTAGGAATATAATAATTCGAAATAACAGAAATTATTTATTCAGTTCGAAAATATTTGATGATATATTCAAAGTTGATATCTGTTTCTAAAATATTCAGAATTCCTCGAAAAATGGGAATAAGAAAAAATATTTGCTGCCTATTAATAAAATAAACAAATCAATCGCACTGCTTCCTTTATTACGTTCATTAGCATAATACTGTTAAGAATGTTAATTAAGTCAAAGAGTTTTAAGAAAGTTTTAAAACTATTTAGCCCAAATGCCGAGGGTTCATTGGATATCATTATTCAATTGTGAATAATAAATTTCTCCATTGAATATGCAGATGGATGAAAAGGCGCCAATGCATTCTTTTTCCTAAGATGAGAAAAATACAGATTCGTTTTCAAATTAATACAAAATTCCTGATTTATTCTTTGGAATAAAACCTCGATAGCAGTTTACGCAGTTATATGTAATTTTGAACCTTTTCTATATAATGGTGGATTATTACATTGCATTTTGAAATTTAAATTAATTAGTCTTCATAATTTATTCTAAAATACAAATTACTCTATCAAATTCATCTTTTCTTTTAAAGCGAGGTATTTAATTCGCAACTTAGGACAAAAACTTAAAAATTAAATATTAGATATTCGTATTTGAAGACTATTATTTGTATTATTAAGCTGAAATTCATAAGGGGTATAGAAAAGTTTTTTACCTTCCTTCAAGAAAGAATAATACAAAATCTCATAAATCTAAATATTACAAATTCTAGAAACAAAAGAATATCCTTTTAACAACCTCTATTAAGAAAGCAATCATATTTTTAAATATTTAATAAAAATATTTACTAAATACTGATACGATTCTCTCGTAAATAAACAAAATATTCAATGTTTAACTTATCCCAAATAAGCAAATAATTAAAATTTAATATCGAAGCACAGTAAATACAGAGAAAATAATAGAATATGTTTTAAATCATTTGTAAAGAAAATGTCTGCCTTCCTATAAAAATAATAAATGAAAGATATTATTACGTTAAAAATTCTCATTACTTTTCGGATTTAATTGCGAAATATTTCATCCCCCACCCCAACAAATTTCTCAGTTTTCAGTACCAATAATAACCAAGAACTCAAACTTTTAATCGCAAAACATTAATTAAATCTCACATATTTGCCAACGTCAAAAACCAAAATTCTTGTCACGGCAGAATGACAATTTTCGAGACATATGTTCCACCCTCCCTCTCTTCGCGCTCTTTCTCCTTTTTACTAAAAGAATCATTCCCCCTAGCCTAAATAATTGATGGTGTTTGCCTCAAAGTAAGAATGTTTTTTACTTCTTTCTTTTTAGTGCTCCTTTTTTATTCTTTTTCTTAGCGAGGTTCGCTTAGGAGTCTTAAGATGAATTGATAGCCGTTACTGTCCGATGCTGAACGCCATGTGTGCAAGTTGCAGATAACAAGCACTTGCTCGCGGCCACATTAAAGTAGTTCCAGCCCACCCTCTCCACCCCCACAAGCACTGAAATTTAGTATATTGATTGCGGCGTACAATTTGTTGTAGAAAAATTGCGATCTTTGGATTCAATGACTGTGGATTTCCCTGTGAGAGGGCAAATGAAGGGAAGATTGGTATGTTTCGAATGTTAATTAAATTTCGATTCCAAGGATTTAAAAGATTTGGGGTCCTAATATTTTAATTGCACTTCCGTCTTCGAAGAGGTTTTGTTTACGAGGGATTTTAATTGTTTTCTGACTTTTGGAGAAAAGACGTAAATTGCTTTAAAGATATTAAATTGCTTAGAATAGTAGAAAATTGAAGTGTTAGATCTCTTTTCTTTGGAAAGTTAGAAAGTTACTAACAACTACTAATTTTTTTAAATATATATTTGATAGTCGGGGAAGGAATAGAAATGTAGATATTTTTGATTATTGTTTTAAGGCGATTGAGTTGCTGAAATCTTTCGAAATTAGTTTCGATTATATTATAATTTAAAAACTTTTATGCAAGATCGAAAAATATTAAAACATCTCGCTATAAATATATTTTTCTTCTTACATAAAATAATACTTAGTTAACATTTTATTATTACGGAGTAAAATGGTACTTTTAAAATGAGCACACACACACACACACACACACACACACACACACACACACACACAC
>JAOUZG010020767.1:2961761-2978091 GCA_026289955.1 Argiope argentata | reverse complement strand
CTCGAGGACATTTCACATCATTTTCTTTACCACGAGTCTTGTTTCATTACATAAATGGGGTGGATTATTGTTTAGCAAGAGAATAATTGTCATTCTGTCTTTCAGTGATAATTTGTGAGATGGCACATCAGGAGGATCCGACGAATTTAAGAATCTTAAATAGTTTACAACTTCTTCGCATTCATAATAATGCCAATCGAGTTGTAGGTAACAGAATCATCTGGAATTTTATGTTTAATTGCAGGATTGACGCCGTGTTTGGTGTAAAAATAGCACAAACATTTCGATTTTTATAATTGACGGCAATTTGTGGAAAAATTTCTGAATGAGTTGTTCTATGGATGGTACGTGATCTTGCTACTTGACAATGCCCGTTATCACATCGCTGATGTGGTTAAGACAAAACTGGAAAAAGTTCCAGTGGGAAACGCTGCAACATCCTCCATCGGACCAGATTTGTTGCCATGCGAGTTTCACTTTTCGGAAGACTGATAAAAAAACATCTTAAGGGTGCCAGTTTCGTGTCGGACGACGACGTGAAGGAATCATTTATAGACTATATGAATCAGAAACTTAAGGAGTTTTACCAGACCGAAATCACGCGAATGGTTTGTCAATGGGACAAATGTCTCAATGCTCATGGAGACTGCTTTTGAATAAAGTACTTTGTTTGTCATATATTCGCATCGGCTCACTTTCATTTGACTCGCCCTTGAAGTACAATCGGTCTTTCATCGACTCCCCTTTGTCGATTGTCGATCCAAATTGTCGATTGAAGTTTTGAATAATTTTATCAATGAATTGAATTGGTGGAAAAATGTTTAAATAGAATATAATACGGAATTTGGTACCTGGAACTGCATCGCAGCGTATATCAACGTATGCATCATCATCACGTACAAAATATATCAGTAAAAAATTATAAACAGTATCCGAAACGGGTAGGAAAAAACCATCCGGGTCCAACATATTTGTAATTGAATTTTGTAAGTTTGTATGTACTGATCTTGAAAAACTTTGTCAATCCCGAAATATGCCATTTGGAAAGTTGAATCATACTTACGAATGTTCTTCAAAAAGTGTTTGAAATCAAGTGAGTCACCTAAAATAAATGACAACCATGGATCAAGTGATCGATGCAATGCCGGCAATTTAACTTTGCCATTAGAGCGGCACATTCCTGGTGTTTCATTGTTTAACTTAAGTGAACTGCAATGCTCCCAGACCTTATTCGTTTTTCCGATACTTACATTGGGACGTAAACTCTAATTCTAGTTAACATCATATAGAAATGCAGCAAGATCCAAACCAACATGTACTATTCGTTGAGGTAGAGTAGCTTGTAAACGTTCACTTTCACTTCTTACTGTACTTCTTCTCATTCTGATGCTCGTGATAATGTAGCACAAAAACGTTTTTTTTTCTGTTTCTTGCGTTGTATTGGTCTTGATATTCTGAAGCACTTAAATTTGCAATTCGTAAACGATCTGCTTCATTGCTTGCTTTTCTGCCCTTGTTTGTTTGAGAAGCCCTAACTAGCCTATCTCTACGTGTTGCGCAAATGGGTCTACTGAGTGTCGAATGATTGTTTGACGATTCATCGAAAAAATACAGTTGAGTTGTTTTTTATTGCACAAAAATCATCTTTTTATAAGCTGCGACACATTCACTGAAGAAATAGAAAAAATTACGGCTTCAATTAGAAAATGCGCTTTATTTATAAATTATTCGTATCGGTAGCAATAACCCTATCTTGAGTGTGTGAGATAAACTCTGCATACCATAAATGCATTATTCGAATAAACTTCGAGCAAGTGCAATCAATAATTTGTTTTATCGTAATGATATGAATTTTATGGCAGTGTATAAAATACGAACAAACAAACATTCATTTTCATAAATTAGATTTGTGTATTCATTTAGAATTGAATGTTTGGAGTTCTTTCAGAATCGTAAGAGAAGAAGATTTTATATATTTCGAGATTTATTTAATAATCGTTTAGAATTCTTGAGATTAATGTTAGAAAATTAAATAGATTAATGGAATAGAAAATTAATAGAATATTTTCTTTTAAAATTAACTAAACACGGAAAATATATTTATGTCAAAAATAGGTGATATAGTTTAATTAATAATTTTTTTAAAAAATTAAGGTTGTGCAAAAATTTGTATTCTCAAATATTTTTGTAAAATCCTGGGAATAACGCTAAAATTGAGTAAAATTTTAATTAGAATTTCAGACTCTTAGTGTTGGAAAACTTTCTCGCATACTTTTTATATAGGTGTTACCTCAGAGAACAACTTTCATAGCATTTCACAACTTTCATAGCTATGAAATTAGCCTGTAACTTGAATTTAGCGTCTATACTGAATCTATTGTATCGTCTTGATAAGTTGTTTGGAGTTTATTCTTGGTTACTAGATGCAGTAAATAGACTGGGAAGTATTTTTTAGATATTAAATCATTATACTATGCCTATAACCATCACGTTAGTGCAAGTAATAAGTTGTCGAAATTTTATCAGTATGAGTGGTATTGGCTGCGCATAAGGTACGAATAAACTCCAATTCATTAATTCTTGATTAATGGATGCGGTAAATATATCTGAAAATATTTTTATGTATTAAATAGTTGTACTATGCCTATGACCATCACGGAAGAGTAAGTGATAAACTGTTAAAGTACATTTATTGCAATCGGATGAGCAACGAATAAGGTATGAACAAACAAAAATCTATTTTTATATATAGCTATAAATTAGATTTCCTTTCTCTTTTTTATTTAACATAGCAATTTTCACATATTCAAATAGGAGAATTTCTAATAGATTATTTTTTACTCCTTACCTGAGGCTTTAGACTTTTCTATTTTATTTAATTCTTATATTCTCAATGAAAATGCTTTCCTTTAATGCTTTAGAATTTTATTATGAAAATTAATTAAAATATGATTAAAAAATGAATACAGTTTGTTTTAAATAACTTTTTTATAGCAGAATTAAAAAGTTGAAATTATAAGGATTTTGCAAAGAAAAATGGCAGTCAAAGTAAAAACATGTAATACTGAAAACAAAGTGGTAAGGAAATTCAAATGCAATGTATGACGGAAGAAAAAATGTTCCTGGTCATTGAAAGATTTTTTTTTTATCATCATATCATTTTTTTTTGTATTGATCCCTGATTTTTTTGGGGCGAGATTAATTCCTGGTTTGTAGTTCACTGATAATTTTTTTCATAAACCTCTTTTAGCAATAATTATATTAAATTCTTCATTTTTTTCTTGTCTTTTTTTCTGTACTCTCTAATTACGAGTTGTATGCAACAGAATCAAAGCCATTCAACGAGATTAACCAAACAATCGTCCTTTCAATTTAAACGAATCCACATGAAGAACATTTGATCATGTTCCAAAAGCAAGAACCACTTCCTTTCAACGAATGCACCACCCCTTCGCCATCCTCTATCAACCCACAGGGAAAAGAAGTTGCAATTTAGAGGACGGACGATAGAGTACGAAGAATATCCGTTCTCCGTGATTTATCGGGCGCCTTGTCACGTGAAGGGGATCACGAGGCGTTTTACTCCCATCCTTATTAGGCGCATTTAGACCTTCCCCCTGACTCGCGGAATTTATAATGCAGGTGGCTGAAGCCGCTTCTTCAAGAGAATGAAACTTTTCTTCGCTTTGGAGCGTAATCGAGCGTTATTACGGAAGCCTTTTGATGGATATCTGAAGTAGTGGACGAGAAAGTCTTCCCGGCATTTCTGCTCGCGGATTCATTTCATGCCGGAGTGGATGGAGGCGGCAGCATTCCGGTTTCGATGAATCCGGGAGACTCGTTAAGGTGTTGGGAGGCGAGTCTCCGGATTAATTTTCCTCCCAGTTTTCCGAGAAAGAAATGGTGGAAGATTTCGAAGGGTCTCTTCCAGGCATTTTTACGTGAACCTCACCAAAATCTTTAATTTTAATTACTGAAGAGGAGCTAGAAACGCGTATTGCATCCGTTGAATGAAAACCAACTTATTTTTGAAATAGAAGGATACATTTGAAATTTCAAGCTAGGAAGATTGAATTCTCTTAATTAGTGTTTCTGCTATGCTGTCTTAAAATGAGATACCGAGGTAGTTTTCCTAGATTCAAAAATTATTCATTCTTATTGTAAGGAAACGAAATTTACTATAAGAATGCAATCTATTTCTGGTACAAAATTATGCGTTTGAAATTTGAATTTGATTTTTTATCGCTTTCAAAATACTTCTGGCAAGCTGATCATAAATAAAAATACTAAAATTGGTTTGTAGAGCATATTTCATAAATTACACTCCTGGGAATCCAGTTCGTGACTCTTCGACGCCTGTAATATCTTGTAATTAAATGAGAAGTCAAGCTGATCAAGTGACAATATCAACTGTTTGCTTAAGAGGAGGCAGATAGCGTCTCGGAAGAGAATTAAATTGCAGAAGCAGTCAACTATTGAGGATTATTGTTTTCAAATACTAAAAGCATCAAGTTTTTACTCTTACCTTATGGTTACCTTTTCAGATCTGTGCATTCATTTATCAATTAAAGAAAAATTAGTTTTGGTCAACTTTCGTAAGACATTTATTTGTGTTAATATTTTGTTCATGCGTTCTGAATTAAGTTAGGCCCCTCGGAATCATTGTAAAATTTGTGAACAGTTTAACTTATTTTTCTATAATAAATTTTTGAAATGTGCAAGGCAGTATTTAACATATATAAACTATTAGTACAGATCCCTTTACTTTAACGCGGCACATTACCGGCGACTGCTTCCATGATTCCAAGGACTAAGATTACATTCAATGTGGATTGAGATAAACGGAAAGTTTAGAGAGAGAATGCGTATTATTACAGTGATTTTTGCTATAAAGCTTTGTCTTGTGGTATTGGTAGGCAAAGAAATGAATTCATAGAACTCTGGTTCATTCGGCGTTTTTGCTATTCGGGCTGCTTTTTTGCGATATTATGTCAGATACTCTGGAGTATATTGTATTTAAAAAAAAAAAAACTAGAAGAATTTTCTTCTAATTAGAATCTTATAATTATCTATAATGTCTTTAATTAATTCGATTATCATTAGAAATTTCCCATATAAGGCATTAATTTCGATACAAAACAAGCTATAATAAAAAGTGTCAAAATAAAATAGGAATAGAAAAATGGTAGAAAAATAAAGCTACAATAAAAATCGTAGAAAAAGGAAGAATTAAAAGTTCATTGATTTTTATATATATTTTTTACTATCACATATTCCTGTAGACACCATTATTATTACATGCATTAAGATTGATTAAAGGACATGATAATTTGATAATGAACTATAAATCATTTCAAAAATGATGATTAGAAATAGTAATGAATATTATTTTAAAATGCTCATAAACAATATATCAGGTAATCCAATGCAACACCCTTTCACTAATCATTTAATTGTTAAACTATCCTATTTAATAATAAATCACTTTATAGTAATTATTTTAGGCTTGCAGAATGAAATGAAAATTACGGAAACGATCTAGAGAATATAATGATTCCTGGAAATAATGCATTAGTCAATAAAGATTTATTTAATACAAGTTCATAAAATGAATTTTCGAGCGTCATACATATCAGCTAATTTACCGGGAGATAATATGATTTTTAAAGGAGTAGAAAGACGGAGAACTAAACGACAATGTGAGTTAGAATATTTATATTATTGTCAAACTGAGACCAAACACTGTAAAGCCTTTGCAAAAAATGCCTAAATGTTAGAAATGGAAGCCTTTAAGAATTTTTTTCAAAAGAAATAATTATGAAAAAATTCTATATTTCAGTTCAGTTTTAATATAAAATATCATCGATTATAACGATGTATCTAATGTCATATTTTCCAAAATATTTTCTTGATACAAAAAGTAATATAGTTTAACTATGCATGCACTCAAGCTGTCGAATGCGACGCTGTTCATTGTCCCAAAGAGAGAGAAAATAATTCCAGATACAATTCAAAAATTTATAAATTTTTGCTGCTTGTATTTGTGATACGAGGTATTCTAATTTACGTTTTATAAAATGGAATAACACAAAAAATGCTAAATAATCCCTATGTTTATAAATGTATTATTAAAATGTGAAATATAATTATATTAATTAATGATTCTTTTGCGCAAATAGTGTTATCGAAACAAATAAAAAATTAAATCCTTTGTTTATTTTATTATTATATATTTTCATTCATTATGGTAAAAATTATATTTGAATATCAGATACTTAAAGAAAAATGGAAGGTAAATATGAAAATCTTCAAAACTAAGGACTTCCCTTCCAATGAATAATAAATTATTATAATCAGAACATTAAATTAAATGATCTTGCTTTTTCTTGTTTATTGTTCTCAGCAAACCATTAGCATCGACGAAGTGTAACTGTGCGGGATAATCTCTTTTTATTCCATTAACTTCCTTAAGCGCTTTAAAACTTCTCCAATAAATCTTAACTACAGAAACTCCTATTCCATTTGCATACAAATACTGTATTAAGGTTAATATATTCGAGATCAAAATGTTGCGGAGTTTTCGCCCGCAACTTTTGAGGTTACCTTTTCAGCGCGCAGAAAAATGCAACTTAAACACTTTAGTACACAACCAGCAGATGGAGCCGATGGCTACAGAAGGGCAGATAATCGTAATTATCATTCGGTCGGGAAGGGGGAAATGGATATAAAAATAGAGCTCTCGCAGCGTGAAATCTCACGCAATCAATAGCAGATGACATGAGGTTTGAAAAATTAAGCAATTAATTCCGATTTTTGAAGTGACGCCTGTCGCCCGCAGTTGTTTCCAGTTGTTAATCTTTCTGTCCCCCCGCGATATTATGGCCATCGATATGGCAGCATTTCGGGAGGCGTTAAGCGGATTTTGAAAGAAGGGAATAAAATGTTTTTATTGCCAAATCGGAGGAAGGAAATACTTCTTCCAGAGATGAAACTAATATCTGCGACTATTTATCTAGCCTCGGGAACGGGCGGAGTGATTTTCCAGCAATGGTATATTCTGGAGGAAATGAAGTGCTTTAATTCAAGATTCGTTTATTTAACTTGGGAAAGACAATGGGGGAAAATGATTACATTTTATAGGCGCATTCGAATTCAAATATAACTAAATTGATTATGCTTTCTCACATTTTGGAGATTTTAATATTCAGGAGAATATGTTTATACTTTGGAAGTAGAATGATTCATGAGGGAAACATGTTTCTATGAAACGCTAACTGGATTTATGGATTCAACTTTAATGCTATACAGTCATGGATGGATTCAATGTTTATTCTATGTTGATTTTCTATTATTTAATACCACTTCTGATGGCATTTATGCCATTTTATGTCAGATAAAGTAAGAACAAGACATCAATAGGCTCTCTGTCCCTGACTTTTATTTATTTATTTAGAGGAATTTTATTCCTTTGTTAAAATATTCCTGGATTCAAGGAACACTTTGAAATATCATAGTAAATAATTTAATACTAATTATTAAAATTTTTATTATTCTTTTTTTTCTTCTCGTTTAAGATTTTTAATGAACAAGAATTGGTAAGACAAGAAATTTTACGTCAAATTTGTTAAAAGTTTCACTTCTGGAAACTTACAGAGGGAAGATTTATTCTGTCTTAATTACATCAAAATTCATTTGTGGTTATTCTGAGAAGATAAATAATTGATTCCAAATGAAATATCATTTTTTACAATTGTATTCCTTTTATTTTCACTATCCTCAAAAAAAAACTTATTATCATTATGCATAAAAATGTATTTAAATCGTAACTGTTGGGAGCTAAAATGACTGATTATTTCTGATTTTCTATAAAACATCGATTAATACAAAAAAAATCACATTTTTTACTCTTTATTTTTTTAGAATCGCATTTTATCCGAGACTAAGTAAGATATTCATTTCTTTGTGTTACATGAAAACAAGAAGTAAATACATAAAAATAGATTAAAGAAACTTGTACTTTGCATGCGTTTATTAAGAAAATGATTTATTCCAAAAACTAGATTAAAAATACTTTACAAAGATATTATTAGATTGATTTATTAGATTATTTTACTTGGGAGATTTATTATCTCTTTATTTTATAATATATATATAGGCTCAAATGCTTAATGTATGACTTAACTCATTTTACTTTTAATTCCATGAAACCTGAATACTTATCAACAGAAATGATTTTCCATTCTATCTGCGATATTTTAGAGCTTCAATGAAAATATCTGTTAATTATAGAAAGTAATGTTTCTGCCTGAATAAAAATTTATTATTGCGATGGAATTTCTTAATCTAAAATAAAAATTGCTGATTTCAGAAAATAAAGGAAGAAATAGAACTAATAAACTTCTTCAATAGACATTTAGAATCTAACTTAATTTACTCTTTAGAGAAAAGAGATTTTTTTTGTCTTGACTTCAAATGAAATCTAAATCTGACGCAATAAGAGAAAATAGTCCGGAGAAACAACTGATTAAGAAAGTGAGACACAGGAATTCACTTCCAATCGCCTTGCGAAATTGTTTGAAGATCTCTGTTTTTCCAACAGCCTTCTCCGCCAATGTGACTTGTGCAATCAGACAAGGTCTGGTGAAATTAGTTTTAACCAGCCATCGATTGAAAAAAATAAAAGAATAAGAGCACCGATCTTATTTTCTTCCGACTTTCATTTCGGCTGTCACTGGGACAAGCACCTCTCACGTCTCTTTTCACTGTTGTTTTATTTTTCTGTTTCTTCTACGCGTTACTCTGCTAGCATTTCATCAAGACAGCACACAGTAGATGCGTTTATGGGATTCCTGACGGTCTTTAAGCTCTGGAAAGGCGATGCACTGTTAATTCTGCAGCAATCATGAAACTTATTACAGACACTTGAAAAATTTATTTTCTCTCTTATTGCTTGGATTCCACTGTAGACATTTTTAATCAACATCGAATAGCTTTCCAGCGCAATAAAATGAGAGTACCATCGAAATAAATGAGTTGAGGACACCAATAAACCGGCAATAGTATAGTTACGCTGTTCATCAGATGTTCTAATAGTAATTTGTTTTAATGCCTGTCATATTTTTCTAAATTTTCAAATTTAGTAGTTGAAAATATTAACTTTGATTAAAATTAAAGGTTTTTCTTAACATTTATTAGCTTTCTCAAGGCAAATGTTCTTTATAAATGCTTAAATGTGATTTCAATCAAGTCTACTACTTTTGTAACGCCGGTGTTCTGACACAGATGTAGAGCATCTTCCTCTTGCTCTGGGTGTCCCGGGTTCGATTCCCAGTTAGGGTGAGGTTGCTCTTCGGTGTATTATATGTGAGGTTGTGAATATGGTCACTTGTAAAAAGGGGCTTTGCAAACGAATGTGATGTGTGTTTAGCTAAGTCGTACGCTTGGCTCTTGTTGGCGTTACTTCAAAAATACTCAGAGATGCTCATTTGGCTTAAAATTGCTGACGTCCGTTAACACGCTTATCCATGGCAAGTGCCATTATAAAAAACAACAACTGTTTTATGAAATTAATTTATATTTATACCATGAATAAGTTACCCCCCCCCCCCTTTCTGTCCAGCAATTCGTGATAATCTATATGTCTGTCTGTGTAATAGTACATCCTTTGCTGACAATAATTTTCTTAAGAATTCACACCTTTTCCTACATGAAAGTATATTTTTGTAACATACACTGAAGAACCAAAAAAAGAAAAGAAACCTGATAAACCTATCTAATATCCCGTAGAGCCCCTCAAAGCATGCAAAAGTGCCGCAGCAAGTTCGCATCATGATTCTTCTAGGACAGTCCACAAATCCAATGGAGTGCGAGGTGTTTTAGAGCTCCTAAGGGAAGAACATTGCTAAACATCCCAGGTATGGTCGATAATGCTCATGCCAGGAGAATTAGGTGGCCAAGAGAGGGAAAGAAATTCACAAGAATGTTCCTCAAATCACTCGGTAGCTATTGTAGATATGTGGAGTGGCGCATGATCCTATTGGAATTGTTCGCGTCTGTCGGAATGCATGCAGGTGGTTAGAAATGATGTTAACGTACATCTGATTTGCCGTGGTAAAGTATACATAAATCAACAGTCCCATTTCAGGTCAACTTCACATGCCCCTTACCCTCACAGAGCTTCCACCAGTTGAACAGTTCCTCGCAGGCATGAGAAATACATATATTCATGCAGTTTTTTCCACACCAGTATATATAACTTACATAACATCATCATGTGGCCCGGGTGCCTATAACGCGAAATTATCTAACCAGTTGGATGAGCACAAGATGGGAGAAAGAGAGAGAGAGAGAAAAAGGAAAAATTGTTGAGAAAAAGAGAGAGAGAGAGAGACGATACAGCATTCAGCACCTGTATACAGCTGTCCACCCGATACACTTGAAAACTTGCCTCCTCAGACCTGACAACGTTTTTTCAATCATTAAGAGTCCAATGGCGGCGATGGTGAGCCCAGGTAAGGTGTAAAGCTTTGTGCCTTTGAATCACCATTGGTACAAGAGATTATCTGCTGCTGCGAAAGCTCATATAAATTAAGTAACGTTTCATAAAGCTACTCTGATACGTACTGATGGACCTGCATTCAAACCCTCAGCAATTTGAGTAAGTGTTGAACGCTTTTTTCGTGATTCTTTTCAGGTGTCGATAACTTACTCCTTCAAATAATTTTTCAAGCCACATCGGTGTTGGAGATTTAAAGTTTTACCAGAAACCTTGTATTCATGGAACCCCCTAGAAATGATCGAGCTGTAAAGTCCAAATTTTATTGAAATTTCTCTCTGATTTCTATGAAAATGCTGTGCTTCCTTTCTCGTGCACCGATGATTAGTCACAGTTAAAAATTGTTTAAATCTATATAACCAGCTATTATAACAGCAAAAATTGGTGTAATAGCCTCATCAGACATCTGCTGTCTTATATATGCATTGTCAATCGCATCACATCATACTGACTGGTGGAACACCGCTATTATTTGAATACGACCTGCTTTACTAGTTTTTCTGGCTTTTCATTGTATAAGATAATGTTATGATTTGAATAAGCAAAATTATATTAAGATCAAAAAATCCCTAAGAATATACAAAGAATTGTAGAACTGTAATAAGCTTGAAAGCATTTTGAAATAATTTTTACTAGATGGCCTGTCAGCAAATTAGCATCTACAAAGCAACTTCGATTTAAAATAAATATTCAAAAATTCAATGAAACTCAATACTTAAAATTTAATGATGAAAAGTTTCCTTAGAATAAAAATAAAAATGTTATTTTAAATTACAATAAATTCTGATTAGAATCGTATTTTACACCATAGAAACTTCACAGATTTCCACATTACAGAAGAAATTTCTCGATATGGATAATCCAGCTAATTGTAACTTGAAATTTCCAATAAATGTAAACGAGTTAGAAACAAATGAACGATAATATCTCTCTCCAGAAAATGCTTATTCATTCCATCTGTGGTTAACTTCAGTATTTCAGTTTTTGGAATTTGTCCCAGGTAATAATCCCTTCAATCTCTTCCAATTATAAGATTTTAGAAAATAGCAATATTCAATTAACGAATTCAAAAAATATTCTCAGCCATTACTTAGTAATAAGTCAATCATTACGAAGTAATCTGTAAATATATTTTAATAAACATGCTTTCGAAGTTATTGCGATCATTTTATGATGCAAGAGGTTTTTTACATCATAGAGTTGATTTTGAAAATAATATTATCTTACCCTTTGACCTATAAATTTATTTATCTTCCTAATAACAATAAAGACTTTGGAATATATATGTATTATTATTTTAATTCCTATAATTATATAAGTGCATTTGAAGTATTGACGCAATTTTAACTAATGTTTGCGTTTAAAGTTACAATACTTTCATTTAAATGCAAGTTTAAAATAAAAAAAATCAATATTTTGATTCGCGAGTCAGACTCTTAATTATTCGAATATTAAGGATTCATTTTAGCTAAATGACTAATCATTAATCATCTCTCATTAATTAACAATTAATTAATTAATTGTTTATTAAGAATTCTGTAATATGTGATAATAATATTATTATAACGAGCATCCTCATGATAATTATATTAAGCTGCAAAAATTTCGCAGATTTTACCATACAAATCGTCCATTAAAATAAAAAATAAAACCAAATAGTGTTTCAAGGAGATAAAATTAGACTGATAAAGGGAGTCGGAAATAGAGATAACTTCTTTCTTTGAATTGTCTTATCCAAAAATGTTTATGGATAAAATGCAACGTCTAAAAACCAGTCAGAAAAAATAATTAATAAAATCAATAACAATCCATTAACATTTTAATTCATCAATTGAGGAAATTAAAAAAAAAGATAAACTATATAAAAATTAAATTATATAGTTTTATATAGTTTAATCAAGGTATAAAAATTATTGTACCATATCTAATAAAATGCCATCATTTTTACTCATTGGAAGTTTCAGCAAATGCTTAGTTAGGATTTCAAATTTAAATACTTTAAATTTGAAAAAATACTTTATTACCAAAATAGCTCATTGTATTTAGAGTATATTTTTCTATAGTACTGTAAAAATATGTTTCACTTTTTTTGGAACTTCATCAAAATATAATAATCATCAAATCATCAAATATAATCATTAAAATATATTTAAATATGGATGGTTATTATTAAACGGCTATTTATTCAAATTATATATGTATGTATATATATATATATATATATATATATATATATATATATATATAAACTTTATTTGTTTTGAAGCATTACCTAGATATTAAGATATTAATGTACCAACATTTTAGCAAAAGAAAGAAAATATAATAGGATAGCATAAATGAATGAAACATTTCAGCAAAACCGATTTACTATCAAAACAATTTCGATAGATATTAAAATGACATTATGGAATATTAAAGCCTTTCTAATGATATATTAATATATTTTTGGGTAATATTAAAAAATTCTCTTATAAAATTCTATTAAAAATCCAGGCAAGATTTTTCTTGGGGTTTTTGTATTTTCATAGGTTTTGAAAATTCCTGAAATTACCAAAGAAGTATGCTATTGGAATTAATCAAAGTTCATTTTTAATTGTGAATCATTTATGAATAGAGACTCTTTCATTCTGCTCTCAAAAACTAACTAAGCAAAAAAAATATTTATATGTATATTCAATCTAATTACCTAACAATGAGCATATGAATCTTTACTTTGTTGTGGAAAACAGCAAACATTCAAACACACTTGTTCCGAGTTTCGATTGCTGACAAAGAAGGAAGGAAATCCATAATATAAGTGTTATTTTTCTGTCTGCACATTTTTCCTTCCAACCTTTTTGGAAAAACCGCCGAACATCTTTTGTTTCTCACGGCAGTTGACTCGAACTAGGTGCACAGAAATGTCTCCAAAGAATCCGAACTCATGTCAGAAACCGTTCAGGGAGTGCCTTTTTAGTTTAGAACCCTTTTCTTCCGATGGTTTGTCGATTAAAGCGGAGTTTTGCGCTCAGTCGAGCACCGGTCGGAGCCGCGGTCTCATTAGTGCAGTTAATGAAGCGAATGGAAGCGCGTTTGTGGCGAAGTCGAGCTTGAAACAGCTGCTTTCAAAAAGCAGAAACTGGTTTATCAAAGTAACTAACCCTTGATTAGATTCTATTGAGTTGCACGACTGCTGCTGTCTTCGCCCTCCTCTTTGCCTTTGGATGCATTAATAAATTTATATTAATTGTTTCGGTGGCAGTGTGAAAGAAGCCAGAGGATAGTTCTGGTCTTCATGTTCATTAATTTAATATTAGCGAGGTGCGCAGTTTTTATCTATCGATAGGTGAATGCACTGTAATGAATTGCTTAAGTTACTTTCTTATTATTTTGTGTGAGAGAGGTTTTAATGAAGGCTGAGTTTAGTTTAATTATATTTTCATTCCACTTTCAAGCAACTTGAGGACCATTTGGGAATAGACCTACTAATTTGGTATTCGCAAAATTCAGATGTGACACCGGATGATAGTAGCATAGAAACTAGATGGAATAAAATTCTAATTTTGTCTTAAACTAGCTTGTGGACATTTGTTGACTCTGAAAGTTCTAACACGATGTAGATTCTTTTACATTTCATCATTAAATAAATTTCTATATAGAATACCCTATAAAAATAGCTTAGGTTTAAACGTGTTTTCATCTCAATTCTCTCTTTGTATTTAATACCACCTTATTAATTTGAATTATCCCAAAAATCGGAAATTGACATACATTTTTTGTTTCAAATTTTATTCAGTTACATAGTTCTGCTTTTTATTCATCACTTTATTATTTTTATTTATTTTATTTGGGATAAATATCACAATATTGTTATTTTCTATTTTTGATAAACAGAGCCTGATTTTTTTAATAATGTATCTAATTAATGAATATCAATTAATATTTTTAATAAATAATCAACAATATGCTCCTTAAATCAATTGTAACACAAACATGAAACGTTATTTCACATTCAAATTATATCAAAATTACTTTATACAACGCTTTTATATATTATTTTTGACTAAAAGACAAACTATTGTTATATTGGCATAGAATAAACGATACTATTAAGAATATTCTACTAAAAGTTGAGATTAATAATCGATATTATGCATTTGTAGTTCGTTGGCGAATAATCATCAAATTATTTTGCATATGAGAGCAGGCCATTTGTAGTGAAACAATGAGAACTAGAAGTACAAACGCTTGAGTAGAAGAAATGAATTTTCCGTTTTGATAGAAAGTATCGAACTAATTAATGCGAACTAAGATATAAAACAAATAATCGATATTATGCTATTACACTCATTTATTTTACAGACTTCATCTAAGATGGAAAATACCTACTCCATTACAGGGTGTTTCTGTGTCACAACGGATTTCCACCAACTTTGATCAAAGGGATTTTTCACAATTGACGGAATCACTGCCTGTTTTGTCGACACAGGGGAGAAGGGGATGAGGCATATCTAAGCCATTTAGGGTCGGAGGAATCCCCGTTACTGCAGATAGGAATGAACTCCCCTGCAATACTTACACGCAGAGGGGAGCAAAACTGTAATCCGATAAAGAATGCTTTTGGTGCAGTCGTAAGTGGTGCGTGGATGTCGATATCTTCATATCTTCACAAAATCCAATCTGCTTTCTGTGCAGACAGTGATTTACTGTGACAACACATCATCGTCAGACGGGGCAAATAGGGACATATTGTCACTATCTGTCTAAGCGGGTGATGAGTGGTGGGGTCATTATGGGCAGTTATATAGAAGCATTTTGCCTCTCCCATACCATATATACCATTATTAGGACATTTATTCTTTCGGTCATTGTACTCCGAATGCCTTTCTTGATTCCATTCTTTTTGCCATTCCTTTTATTGCATTACGAGGAATGTTGTCTGTAAGAACAAAACTTATAAGAACAACTATTAGTTCTTGAAACCTAGGCCTAAACTAAACATACGTATTCTTTTACATCAAAACTATGATTAAAATTTACACTAAAAGGGAGAACGGCAAAAAATTAAATTATTGTGAATTGTTTCATTTCTGTCCATTAGCAATTCTGATTTGTCTTTGACAATAAAATAAAAACGTCAGTTGTTTGAGACATATGATACCTGGCATGCAGTATTGAGGAGTTAATTTGTATTATATGTAAAATTACTAGATTTTGAAATTCAAATCAATTTTCAAAAAGAAATTGGAAAGGGAAAGGAAGCAGATACTTTTCCAAGCCGAAAGTTAACCATAACTGTAACTAGAATAGACGTCTATGAATTTTAAGAAAATATTTTCACAGGTTTTTTTGGTCCATATTTAATACAAAAAGAATTCTATTCAACATGAAATAGAAAAAAAAATATGATCTTGATATTTTATAAAAATGCCAAATGTATGATTTTCAAAAAAAAACTTTAAAAAATTAAAATCACAAATGAATAAAGATGAAAATTTGACTTCTGAGCAAAAAAAAAAAAAAACCCACAAATCATGGTATAAATCTTAACATCCTGCGAATATATTTTAATTTTACATACAAAAAGATATTGTATCTAGCAGATTTTCGCCTTGTTTTTATGCAAACACCAGAATATTTATTGTTTCATTCTTGCATATATTTGAGCGTTAAAATTTACACTGAAGTTCTGAATTACTTTGAAATTTGATATCAAAATGAAATCTTATTTGTAACTATTTAGCATTTATAATATAATAATTATATATATATATATATATATATATATATATA
>JAOUZG010020767.1:2912546-2943496 GCA_026289955.1 Argiope argentata | reverse complement strand
TATATTCCTAAGCTGCCTGTAAATAGAACATACTTAATTTGCATGTAAAAAGAATAAACATACTTATTCTACATGTAAATAGAATAAATCTGCAAAATAAAGATATCTTTTTTTCAAAAACCTTCCAATGCTTGTAAGTTGATTGGTTTTATTAAATAAAATTAGGGAAAAACAATATAGTGCGATAGTTATAGAATAAGTGTAATCATTTAAAGAAAGATGCTTATAATTAGACATTTACCGCCATAGTTAAATTTATTTTAATAGTAAAACATATCCATTTGAGAATTTAAATGAAAGAATGGCAAAATAGATTAATATACAGACATAAATCAGGCAATGAATATGCTCAAAATGAAGAAAGTTGGTCACATTGCTAAAAATGTATCTCATTTCGGCTGGTTCGTAAATGAAATGTCTTGTTATGCAAAATTCTGGTCATTTTTCCAAAGAACAGTCCATTGTTAAAAGTGTTGAAGGGACGTCGGTTCGGGGACGTGATTGATGATACCTCAGATGGGATTTTCTTTGTGTATGACAGGCACTGTGAGTTATGGCAAAAACATGGTTATCAGTAAAAAAAATCTCGCCAAAATTTTGTCTACATGTTTATGGTTGTCATGCATATGAGTATTATCTTTAACGATCAATACACTTTTTTTACCTTTGCGTAGAAAATATATTGCATTTTTTTTCTTTAATACTGAAATTCATAAATTTTTATTTAATTTAGAACATGGATTATAAATATTTTATTTGCTGAGGTTTCAATTAAGCATTTAAATTTATTATTATTATTATTATTAAATATTTAAAGTTATTATACACATTTGCCTGAATAAATATCGAAATTTAGAATTAAATTAATTATGTCGAAGTTCAATCATTTTGAAGCCATAAGCCATCGAACAATTCATACTTTAGGCATTTAAGTTGATTTGGACTTTTTAAAACTTTGATCAGATGATAAATACAATATCTGAACCGGGGCTACCAAGTCCAAACTTTCGTCTAATGCAAAGAATAGAACTTTTCTTTCAAATTAAACCTGAATCAGACTCATATATAGGTTATGTATAGAGCGTGGCTTCAAATTCAAGTTATTATGTTATCAAAGCCTAGAGCTAACACTAGGCCACAGTGATCGTAATTAGTCTTTGCTATAGTTTTTCTGGAATGTTTTAATTAAAAAAATAATTGCAAAATCTTGTATATACTCATGACAATTTATAAAATCTTTCATAATTTTCAATGTAGTGTCTTTGGTATCAATGTCAAAATCATTAATTTTTTAAACTCGTTGAATTCGCATATACTAAAATTATTTCGAAAAATGTATGCTAGTGCTGTGTGAAAATGGATGCTCAACCTTCCATACATTCGTTTCTAATACGATAGATGTGTCACATATACATAGAGTGTCATTTATTTATATATTTTTGGAAATATTTCATCATAGCTCATAGATCAGTAACTTTTATGTAGAAGCAATAACACAAATAAAAAGAGAGAATCAACGCAAAAATGAGAATTAATGAAGAAATTCCTTGAAAATTCTTTTTTAATAATTAACTTATTCAATATAAAAAAGTTATTGTGGGTATCTGTGTACATTTCACAAATCTTTCTTAGATGCAGAACAGCTTTATACCAAACATTGCACACTTATTTTGCAAAACATACTATATATTTTTCAAAGTGTAAAAGCTAAGTAACCTTTTCGGCACTCCCGTATTTAAATTCTTAACTTTCATTTCTTTTCAATGTATTCAATGCATTTGCCACGATGCATTTGCATGATGAATTTGCCACAACTTCCTTGTTCCTATAAACATGGTAGAAAGGAGAGGAAATTAAATGTGGATCCTCTCTTGGTGACCTTTATCATTAATTTTCGTCATTTTTTTAAAATTCTACAATTTAAAAATTCGATTGAAAGAATTAAATGATAAAAACGCCTCAGAGCGAATAAAACAGATGTAGAACGACGGTAGAGACTTCACACTATGAGAAATTTGCCCATACTTAAATATTTTCCACAGAAAATTTCATAAAAGTTTTTTTTTTGGAGGGAAAAAATGTATACCGTAGAATTTCATTTTTAACAAAACCTGTTTTTAATAATTGTTAACCCAGTTGAAGTTGGAAATAAGTCGATTTGTAGGTATGCTTTACGGGTAACATTGATTTACTTTGTCACGTTTAGTTTCCTTATACATATATTTTTGCCATAATTTTTGAAGGCATAAATTGCTTAAAAATGTAAATCAGTCAATTTTGAGAAAAAATGAAATAAATTTCATTTTTAGTTGTATCTTCAGGTCAGACTTTTGCTTTTTTCCTGTAATAACTTCGTGGAAAATTATCCCAGAATAGTGAGATTTATAAGAAATTAAAATTAAAAAATTGCTTTTTTTATTGGTATTAGTTTTATTTCTGCGAAATCCTTTCATTGCCACCGACTTTTTTAAGTGTGTCTCAAAAGATTCTGGAATTAGGAAATTTATAGTTATGTCTTTGATAGGCACTGTTAAGCTAAATGTCTCTACTATTAGTTTTTAAAATTTATTTTTATATTAATAGACATCTGTTCTAATTCATTTTTGTTCCAAATTATTAATTTATTGATTACCAAAATGAAATAAAAATATCTCACTGATGAAATTTAAATTGATAAAGATTGAAAAAGTAAATCTGCCTGTAGATATTTTTGTTGTTGTCGACGAAAAAGAGTAGGTATGGGGAGCCCCTGAGTTAAAACCAATGAACAGCAGCCTAAAAGAAAATTTCAGAAAGAAATGGGATTAACAATTTATATAAGAAAAACCTCTGATTTAGTTTATTTTCAATTATTTTTATTATGAAAGGAACCATAACTTACTTATACATAAGCCTTTTACATATCACAGTATTATAAATACCTCAGTCATATAAATAGCGATGCCATCTGAAAATATTAATCAATTTTTTCCCAATACGCAACAGAAGGATCTGATCAGTTTCCATGAAGAAAAGAAATGAATATATTTTAGTTAAAGGTCAAGAATTTTGTCACGGTATGTTTTTAATGGATATTTGTTGCATTAAGACCGTTTGTCATCCCCCTTCAATATCCGGAATGTTCCGAATTCTGTTAGATGGGATACGACGTTGTGTGGCTCAGTCTACAGCAGAGGTCAATATACTTTGTTGATGAGTATCGGTTTAATTAGGAAAACGACTTTGGTTAAACTGTGGTTTAAAGAGAATCCAGAATTATGTATGACTAGTCTTACATTAGAGGAAGTGTCGATTACAGAGGAAACGGCAACAGGATTTAAATAGAAATCAGTTGGAGTAATCATATTGAACCCCATTTAAGCCATGAAGATAAGTTGATTAAGATGAGATACCGGGATGAGGTTCATTCGATATAAACTTAATATTATATGAAAATGATGACAACGATAGTTTCTTGTAAATAGGTGATAATTTTCGTCCCTTGGCAACCTTGGTAGCAAATAACGTGAGAACATTTTATAGGTAAAATTGGATTAATCCCCATATCTATTCTATTTAAAATCTTATATCTAAAGCAGCAGTTGTTGAATGTTCTCCTCATAGACTATACAAAAATTCAAAATCATACATATTAAAAATATTTTTCATTTTTTCAGTAATAAGATAATTTTATGCATGAGGAAGCCATTGTCGAAAAAGTATTTCAGTTAGAATTGAGGATATAACTGAGAACGTTTCTTTTGTCTTTTCCTTCAGTAAGGCTTCATTTTTTACAATCGAAATACATTTTTGTAGACGAACACAGTAATGAAATTTTATCGATTCCAACATTAAGAAGTTAATATTTTACTCTGAAATTAGATAGTAAAATGTTTTAATTTATGATAACTTTAATTTTAATTTTCTGCAACATTACCTAGAAGACAGATAACCCCTTAAATTTTAAGTATGAAAGTACTTCAAATGAAAATATTTTATTCAATATTTTATAAGATTTTTTACCTGTAGTGCATCACTAGATAAACGAATACACTTTCAATGCAGCTATATATTTTATAAAAAAATTTGTAATATTTTTTGAGAATTTTTGCTTATGGTGTATCATTCGATAAACGAAAAGAGTTGCGATGCAATTATTTAAAATCTTCCTTAGTTTGAAATAATTTTACTATCAAAAATTTACAGTCTTTTGTAATTGGATAACTTACACTATAAAACAAAGAAGGGAAAAAGAATATTCTTTCACTAAAAAAACAATTTCAACAGTGAAAACTGTGTATTTTTATAGTATTTTTCTTTCACTGTGTTTCATCTTCCTTTTAGGAACGCCAGGGAATCAAGTTACTAGAACGAAGAAAGAAATAAAAGCTCTGATCCAAAAGGCGCTTTTGAAATCCCGTCAGAAAGAAAGAGTATTATTCCCGTTCTTTGCTTTTTTTAAGTGATTCCCCGGAGTGTCTGCCGACCAATATAAAAACCGGCCAACGTATTGTCTCCGAGAGATTAACTTATACATCGGTGGCGATCCTGTGCTGACACTGATAAAATAGAGGCCGAGATGAACTGAAAGTCTCCCCCCCCCCTTCGTGTAGAAATACAACTATTAGAAGAGCAAGAAACGTTTAGCTTAGCGCAGTCAACAGAAGTTGGATTCGAGGACTTAAGACTTCTTACGTTCGTGGCAGTCCGAAGAAAACCGGCTTGACATCATATCTGATGTCATACATCTTGTTTCATACATTTAAATGTTTCTACTGACTATTTAATTTGCAACACATTATGTAGAAATTTTACGTAGGAAATAAGAAAATTTTCACTGAAGTTTTTTTAAATTAATAAATTATTTAAATCTTATTCTATGCAAATTAGTATCAAATGCACGTCTTGAACTTTTTCTATCTGAAAAATAGTAACAAAAAATTTCTATGGTATATTTTTCTCTATCTGGTTTCTTGTTTAATAAATATTTCAGTTAGATTTTTTTTATTTAAAGAAAAGTTACATGAATTTTATTAAATGATACAAGAATAGTTCGCTATTGATAATTGAAAATCCAGTATAATAATACCCATTGCCTGATTGTTTTCAGACGTTATAATTTGCTAAATAAATAAATTAATTTTTATTAAAGTATAAAGCACTTTATAGGCTTTATAAATCAGTTTTTTTCATTTTTTATATCAATTGCCATTTTTCTAAATAATTTTATTTTATTTTCAAAAAAATGTGAAATTACGTCAGTTTAAATTATTCTTCAGTTTTGAAATAATTGATGTGATCTGGATTTTGATAATTACTGATTTTTCGTTTATCATTTTTTCAGGTTTTTTTTAAAAAAAATTATAAAGACATTATTTAGAACAAACATGTTTCCTTAAAATATTAAAATTATAAATTAAAGTTGGTAGAGCAAATCATTTGCTGTAAAGTTTTTTAAACCTCAAAAGTGCATGAAATTGATATTCATTGAAATGTGACGATCTCTTTGTTGCCTTGCCATAATTTTAATTGCATTAAATTTCTGTTGAAAACTTGACCTTAATCTTTATTTGTATGATGATAGAAATTTCCATCATTACAGTCAGAGAAAAAAAATATTAAAAAAATAATGTACTCAAAACTGGTGTATTGTAAACTAGTTTTCGCTGGCAACTTTTTCACGACTATTGTATAATAAGGAACATAGCTGCAAAAAAATGAAATGTCACAATCGTTATAGCTGATTTGAAAGTGTCATTCCCCTCTTTCCTGTGGCTGGAAGAAACGTCCAATTTTTTTGGATACATTTTTATAACTAATCTGATCTCCCCCCCCCCTATGAAAGCGATAAAGAGTGCATAAATTCAGAAGAGAAAGGCATTGAAGATTTTGTATTGAGATTATCATGCAGATTTGCATGGCAATGGATATTTTCATTGTGATGTTTTTTTTAATTATTTTAAACTATATATTTTTTCCAAGGTTTTTTTTTTTTAAATCTAGCACATGAATTAAACCATCCTTATTTATTTAACAAAAAAAGAAAAGAAAATTATACAAAGAAGGGTTAATCAGAACCTTTATAAATTAGTAATTTACTTATTTATTAAATCCATTCATTTTATAATAAATATAATTGCTTAAAAAACTGTGTGGCTATGATTAGAAACACGAACTTTTGCATTCCTTTCCATGGACTCCATAAACATTTTACAGTTGACAGAAAGAAACGTATATTTATTAAAGCTCACAGTGGTAGATTATTGATTAAATTATAAGCTTAAGGAAAAAGTAATGAATTGGAGGTAAACTTCAAAATGTTGAGATATATAAATTCTCTTACCCAGGTCCTGACTTAATTCGTTTACCCATTTACCCTTTCCAAAATGTCAGTGTCACACATGGATTCATTCGATTGTTAGTACATCGTATTATTTTTTCCCTCCCTTTCTTGGTCCTGGGCATTCTTTCTTAGTTTTCGGTATCCTGTCAGATTGGCTATTTTCCTGACCACTGAGTTGGAAATATGGACTACTATGTTTCAGTGTGATAAAAAAGATATCCATTAAAGAACACGTTCTTGAAACAAAACGAGTTTCGATGAAGCCGGCTTTCACCAAAGAATAGGAGAGGGACTGCACCTCAGGGAATGGATTCGATTCCTTTTCAGGTAAATAATTATTGATTGCGCAGAATTACGTGAGATGGCGTTCGATGGACTTTCAGTAGGGATCCTATTGCAGTGCTAGTTAACTTGCAACAAATCAGTAAATATATAGGGGGCACCAGAGAGCTCCAGTATGAACAGGTTTTTAATTCAACTGATAAATATGAATTTAAAAGTACGGAAATCACTACATAAATATCATAAATTTATTAAAAGATATTAATTCCTTCATTTTTTAATTTAGGAATATTTTAAATAAAATCTATCTATCGCAAAATGGATACTATTAACAGCACCATGAATTATCTTTCGATCATAAATTAATAACTCATTAAACTTACTTATTGGAAAATGTGCCCTCGCCGTGTATTTTTCCTGAAAATAAAAATTAAAAATTCAAATAATAAAATTTGTAGTTCAAAAGTAATTGGTAATTCAAAATTTTGTAATACTGCAAACTCATTTATAGAGATACGTGAATTTTTGTTATTTACTTGTAGGGGGGATTACTGAATTCAGTTTCCGACTTCACTATCCTACATTTCGGAATTCTCAATCTATAGAATGAAAACAATCGGTCTCGCATATTATTTGGAGAATCAATTTGTCACCTTGACTTAACCGGGATACCGATGTTATATCAATAAGTTGTTAGGACTGTCTTATCTACCAAGAAAATTAAGTATCTTCATTAATCCAATTACTTTTCTTGATTTGGTATTTCTTCAAACAAAATTCAGAAATTCTTACATTTTACCAATTGAGCTACTATTATCTGTTGATTTCACTTTTTGATAAAACTATATTTAAATATCAAAAATTAATTAAACAATTAATGAATTGATATATGATTGACGAATTCAATCCTTAACCTTATTGTCCTTCATTTTGGAATTCTCAATCTATAGAAGGAAATCAATCTGTCTCGCATATTATTTGAAGAATGAATTTGCCACCTTGACTTACCCGGGATACCGATTTTATATCAATAAATTATTAGAACTGTCTTATCTACCAAGAAAATTTGATATCTTCATTAATCCAATCAATTTTTCTGCTTTGGCATTTCTTCAAACATGATGATAAATGATGTATATAATTATTTTCAAAACTAATCAAGTAACCGAATTTTCTGTAAATATAAAAATTACAAGACATATACAAGTCTTATAAAAATAAGCAAATTAATATATGAATATAAAATTTCAATATTTAAAAATTATAAATATTATTTTACACAATGACGTTCATTGATTAACATCTGAAATATCTATATAAGCAACAGTGATTTTCTTTTTTACCAATTTACTATTACCTTATTGTTAACATTTTGAAAGTTTTCCTTTTAGTATTATTTTAAATGACCCCTATCAGGGAACGTTCCAAATTAAATTTTCGACTCTTAATACTTTTTTGTTTGATATGATTTTTTTTTGTCAAAGCCCATCGGACAATTTCAGAAGCTTATAGTGATGCTGCTCCTGACATATCCCAATTGTTGGTTTTGGTTCAATTGCTGGACGAAAATAGAACAACTTGCAAAAAATAACGGAAAATATTTTGATTTATATACATTGAAACAAATTTTATGAATAAACGCCGTTTTAAAGTGATAAAAAAGGATCAAAATATATGCAAGCAAACACTATTATTGCTCTTGTATGCAGATGCAAAAATAAAATTTTTGTCTTCATCGCAATGAAATTTGCATATTCGGCATTATTTCAGCTAAAGAAAAATTGTAGCAAATTGGCATATCTAGCACAATAAACTTGCTTATTTTAAAAGCATATTTTGATTATTTTTCGTTAGCCGGGTGAAAGGGAAAAATCTGCAATGAAATTTGGTGGAATTTATATTATTTGGTGATTTTTCACTAGTGCCTGGCTAATGGAAAAGTACTCATATTTTTGCACAAACCACGCCGCTTAGATACAAGCAGAAATATTGAATGGAAGAGCAATTCAACGCTGTATATGCTCTACCATATTCCATTTAATTGTCATTTAGCTGTCTATTAGTATGATATTTTTGATATGGCGATTGATATTTGATTTTTATATATTTTTTTATTTTTGAATATTGAATGAACTATTATTCAATAGCGTCTTTCCCAAAGGAAAGGATAACGGAATGATGGTTCATATAAAGAATTTCAATAAGAAAGAAATTATAAAACGCAGATAAATTGTGTCTGTGAAAGCAAAAAGGCAATTGAATTATTTATTCACTTCCTTCCATTGAATACATTAACTCACGATGAAAATATTTCCTCTTAGGAGGGAAAAAATTTAAACATGTTAAATGGAGCCGAAGAGCCAACGTTCTGTCCTAAGGATGGCGCGTCTTACCTGTGATTTGGATCCGGGTGTGAGTCTTCTTACTCTGGGTTCTATGAGGTTTTCTACACCCATGAGGTGTAGAAAAAAAAAACACATCTTGCAGAAAGGGGTTGTGCAAGCGAGTCTGTGAGTCTCATCTATATATGAGCTAAAAGTCAGAATTCTGTCTTCGGGTTCTCAAGGGTATTTTCCCTTAGAAGCATGGCACCCCATAATCTAGGCTTAAAATCGTGACTACGTTAGTGGTCTTACCCATGACAAGCGCCAGAAATAACAGCATTAATTGTACAATTGATCCATAAAAGAAGAAAATAATAACATATTCTAACTTCTTTCAAACTAATATTAGGAAACATATAACGTATGCGTTAATACTTGATAAAATTATTCGATAAAGTCGATTGACTAACTGATATACTTGATAAAGCATATTTACGTATAATTTTTTACTTTCATTAACTTTTTATTAAAAAATTTCAAGTACATGAATATAATGTAGTATTATGGACTTGAAATTTATTAAACTATTTCTACGGGAAGCAAACTATAACTGAAGTGATGATTCGATTTCTTTTTTTAATACATTCACTAATGATGACAATATTTATCTCTAATGACGGAAAACGAAAGCTCAAAAGCCTCAATTACGTGATATGTAGCTATAGATTAAAATAATGAAATAATAAGATATTATCCCCCGACATACCTTCAAGAAAAATATTTTGAGTAAATAAAAAGTTAATATTTGATAAATGAAAATTTAAGCACAATTATTCCTTTCATTTACTGTGTATGGAAAACTTTCAGGTACATGAATAGAATGCCATTTTATGACATTGGAATTCCAAGTCCAATATATAAAGCTATTTCTACTGGAAACAAATCCAAATCACAATACATTGGCAAATTTTAATCTAAGATGCATTGGAATTGCAATACAGTCTGATAAATATTGTTATTTTGATAAATAAAATCCAAACAATGCATAGCCATTTCTATATTGCCCTCAAATCGAAACTCGAGACATTATAGAAGGCACGAATTCAACTGCAATGATTAGCAGGAACAATGTATCAATTCATTGTCCGTCCGGGTGCCCCGGGGCCCCTTCGCATAACATTGAATTTCAATCATTCAGCTTTTAACGAAGGGTGGAGAGATTGAAGTGCTTCGGACTCGCAGTCAATTATCAAGCTCGGGCTGTTGGTGATCGGGGCCGAAATGGATCGATGCCTGCATTTATCGAGCACGCCTGCAACTCCCTGAGTTTGATTTCGAGAAATCAGGACCCCCAAACCGGAAAGCTTAATTTAAATATCTGGCACAAGCAGTTGTGCGGTTGGCTTTTGAAGGGAGCCCTTGTAAATCTAGGATTCGAGATTTCTAACTATCAAGCTATAGTTAATTAATTTGTGAGATCGATTAAATATCGCTCTAAAGACAGAGTTTATATGATTTATCTTAAATAATTCGAAATCGATTTGATTTGTTTAAATGAGGAAATTATGATAGATTATTAAAAAATATATAAACAATAAGTATAACGTTCTTGAAATTTAATGATAGATTAAATGTTAGAATGATTATATAAAATTCTCTTTTTAATAAAATAAAAGTAATTGCTAAGCAATATGTTTTCTTATTTTTGTTACTTAGTTACTTTAACTAAGTAACAAACTTTTAAGTAAGTAACTAAGTAAAGTAACTTTTTGTTAATAGTTACTTTAACTATTTCTATGTAAAACTATTACTTAGAAATAGTTACTATTTCTAAGTAAAACTATTACTTAGAAATAGTTAAAGTAGTAAACACCAACAAATTGTGTGCAAATGAACTAATTTCAAATAAAAAAGTTTATTTGCTTAACTTATCAGAGTGAATCTCTTAATTTCTTTCTCTAATATACTAGCAGAAAGGTAAATTAATATTAACCCTTTAGCCTTCCAATTTTATAAACTTAATCCTATGTAATACCTAAAGAGTATATTTTCTACTCTTAAAAATAAACGTCTTACAAACATTGGAAATAAGAAATATTTACGAAATTCTGTAATTAATTAATTTCTATTTTAATTGAAACGTTCAGACACAATATGGACGAAAAAATAATTTGATAAACTTAACAGTGAATTTACAACTGTTATATCATTAAATTAAAGCTAAAAAATACCGAAGAAGAAAATTATATAAAAGAAAAAAAAATAGAAATTTTAGAAAAAAAAAATCATTTAATTTGATGACATAAATTACATTATTTTTAATGACATAGATAATTAAAATAATTATATAATTAAAGAATAAATACTAATTAAATAATTAAATAATAATAAAATAATAAATAATCACATAATTAATTTTAATGACATAAATAATTAAATAATAAATAATTAGCAATTACTATAGTGATCTATAAGTATTCAATGTTTTTGCTTCAGGTGCCTGAAAGTCAAAATATTTCGTTTTTGAAAGCTCTTCATTCATTTTCTAAGACATTTCTTTCTTCATTTCTTCTTTTTTTTAAATATTAATAATCAGAAATATCAAATATAGACCAATGAGGTGGGGGGGAAGTCAACCTAAAAGCATTTCCTGACCTATAATTTTTTTATAGAATATCATCTAGCTATAAGCTAGCTATAATATATGTCATCTAGCTATAAGCACAAATAATTACTTGGTAAAAATATTTTATTTCGTAAAAGACTGGAAAATATCTTATTTGGCCTTAAATATGTGCAAAAAAGCGTAGTAATCTACTATGTATAGCACATTGCGCAACATGAACCATTGCACATGCTTATATAACCTAAGATTTTGCCTTCTTCTTTCCCTATATCCTTTATATATTCTTCCACACTGAATTAATCTGAAATTTAGACTGTTAAGGAATTAAATATAGGCATATATAACTAATGAAACTTTATTATGGTATGCTCTAATGCAGATAAAATATGAATATCATTTATTTCGATACATATATACTAATGTTAACAAAAGTAATAAATCTAAATTATAATTTAGCAAAACTGATTTTATATAAAATAAATTTTTAAAAATATCAACGAATTATAATTATACTTACATAAAATTATAATCATATGAGCTGCCTTATCTTTCTATAATATATAATTAAATCTAAATTGAGTGCAAGACTCCTATTGCTGTTGAGATAGTGAATTGAAACATCTCAATTATTTTCGTACTGATGATGCGGAAATTTGAACCATTATCCTCAATTCTTCATCATTAATTTACTTTCACCACCCACTCGTCTTTGACATTAAAGTCTTGCCTTGAAGCATTTCCAACTATTATTTGCTTTAACGTTCAGTTAATTAATTTAAATTAAATTAAGTAATGCTAATAAATGAAATAATTTTGTGAAATTTCCATGCAATTAAAATTTTCAATCATTAACATAATGTATATATATTTTTACAAATCAGAATTCTTTAGCTAAAACATAAAATTAATAAAATGGTTTTGAAAATATTAATTAGAATTTTTAAAATGGCAACATATATTTTATATTATCGACGTTCAGCTTTTATATAGTAATTCATTATGATAAATATTATATTACCTTGAATCATGTTTTTCCAAGAGTATGGTATGAAAGCTTAATTTAATTCGAAATAAATTTAAAAAGTATATTTACTTTATATTTGAGTAAATATGGAAAGATATAACATATTTCTAAATATTAGCAGAAAATAATAAATGAAATTCAAAAAGGAAAATAAAATCAAATGAACAAAATTATCGAAAAAAATTATTTATTTATAAACATGAAAGCAGTTATGTTTAAACAAAAGTGTAAAATAATAAATTAAATTAATGTGCGAGGAGTTGGAAAATCAAAAACATATAAATGAGCTGTATAAACATATAATGAGCTCATAAAACCTTCTGCAACAAAGAGTTCGACACATTACATTTTATTTAAATTAATATTCTGCATCATTTTACTATCAATCTTATAATTACGATGAATTCAGCGATTTGGAATTTTTTTAAGTGCAGTTAAGGAATGTAAAATAGTTACTAAATTTTTTTTATGTATTTTACTTTATAAATTATAAATTAACAAAAAAAAATTTAAGTATTAAATGATTACAAATACTTTTACAATTTTATTATTACAACAGTCATGGTGACTTAAAGGATCAGTTTATTGCCTTTTAAAGTTTAAGAATAAAACATTACAAATAAAATGAAACTATGCTAAGAAAATACATTATAACAAAGTCATTTTACTAAGCATTTAATGAAATTTTATTTCTGCTTAGAATGAGATAGCAAAATCTTCTAAGTAAATATTTGCTTTTAATTTCTGTACTTAAAGTGCATTAGATCGACATACTTTCGATAAATTACTTCTTCTTAGATACTTTCTTAGATCGATAAAACTTTCAAGTACATTTATATAGAATTTATTTAAAACTTTATCTATACATGAGTAATGAGAGAATCTATGCCTATCAGAATACACTTCAAATGTACGTTACACTTGCATTTTAAAGATTCGGTTATGTTTCTTAATTGATTGGGATACTTTGAGATAATAATTTAGTAAGAAAATCCATTTTTAACAGATATTAAACTATGTAATTGACAATATATATTTATTAGTAAATAGTTTAATATTGGGTTGTTCGAAAAGTCATTTCGTTTTTTTTGGTGAAAAATGAAAGATGATCCTCGTATAATGAATAATTATTTTATTAAATTATATATCGCCCATTCTGATCCAAAACCTTTTGCCATCTTTCTGGTAGAGGCATGATTCCACGCTCATAAAATTTTTGGTATTTGCTGGCAAAAAACTAATCCAAGGTGATTTTTGACGTCTTCATTTGAGACTAAGGTTTTACCGTCCAAAAAATTTTGCATTGACCGGAACAAATAATAATCTGAAGGAACCAGATCTGGATAATATGGTGGAGTGGATCATTTTTGTGACATTTGAGGAGCGAATCACAGACTTCAATGCGACAACACAAATTTCTCTCCGTGAGGACATGGAGAACTCAAATATCGAGCTTCGAGGTTAAACCCAGGCCTTTCAGGTGGTCATAAACAGTTGAATTCAATAAATTTAAACTCTCACCGATCTCACGTGTTGTTGTTCGCCGGTTTGCATCAACTATTACCTTTATCGTGTCTTTATCAGCTTCGACCGGCCATACGGAACGTGGTGCATCTTCAACATCAAAATTGCCGGATCGAAATTTTGTAAACCAGTTCTGACACTGTCGTATTGTCAACGCATCTTCTCCATACACATCGGTTAATTTCTTTCTGGCTTGAACAGCATTTTTACCTTTCCTACATGAAAAAAGTGAAATATGACGAAATTGCTGCTTATTGCTTTCCCTATTTAAAAGGGCATCTACCAAAAACAACTGCGCAAAATCAATTGAACGTTTTCACAAACAAGTATTGCTATATCACCTCTCAAAACATACAATGATTATACGTCTTAAGTGTGAAGTTGGAATAAAAAAATACAATTAAATCCTTTGTCGAGAAAAAACGAAATTACTTTTCGAACGACCCAATATTTATAAAACATATTTGAAAAGTTCCCTTAGATTTCAACTCTATGTTAAAGATTTATCTAATTATTTGGATCACATTTTAATTAAAATTATCCTAAATACCAGAAAAAAGGTACACAAGAGGATACTTTGAAACTAATTAATATTCTTCAACATATTTTGAAAGATTTTACATGTATTCAAATAAACATTAATAAATGAAATAAAGTGGGATATTTGATAAAAGCTGATAATATTTAAATAAGAAGTAACAAACGTAGAATTAAAAAAATCATATTTTAAAAGATATTCTATAAAATATGATTTAATCACACCTCTTCTAAAATGGAATAAAATTATTCTAATAAGATATGTAAATTATTATAACACTTATTTACATCAATTTTATATACATTAAACTTAAAATCTTAATACAAATTACTTAAACAAAAGATCACTTAATGCAAAACTTGAAACAAAATCTTTCTAAACAGTTATTATTCTAATATTTTGTAATAAAAACAAAACTTACCATTTGTTCTTGTTTTTTAACATTAATATAAAAAATTGATTTATTAATATTTTGTCCGAGGTTAGAATCCGTTTCTTATTCGTTTCCAACATTTGTGAAATAATAATAGAATACATTATTATAAGGCCATTCTGCTTCAATTTCATTCAATTATCTTACCACATCTGAATGAATTTTTTATTCGCCTTGAATGAATAGGTTTAAAATATTTATATATTTCTTAATACATTATTGATTTTTGATTAATTCGGTAGCACAGTAATAGAAAATTTAAGATCAGAGAGTTGCTGTTATTTTCTTTAGTTGTTCATTTTGGCGTTTTTACCAGCGAGTGGTACATCAATATTTCAAGAAAGAACACGATCTCAAAATCATAATAGATAAGATTGATATGCTCTGTTATAAAATAATCACCTAGATATCGGGGCGACATCTCATCCAATTACTGAGGATAATTTATTTAATCTATTATTTTCTTCCTACGTGCTAATATTTAAACGGAAAATAAAAATGCTGTACCTAAATAACATAGATATATGTTAATAATAACGGAGAGACAATACATTTATCTCCTAATTAATTTGATTGCAGTCTTGGAAATTTACTTCATCAAAATTAAAGTACAGTTGATTCAAATTATAACAACACTGTTATAAGACAATAAATTAGCAATCACGTAAATTGCACAGCTTCTCTTTTTAATTTTAAATAATATTTTAAAACACGGTTTCTGGAACTCATCGGCTCTTACTCGATATAATCAGCCGAATTTCAATTCATGGCTGCAACACTGAATAATTGTAATTCGAATTTCTTCAATATTAATCAATAAAAAATGAAATCGAAAATTCGTATGGAGTAAATGCAACCCATTAAATATAAGATCTACTTCTATAAAATTTATGACCAATTATTTAAAATTGATCTAACAGAAAAAAATGTTAAGATAAAATATATTTACTGTACTCTTAAAGGGAAATTGACATTATTGACCTAGAGCTTATAACAAATGAATTCTTTATTGAATATGGTTTTTTTTGCATCATGAAGTACTCCATTGTTTGAAAGTTCACAATTCATAAGAAACTCCGAGTGATATGATTGATTTTAGTAAGATATTATCTAGTCTTATTCAAAATTAAGGCATCAAAAAAGCAAATTTCTATAATATATATTTCAGTGCGGTCATGTAACGAGATATTACAGCTATTTAAATAAAAAATTCTCATATTTAGTTTTTTTTATTTATCAATATATTGTTTTAAATTTAAAGAGCTACCCTACATTTCCATTTATCAAAAAATTTGTAGCTTGTAAATTCTAATTTTTACATTGCATTTCACTCCTTTTAAAATCTGTAGTTAATTTTATTGTTAAAATGAAGTCGATCTTTATTTGTGTTACGTATTTTCATTGGCATATTATGATACGATTTTTGAGACAAATTATAACTATCAAAACGTGACGTGCTATATTATTTCTTTCATTTTTTTAACTGATGTAGAGAAGTTTTAAAGTTTTATGTTCATTTATATCTGTGCAGTTTAAAAAACAATTTGTAATTTTACTGAATTCTTAATCAACATTTTATTATTTTGAAACTACTAACCTAAATAAATGCGTTTCATAAAAATATGCAATTAAAAGATTTTACCAATATCGGATTTACTTACTATTTTAATAAATTAAATATTGACACTTATTAAAATTAACAATGATCACAATGTATTAGAAATTTATATAGAATTCATTTCTATTAAAAATATTATTCACAGGAAAAATTCAATTCGATAAACATAGTTTAAATTAGTTCAACAAAAATACAAAATATATGCTAGTAATTTTTAATTACAGCATAACCATTTCATGGAATTGAGATGCAAAATTTCAAAATTAGTGAATAAATTTTCTTTCCCAGATTTTTGGGTTTTCATTATATTCATGTTTTAAAATTACACGAATGTTAAAAAATAAACAACAGAAATTAAATATAAAGTAGACTTAAGAGATTTAAAAGAGCATTTATTCCTTAGAAAATTATTAATAAGTGATAAGTAACGGATCACCAGGTTCACTAGTAGTGGGTGTAAGGTGTGAAAATTCAATCAGCAGGCCGCAGTAAAAAAAACAACCGGAATTTATTTAACACGAAGACGACGAATGAGCGGATGAAAAATATAAACAACTGAGACGAAAACACACCATCGCACTATAATATACAGTAGCCCAAAAGTAGAAATTGACCACTGCACACAAAGCAGGAGACAAAATCCAGCAAGGCTTAAATCTAAGGTCTCCGAACGCCTGAAATTCTTATTGTCTCCTCGCTTTAGCTGTATCCAACTACCGACTCACAACTACGTGACCGGAGGCTTCACACACGACGCGAAGCTGCTTTCTTAATTGACCAAAGGACTCGGGACACAGCTCAGTTCAGCAACTCCTTGAACACTGGACTATTCCACAGTTACTTCATTATCCTTTCAGCGACTCGTTTCACGACTTCAACTCAACTCCTTAATTCTTGAGACTTCAGGTCTTCTGTAGTCCCCTGGAGACGGAGCCAGAGTTCCTATTGGTTGGAAGATGGATATCTCAGTTCCTATTGGATGGCACGATAAAATTCTTAGTTTCCAGTAATATCTATTTTTTACCTAAAGTGAGCAAATTCGGTGCCAAATGGCCCATAAGTTTGTAGCCAAACTCTCAGATCACTGACGCAGCACACACTCAGAAAACGACAAGGTTGATTGCAAAACGGTCTTTCTTACGATAAAACTATACCGTGCTGGGAAGCGGCTCTAAAAGTTTGTAACGATATGAATTTATGTCACATCTCCGAAAAGCCTGAACATACAATTTTTTCTCTGAGTAATAATAAAGAAACAACAAGATTTCAAGTATTTTCTGGAATAAAGCATTAAAACAATATTCTCGAAACATTATAAGTGTTGAGAAAGTAAAGCGTTATCTCCCAATTACTATTAAATAATTATATGAAATTATTAAGATAAAATTGAAAAAATATATATTATTTTTATATTAATAGGACTGTTTGTAAAAGTATATTGTTATAGTATATCACAATAATGATATATTACTAATTAGAGCATAGCATATTTCTTAATCGCATGCTAAATTGTATATGCCATCCTTTTAAATTAATCATCGAATCAATAATATAATTGATGATAAAATGACAATTTTTAAACACATTTTTTATTTAAATCCACTTTTGAATCTAATGTTTCAGAAGACCTCGTAAGAATAGGACAGATGTTTTGCTCGATATGAATTTACTTTGGCAAATGTGCTATCAAAATCTCCTCACCCTGTCACTATGTTATTTTATATTTTTGTTATAAATTCAACCATTTGTTTTGTCTTTAAATATTGTTACAAGCGGGCGAGCGGCACGAAAACTCGCCAAAGATGGCGACGTTGCCGAGGAGCCTCACGCCAGCTTGATTGGTTTGGCGAAAGGAATAGTCTAGTAGCCGCTAGATTGTGCGCGTTGTTTTGAGAATTTTCACGAGATTCAGGTGCACGCGCTTTTCGGCTATATAAGGACGAATAGCCGGAGCGAGTAGTTAGTTGAGAGTTGGCTCTGAAATAAAAAGCGTCTCGCTGATCTAGAGGATTTGTTATTTGTGAGCTGTGTTTGCGTTTGCTGTTAACGCTGTGATATTGAGCTCGCTGTGATTTACTGCTGTGGTGCTATACGATAGCTGTTTTGCAGTCTGTTTTTATCGTACGTAAGACTTGAATTTACGCTGTAATTGACTGTTGACTGCTGGATTGTATTTAACTGAAATCTTTACTTTGTTAATTATCCTGTAAATAACTGTAAATAGCTATAAATAAATGTGTTTGTGCTGTCCTCATACAAAGCCCATTCAATCCGAACCCGCTACGCTAAAAAACGTAACAATATAGTAAGGCACCTTTCTGAAAACATTATTGTATACACATTACTTGTTTGCATCATTGATAACTTCTGTAGTATTTTTCTATAAATTATTATCAATCAAACGTTAACTATTTTTGAAAAGAAAATCAAAATTTTAGAATTGAAACCAAATTTTTAACTGCTTATTTTTATTCTGACTGATTTGAACAGGCTACTTCGCAAAAAGGCCCCTCACTTTATTATGAATGATATCATAATTAAAGCTTGTAAATAAAATTTTAAAAGCAAAATAATCTTAAAAACTTTTTTGAATTTGGTTGTGAAATTCATTTATGAAGTCAAATTTAATTATTTTACATGTTTAATAGTATATTTTAATTTCGTAAAGCAAAGTTTATAACTATATTTTATAATTCAGTTTTGTCTCATATGACAAACTTTGACTACAAATTTTGTATAGTCGTTTTTAACTAACATTTATTCAATTCGTATTTCTGAAATTTCTGCTTCCTTCAAATGTTTTTTTCTCCATTTATATATTATTCAAATGAATTACAATTATTATTATTTATCAATAAGTATTTAAAGGAAAAAATATTGTTATTCATTAAGGAATGGACATCTTTCTTAATGAAGGGATCATGATACATTAAATTAATATAGTTTTCAATTTTTGAAGTATCTTTATAATTATGGCTGGGTTAATATAAAACAATTTTTAATTGTAAATACATTAAAATATTATTAGATTTATAATATCGTACATAAAATTTTGAGAAATATCCTTTCCTAATAGAAGCTAGTTTAATTGTATAGTTTGTTTTTGAATCTTGAAAGCGGCTTTTTTCAATTTGCAGTTTTTGAAATCACATTTACTGCAAAATTCTAAACGGACGTCTTTTACAAATCATTTGAATTTTTTTTTCTGTGAACTAAAAATTATTAACTTCATTGAATTATTCATCAGCTTAAAACAATTACAGTATTTAAAAAAATAAAATTCTGCAAAGATCATTTAGAATCCAAAACCGAATACCTAATTTCTCTTTCATTAAGAGAATTAATTTTAAAAGTTTGGATATTGAATATTGGAAATTAAATGAGAGAAAAAAACATTAAAAAGCAATTTTTTTAAAATTTAAAATATACACATTTGAATCGAAAAGAATTCTTACGTTGCAAAACAAAACAGATTTTGTCGAAATTGTTAAAGAAATAATTTGGATTAATAATCTCTTTTAGACACATTTTAGCATCATATAAAAAAATGGTGATAAATTTGATTCTGGAAACAAATCCTATATGGGTGTTGCTCCACCTATCATTAGGGGAATGTTTAAGCTCATAAGTAAACATTTAGTACCCAGAGTATGTTGTCTTCTAAATGCTTAAAATAGGAGATTTAATACACTAATTGCATGGAACCCGAATTCCCATCGAGCTGACAGCGTACTTCCTGCAGAGCTATTAGTCCTACAATATTCGATTACCCTGTTCAATGGAGTTCTACGTTTTGAAGAGAGAGCCAGTCAGTCGAAAGGTAAAGAGCATCCATACAACTCTGCAATGGTATTACAATAGTCGTCTCTGGTTTGTCTGGGAAACGAAATAGGTAAGGATAACACGGAAGTCTAAGGTGCTTATGTTATTGGAAAAGCTTTGTAAATGGTGCTTTATTAGAATTAATATAGGTTATTTATTCACTAGTAAATAATCTTCATTTATAATTTTCCAAAATATATTAATTGATTTTTAGTCTATCTTGACTTGAATACATAAGTGTTTGTGGCAATAACGAAAAGAGAAAATAAAGCTTTAGAATTTATTCTAAATATATATTTTAACTCTTTATGACTCATTATATACTGTGGCAACATAATAATACCTATTAAAAATAATATATACACATCCTAGTAAATTTATCTATTCTTCGTTTAGACTTCCGTCTACTTTCTGTGGGAATTTGCTGTCAAGCTTTTATTTGTTAATATTGTAACTTAGTTCGTAATTTGTATTTCGCATTTCCTTCCCAATTTAGTTCGCATTTTCCACCATCAAATGATATAACAGTTAGATTAATTAATTATTTTTCACTCATTTTTAATAAATCTAAACATGAGTTTATGCCCACTTAGTTTATATAAGGTATACATTTGAAAATATGCACTACAATACAGCAAATTGAGAAAGAAAATCGATACATTTAGTGATTTTATGTAAATAGTGCGATATTATTTTCAAATATATAGCCGTGAAGAAATATATGGATTTAACTAAGCAGTGCTTAGTATAATTTTTGACATTTAAGGTATATGCAATGTGTAAATAAAAATAAAAGTTTTGTAATAATATCCTTAGCGGTCACAATTTTTTTATAACTATATTATAAATTGCATCTGTATTGTCTTGAACCCACCACGTCATTTCGTCATTGTTTTAAGAATAATAAACTGAATCCCTAAGCACATTTCCGTGTTTTTAATGCCTAGTAACGGGGGCAAAACACATGTTTTAGAAACCGTAAAAAGTCAACAATTTTGATGTTATAAACATTTACAGAAGGGATACTTTCAGTTTATCTCAATTTTATGATTAGTGTGTTTCGAATCCATTCAATAAGGACTTTAAAAGATATATACTTTAATGTAAGCGAACGAACTTTACACTGAGAAAATAATGCGAAATTTGATAGGTCCACATGACTGTTTGCATATTCTTAAGACTGTTGAATCTAGAGATATCAGAAGACGTTTACATGACTTGATAATGATGGATGATCTGCTTACATATCGAATTAGAACATATTTTGTTATTTCCTCTTGATAGGAAAACAATACCTGTTCTATCCATGAATTACAGCTTTCAGCAACGCTTTATCCCTGAAATGTAGAGCAAAAACTTGTAACTGGTAAAATGTATCAGATACGACTTTATGGACTTTGAATTGTTACCAAGTTCTCGCAACTAAAGAAATAAAAAATGATCATACGTAAGAATGAACTTTTATCAACTGAAAATGGGTTCAATTTTCAAAAAAGGGGGAGAGATCAAAATTGCTTGTACAAAGAAAAAAATGTGTCGCATTTCCTATACGAAAGGAAATGAAAAATGAAAATTAAATCATGCTAATAATAAAATAGATAATATTTGACAGTTTAACTCAAAGATCAGAGCATACAATATATTTAGGTTACTAAAAATTATGATCATGCAATCAAAAAGTACTTTATAACCTTGATTTTCAACTTATTTATTGCAAAAGGCAAAACAATAATTTTAAATTAAGTAAAACCTGCAAAAAATAATTTAAATAGCATTTAGTTCCATTCCAGTTAATGTTCTAAACAAATAATTTACTGTTTTCATGTGTCACTATTAACATACGGCTTTCATGTGATACATTTACAGACATACAAAATCATATCATACAATGGTTTTCAAGAAGATGGGTGAGGGTAAAAGATGCAAAATTGTTAGAAGGGAAGATGTGAAATATGAAGAAAGAGTATATGAATCAAGAGTCATTTGAATAAAAAATTTATATTTCACGAGTAATTAAAAAAAACTTTTCAATATAAATATGCAACTATGCTAATGGAGGCTAACAAACTACATATTGTGGGATTTAATACAAAATTTCATATATATTTTTTAAAGTATTATAACTGCAACACAATTTCCGAGGATTAACATGTTTCAGAAAGAAATGTAGAAATAAAGCTTTGCACTACTACATAACTACATGGTATTTTTTAGTTTCCTAAAAATATACTTCAACATTTTAGGAAATTATAAAAAGATTAAACATTAATCTATTTATAATTTAGAATAAGCATACTGACTTAATAGATTAAATATACGGGAAATTCATGCTACATAAGTGTAAGAATATTGATATAGTACTAAGTATGCTGGTAATTGTAAACCAACTATAAATAATTTCATTAATTTTATCATAAAGCCTTTTGCATATTATTGAATAAATGGACAAAGCATTTAGTGCCAATTTTTTACGCAAAGGTGCTACATGTATGCATCAGTTCTAAAGGAGTGGACTAGCTTATTTAAATAATTTATTCAACTATTTTCCAAATATAAAAAACGAATCTTTATTAACTGTCTTCACAAATCCCCTTTATCAGTTTCAATAAATTTATTCAATCTTTTTAGGGGTTCCTTTCTTCGGGTAAATAATTTCAAAAATAAACTCTCAATTCGAAAAGTTTCTTTTAGAATTGGTTTTAGCATGAACAATAGGTTAATTAAATTTCTTTAACAATTTTGTTTCAAATAAGCTGAATTGGATTTTTTAGCAGGAAAAAAAACACAACGCAAGCAATCTAGTCTAATTAACTATAAGACTGTGAAGCTGTTTTGCAATTTCGATTAAAAACATCCAAAGGTTTGTCCCTTTTAAATAGTCTACTTAAATTTAATTAATTAGGAAGATTTGAAAAGAAACATTTGTTTTAGATATCGATCTGAGATCTTGGTAAAACCTTTTTATTTTTTTACTACCTGTGAGAAAATAAGATTGTTTCGAATTACTACACTCACAATATGAATTGTAAGCCATTGTTGTTTGTAAAAAAAGCTATGACTTAGTTTATCTTAAAAGCTGTAATAAAAATAAGATTTCATTGAAAAATGTATTTCTATATAGCATTTGTGGTTGAATGTGTTACTGAATTAAGATGAGATGATGTTCATTTCAAGTTTTAAAGTAATTTTTTACATTAATATATATAAACTAAGGAAGAAATTTAACATAGAATGTCAAAAGGAATTATTTGAATTTACTTAAATTCCAGTTATTCTAGTATTTCTAAAATCTTTTTTAATATCTCCCTAATACATATCTATTTAATTTTTTTTTAATTCAAGATTTAAATATGTAAAAGTTTTAATTGGATAATTAGAATTTAGATAGTACTACCGCAATAGTATAATACATACACAAACATATTAAAAGGACTATTATTTACTTTTATGTACTATTCACATAGGATGGTGAAATATTATGCAGATGTCATAAAATATAGATATGAATAGGCCAAATATCTTGAGATTATTATTTAAAAACAAATATATTATTCTTTAAAGAAATTTAAAATACATAAAAATTTCAAACATTTCAGGAGAGTGAATTATTTTTTTTCTGCTATCCGATGTTAATTTTTTGGAAGGAAACTATATATTAAAATGACAAAGGTCATGGGATAGCTATAACATGTGAAATGCACAGAAATTTGAGGCATCACGTACAAGAAGTATAATTAGGTATGCACTGGCAGGGGTTTTCATTTGAGTTCAAGTGAAAATTGTTTCTGACATGATATATCCCTCTTGATGCGATTAAACGCACGATTATGAATTATGGCCGCTTAATTAATTAATGAAAGCGAGTTACTAGTTTCAGCTTGTCACATGAGTATTCCATTCCGAAAATCATTAGACAACCCAACATTTCGATATCCACAGTGTTCAGAGTGCGCTGAGAATACACAGGTTCAGACGTAAACCTCCCAACATGAACTAGACTGTGAGAGGTTCTTTATGGTCGAGATTAGCCATGCGTACGTAGATTTGTCAGGTTAAAAACACTGCAATAACAACGGAATTCAATGTGGAACTTATGACAGAAGTATCCGTTTAAATAGTGTGGCAAAATATGACTTTAATGAGCTATAGCATAATAAAAAACAGCCTGACTGCCTTTATCAATAACAGGGCATCGTTTGTAGCGCCTTTCTCCGACTCATGATCCTATCTCCTGGATCCTAGACAATTGGAAAACGGGGATTTGGGTAGATGACTCATGCTGTCATATGGTAAGAGCTGATGGTTGGGTTCGAGTTTGGCTCAGATCTCCCGAAGCTATGGACTAAGTTGCCAACAAGTACTGCGAAAGCAGGTGATGGCTCCATTAAAGTGTGAACTATTTTTAAATGGAAGGGATAGGGTCCCAAGGTTTAACTGAAACGACTATTGACTAGAAATTATTATATTCAGTTGCTTGGAGACCACTTACGATCACTACTGCGATTCAAAGATTTGTGGATGAATGTTGGATAGCACTAAGATAGAACTATCAATGTTAGGGTTATTAGTTGAGTAACATAGTCACTATACAAAAATAATTACGTGTGTACGGAGGATGTTATCAGGATTATGAAGCTTTAATCCCAGATTTCATGTATCTAAGCAACGATGGATTATCGTATGGATGGAATTATGTCTTGTAAATACTTTAGAATCTGTTTTCGGTGGGTTTGAAGAAAATTCTAGATACTTCCAGCAAATGATTTAGTCACTCATATCGCGGGAATAACTCTAACAAATATTTTATGTAATTGAGAAGTCGGTTCTTGCACAAACTTCTGCACTAACAACACTTTCACAATATAGACATCTGTAGTGCCAGTATGGTCTATATTTCTGCAAAAAGCTTCCAATTATTTGAAGAGTCCATGACTCATCAACTTCGCCTGACAAAAAAAATCTACATATTTTATGAAATATTTCAAGTCTTTTGTCACGTCAGAATATAATTAAATATTATCCTAATGAAGTTTTAAAGTTTAAGAAATTTTGATTTGTATTTAATTTTAATTAGAATTTTATGTTTTTCTTTATTAAAATGATTTGAAACTATTTTTTTTAAAAAACTAGAAACATGAAATATATAAATGATTTTCTTCTAATATTTAACTGAAAGTTTTATTATCAATTATCTTCCACTTCCTCAAAAACTAAGACACCTGGCACATTTCAAAAATATTTCAAACTAATTAGAATGCCATTTAAAAAATAATAGAATAATTTTTTCCTTTAGCCAATTTAATTATTTATTTTACTAAACAATATGTTTTAAAATACTATTCTAGTTGAATATAATCATATATTTTGATGACTAATCAATAAAAAGTGAAGTTAATATTTTCACTTAATTTTTGCTTATTCTAAAATACGCTGATGTCTTATTTGAAGGAAATATCTGCATATAACAGTTTGAATAAAAATAGTTATTTTTTTGTAAATATAACATTTTAATAGAGTCAATTTATTATTATATAACAATAGAATTTAAAAAAAACTAAGTAATTTCACAATTTGTTGTGACAGAGAATATCAGATTTATATGAATAATTCTCTTCTATTCAAAGATAGAGAGAAGTATATAATCTGAAATTTCAACAAGTCTCTTGAAAACTTTCTCGCATCTTCCCTGATGAAGATGAAGGTAAAGATTCATTTTCTGATAAAAGTGAACTTAATAATTATATTATTTAGGACTTGAATTGAGAAATAAAGTTGTATTTAGCTACTAAAGATAAAAAATAAATAAAAATAATTTTTCAATTTCTTTGAGTTATATCAAAGCCAGGAAATTTAAATCGAAATACTGAATGATTATCGGATTATCAAATTATGGGATAAATATTAATTGTAATCGTAATATCTGGCTCTGTATGAATAATGAGGGAAACCAGAAAACCTACATGTCTACAAGGTTTATTGAACATTTGATTCTTCTAATTTTGGCATACAGGCATAATTCAAAATTCATCTTTAAAAAGTACATTTGAAAACAATTTTGCACAGTGTGAACAGCTCTATAATGTTTTCCAGTTAACTAAATTATTTCTTAAATACTTAAAATCTTGAAATTTGATGTCAACAATGTGTTTTTTCAAAGAAGAGTATTTTTTCAGCTTTTTTGCAACAGTTCATATAAAGAAAAAGGGAGAATAATGAGTGATGAGAGTAATATTTACAAAACAAAAGTCTCCCTGGGTTTTTTAGAACTATTTGAATTAAATTAGTTATGAATGGAAATGGGTTTTCTCTTTTTACCAAATGCGTCCTGCTTTCACTCCAAATAATTTGCTCTTTAATCCAACTGTTTGAATGCATTTCTAGCTATTTGTTTCCCAAGTATATCTGAAATTAGCATAACCTAAACATAGTATAATAATGGTAGAATATAATTTTAAAAAATGATGCAATTATTTATGCCTTTTTGTATCGAATTCGCAACAAGATATTGAAATTTTCAAAAGAATCCTGAATTGCCGTGATACTTTCTGCCCCTTCCAAACTTTTTCGGATTTCTTTCATCCCTAAGTGCTCAATCAGGGCCAAATGGCTAACAACTGGCTTGAATACCGTCTCGCATAACACAAGGGATGTCAGCAGCGGTTCGGCACGACTCAAATGATTGCATTTAATGACGTGATCTCCTTTTCCTCATGTGTTCCCCGTCGTCCTCCCTCTGAGGGAGATTTGTCAAATCCTACCCGATACGAGACTTCGAGACCGTGTCATTTGCGTTTGCTCGCCGTATCGATAACGGAAAAGCGATTCCCCGAGAAGACTTTCCATTCTGTGAAGCGTAATCACTCTCTCGCGAATTTTGCGCCAATGAGCCACATTGGCTCACTGGCACAATAACTTATCTTTATGCATTATATGTCTGCCAGCAACTTCATTTCATTTCCAATAAATGTTTAGATTTGCTTTCTACTTAAACTTTGATGAGAGTAATGATGCCTAATGGTTGTGATGTAAATTGGTTTATTCAAAACAGTTTTTAGCAGCAACTAATATTAAAACTGATACCACAAAAGTCTACAAAGATGCTATTGAAATATATATACATATATTCAAAGTTTATGAGTTATTTGAGTTAAAAAATCTTTTTTTTTTCATTTTATATTTGGTTTTCTTCACATATATAGCTACAATTATATGAGAAATTTACTTCTCAATACATAAACGAGGAAGAAATTTGAGAATTTCTGTATGAATGAGCTTTCACACTTTTAACGATCATCTTTTCTGCGCAATTTCTTTAATCATCCCACGAAGCGATTATTTGGTAGTCTATTGTTCCCCGCACCTATAAAAATAAAATAAACATAAAAATTAAATTAAATAAAGAAAATTATAAGACTGCAACCGCAGGGACCCTTATCAAATACTTTTTTGGTTAATAAATGAAAATATAGCCTCAGAATAGACAGAGTACCCCATATTCATATAGCTATTTGAAACAATTTCATTTAAAATTAATAATGCTCTATCATTAGGCAGTTATAAAAATGTATATTATTATCAAAAATATTTATATTATAAGTAAATATTATGCATGAAAGTTTTTATTTTACATAGGCGATGTTAATTTTTACTTTAAACCTATGGTTTTCATGATGATTTAAGTAAAAAAAGTATGGTCAAAGCATATCATGAGAAATAATTTTAGTTGAAAAGTAGATAATCGTATTATAAATATTTTATACAAAACATCTAATTATTTGATCTATAATTTCTTTATAATGAAGGATCATTATATCTTTTTTTCTCATAAGGGTATCATTTAGATTTGAATGTGGAAATTTTTACTACAACTTTGACATCGATATTTCAACATATCTGATTCAGATTATGTTACTGAAAATCCAAATAATCGACTTTGTTACATAAACCTCAAAGAATTATAAATCCAGTGAATATAAGACAATCTGCAACTTTATTTCACTCAGAAATGTACGGTTCTAGAAAAATCTTCGAGGTTCTAGCCATGTTTTAATAATTTACTCCAGGTTATTCTTGCTTAATTGGATTTGAGTCAAAGTTTTCTTGTGTGAAATACTGTTTTGAACCCTTGACATTCAGTTTAGGAAAAGAAGCAAAACTGCTCGGGATTCCGCTGACGTATGAAGACTAAAAACTGTCTCGTACGGAAAAAGAGGGGGAAAATAAAATTGGTTGCATGGGAAAACTAGTGTCAGTTTCTTCTAATAAATGTAATAAATAATAACGTAATTTTTGAAGGTTAAAGCAAAAAGAAGAGAACATTCTTTTTCTATTGAATTCAGATGCGGTATTATTTATATCCCACAAAAACAGTCATTATTGAACATTTTATTGATGTATCACACAGTTTTTTGTTCGACCATATATATGCCAACAATTAACAATTCTAACAATAAATGTTAAATTATGTGTGAACAATATGTTTAGATTGTAGAGAGCCAATATACACACATTCATCTTCATTACAAGTAGAATTTCAACTTTTGGTTGAGCTATTCGACTGATAGATATGGATATTCGATATGATATCCATGTGGATTGATATGGATATTGATATTCGATATGATAAAATATATGTGAAATCAATGATTTGCATTAAATAAAGGACAAGAGTACATAAAAATGGTATGGTCCAGTAATGAAATAAAACATACTAAGTCTGCTTATTCACTTTTCATTTTTAAATGTAAGTTGAATATAAAAAGGGAAATTTCTTATGATAAACGCCTGGTAGGAAAATAGTTCAAGAATAAGAAATTTTTAAATTAGTTTTCGCTCGAAAAAATCAGTACCTCGCAAAAATGTAAATGCACTCGAGGTTTTGGCATGCAAGAATAATAAAAGGAATAAAATAACTCCAACTTGGTATATTTTCGCTTTTAGATGATTAATAACCATGAAAATTCTAGTAGGTGCGCTTAAACTGAAATTAAACGATTGTAGAAGAGGAAGACCTTTGGGAAATAAACTGTGCTGGAAAATAATGTCTTAAATAAATAGCTTTTTCATCCTAGATGTAATGGGGATTCCAAGCTATTTTTTCAGAAAGAATTTTCATGGAGAAGAATAGATATTTCTTTGCCTAAAATATGAATTTACTTTTTAGCAGCAGAAGTTCTGGTCTTGATATTTTATCCTGTTGAATTCTTTTATGATTCAGGTTATTTTCAGAATAAAAAAATGTCTACATGAGGAAAGTATTAATAATATGAATGTATTTCTTAGTAATATGAAAAATGCTTCTGAATAAGTCCGCTGAAAAGAAAGATAGTTTTTTCATAAAAGGAATTTAATTAAATGTTCCACAGATGATTCATGGATTCGAGTAATAAAAATAACCCATGCTTCTTTTTTACAATTTCTTTGTACATCTCGTCATTTATTTTAAGGAAAAAAAATGTTCCATTTAAAGCAAATATTATACCTTATCTAACAGTTCTCATTGAAATTTAGTAGATAAGTGAGATATATAGATAGTTAGCAGATAATTTCATTTGAAAATGTTTTCTTTATAATTTTTTAAGCCTGTTTGACATATATTACTAAAATTAATCATCGTGCTTTATTTCCTTAATAAATGCACATTTTATTTTAGTAGAATCATCCAAAAAAATTTGAATATTTCGTGTATGCATTATTAAAATATCCGAAGTGAAATGATTTATAAATGCTACTTAATTATTAAGAATATTATCAGAGAATAAACAAAACAATTTTACAGGGATATAATTAACTATAAATATTGGTATGTTGCAGATATATTCACAAAGACGGGGAATCGCTATTACTCGAGAACTTAAGTGATTCTGAAATGAAATATAAATTTATTCAAGATAAGAGTACACACTCCTTACAAATAGTTATATGATCGTCGTACACACACAAAAAAAGAAAAACTTCCTTAAGTGGAAAATAAATTCCACCACAACAGAGAAAGAAGCTTAGTAGGTTATTTCCTTTGTTTATTGTATATATAATAACTGCTTAATGCCACTTAATTTGGCACCATTAAAAAAGTTATCCGTTTGGTACCAGAAACTTTAAAGCATATTCATTGACATTCGTTCGATTGTTGTTCAGTCATGTGGCCCATTCTTCTTATCTTCCTTTCATTGTGATGTGTCCTACATTGAATGAGCTGAATGTACGTTTAGAGAAGGCACCTTATTATAAGGAAATAAGCCTCCTCTTACCAGTTTCCATTTAATAAAGAGGAATCACATATGTAACATATTACTCTCTATAATTAAAATTTATGCTGTCTTGCGTATTATATTAATATCTTTATTTAATATATTATAGTATATTACATAATTATATTATGATATATATATATATATAATATATTTATATATAATATATTTATATATAATATATTTA
>JAOUZG010020767.1:2832235-2897477 GCA_026289955.1 Argiope argentata | reverse complement strand
TTATTTATTAGTTATAGTATTATCCATTCTGCCTCTAATTTCCGGTATTCAAAACAATTTACTTTATTTCTACTTTAGACATCATAAAACTAACGAAAACACTAGCATAACTGTATTTATATACATATGTGTGTGTGTGTGTTTGCGTATGCGTAGCAGTCGAAGACAGTCATTTATAAATCAATTTATACAGTTCTGCTTAGAATTGAGTGATTTTTGTTTCTGCTGAGCAGAAGGCGAAAATCGGAAAAAGGTGGGCAACAGGCCAACAGCAAACTTACTTACGGGTTGAGAAACGATCTGGAAATACTGTTTTTCCTTGTTTGCTTGTTTGAAAGGAAGCAGCGGTATCAAGAGAAGGGCATTACTCCGCGCACAGCTACGCCGGGAGCATGAGAGGAAACACAATCTACTGAATGCTTTCACTACATCAAGTGCAAACCGCAGCAGAACGCGGCCGCGCATTAGACAGAAGTAGGCGCTAAAACCGAAGAATAGCAATGGAAAGGAATCATGAAAAGTAACACGAGACTGCGGCGGCCAATTTCCTCCTTGGCTAAAAGAAATTTCCTTTTAGAGAAACAATAGCACGAATTCCGGGATTGTTCGGGAAAGTGATGCTGTTATACGATATGTGCCGCTTTAAAGAGGGTTTTTTATTTCGCCATTCCAAAATGCGGAAAATAAAAAGCATTTTCAAAAAGTCACGCAATCTTCGTAAAGAGAGGAGACATTTAGAAAATACGAAAACTGTAAAAATTCAGTGGTCTCGGAACGGTCGGAAAGCAAATATTTCACTATGAAAATGAAATATTTTTAATTGAATTTGTTTCAAATAATTTCTGTTGAGCTTGTGAATTGAAGGAGAAAATGAGGCTCTTTGAAGGCGATACGAGAGGTTTTGAAGTACCTACTTGAAAGATGGCTGCCTCGTGAGACAAAAAAATAATCATATGTATAAAAACCAAAGAACAGAGCAAAATTTTTATTTTCTGAAATTCAAATCAGTAAGGTTTCAGAAGGAAAACTTGTAAACATTAGATTAATAATTAATGAATTTCCAATTCCCATAAATGTGCGTGCTATTCATCACAAAATCATTGAGCATTTGCTGTCCTTTTGGATTTTAGAATATTTCACATTACAATTTAAATGTATTACATTTTCCTAATATGTAAATATGCTATTTAAATTGAGTTTATACGAGGGTAATGAGTGTTGTTACTAGAGAGAATCCATTTCATTTGTCGAAAGAAATTTCAAATTTTAACATGAGAATAAATATGAGCCAAAAGTATTCAAATTAGTGAGAAGTAATAAATCTAGTATATGGAAGTAAATGTGTTTTTATAATTAAAGAGGTGACATTTTGTTACTGAAACCAAACATATGTATGTACACAGAAGCATACAATTATTCAAAACATTTTTTTAATTACCTTTTCCTCTACAGGCCCATAAATGTTTCCGCATACTGTTTTGAAATTTATAATCACGTTAATAGTTTTAAGTATATATTTTTATTATCCATTACTCATTTTCGTAATAAATAGTAAAAATATTAAGGAGTAATAATAACGTAATAATTCGTAGTAATATTAAGCAATTTTGATGTTAGATTACTTTTTCAAAAAAGTTTAAGCCTTAAGTTATAAGTTTAAATATTTCCTTATACTTCTCTTCACTTTTTTCTCTTGTTAGCAATTTTTTTGATTTATGCAACATTAATAATTTTAGGTATATTTTCAATTTTCAGAACTTCTGTGTTCATATTTATAGCCACACAAGTTTATTTCGGTAAAAGCTTGAAGAGTAAACTAGCTGAAACAATCTTTAATAGAATTTTCATTGTTTATTATTTTTTTAAGAATTTTATACAAATTTGATTGAATATGAAAGCTGTGAAAAGATAATTATAACTATGATAGCATTATAAGAAAAAGATAAAAATCATTAGATTAGCTAAGCGAAATTTATGATATCAAAAAAACGACTGAAGTTTTTGTAAAAGGCTCTCGACTATAAATAATTTCGAATTATTTTGAAAGCTTAAGAATTTCAATGTTGGGTTCAGAACCTGCAACAGCCATCATATTGCAGTCAAATGGATAATAGCCTTCATATCATACTTAAAGAAATAGTTGCATCAAGTAAATTAAATTTCCAAACCACTAAACGCGAAAAAGAACCAAACTGTAAGTGCTAAGATTATGACTTAAGAAAAAACATCCACATTATTTTCAGGTAAAGAAATCTGAACTAAATACACACAGCTTACAATACAGAAACATTCTCATGTTGAGATAAAAATGTAAAGCTACACTGCATTTGAAACTATTTTTCAAAAATGTGAAAGAAAAGTAGAAATTAATGTGATAAATAATAAAGATCCAACCAGAAAATTAATATTTTATATGTCTGTGAAATTCAATTCGACCAACAAAATTATTTTTTTTTTTCGAATTTACAATGATATATGCTCTTTTCTTATTTCCTTGAATTATAATAATTATTTAGTATTATAAACATAAAATATTGGCTCATACTTAAAAAAGTTAATTGCTTGTCCTTGAAACCCACAACAATACTCAAAGTTTAGATTTTTTTTAAAAAACTCAGTTCAAGCAAATTAATCAGACCGCTTTTAAACACGATATAATCATGCAGCAAATATTCATTAGTATTAAGGTATTAGAATTGTTATATATTATTTACCGAAAAGATATATTTATTTCCTTCATAGATTTTAAATAATTTCAAAATTTATTAATTTATGTCTTCATTTAAAATTTTTACTACTTGGCAAAAAATGCATAGCCCATTTATTTTCATTGTCATGGAAATGATACAATAAAAATATAAAAATGCATGGTCAATGAAGATCTAAACATACACAAGCAATTCAGAGTTGAGATCACACAAATAGAGAGAATACTTTTATAGGACTGCTCATCTATCCTTTCGAAACTTCAAAAAAAAGTTCTTAGAAAACCTCAGTTCCCAAATACACTACTGAAATGTGCAAATCTGTTGAATATTATTTGGAGATTTCGGAAATTATTTTTCATAAATTTTTCAATCTTAGGTTAATTCTTTTTTACATAATGGAAATTTCAATAATTCAAAAGTGATGTACTCCTTAATTTCATATATAACACCATCAAACTCTTTCTAGAGTTTTTGCATGATAAGTATTGTTCACGTGCACGCCAGTATCTTTTCTGTCGGCTTCTGTGTCTCAGAGACGTGGAATAGGATTTCTAGTGACTGACGAGGTGGATGAGGACAGTTTGGAAGTGAAGCTGCGTAATTAATTGTAATATGTTCCGCACCACTTTGACATTCACCCTAGAGAGTATTACTTGAAATCACAGAAGCGAAGTGAAGGTCTTTTCCTGATACTGTGTTATTTCGTTTCACCGGTTTGGACAGTTTTCATTTACTCCATAAAATGTAACGATACAATATTGTTAGTAAAATATTCCCGGTAGGTATACTTACAATGCCTCAAAACAGTAGACCAACAGACAAAATTACAAAAGTAAATGCTTTCTTCCTTAAATATTTCAGAAGCAGACAGCACTTGAACACTGCAGGGAGCTCATTGATAAGAGTAACAAAAATAACTGAGCCGAAATAAAATATCTACAAGAATATACAGCTTCGTCTTGCGGTTATAAGAAATTTTTGGTATGAAATTTTGGCTGAAGTGATTATGATAACGGTATAGGGTTGAGTTACCTCTACTCTAATGAGACGGTGTACCTCTAGTAGGATGGATTATATAATGACCGATGATTATCATTACGACACGACTTTATTTCAGCTTCAATGTTATTGCACTCAGTCACTCAGTTGATTCCCTGGTGCCTTTGAGAAGAGGCAATAATTTTATTGTGTCATGTAATTATAAAATTATTATATGTATAAACGAATTATTTCCTATTACTAAACTGTGATTTATTTTCTGTTTAGTTTACTAAATAAAATAATGTCACTAAATTATGTGACATTTCGATTCTAACTCGTTATACCTGAAATAAATTTTTATTTGCCATTTAACTATTTAAAATTATGAATGCATTAATCGTTAAAAATATTTTTTATTCAAAATTTTAAAATTAAATAAATTAATATTTTTTAAAGCTGTGTTTGCGAATAATAAAATAAAACCACATTTTTAAAATGCTGGAAGCTCATTTTTTTTACAAAATATTTCCAAATTTACGGAAAAATTTCTTATTATATCCAATTTTTTTTCATGAATTCTATATAAAAATGCAGACAGTAAATTAAAATTTGATCTTCAAACAAATATTATTTATTTTCTATACAAAAAAGAATTATTATACCTAGCTTCATTAAAATATATTTTTTTCACCTCAAAAATTAAGTAATACGTTAAAAATTAACCCTCAAGCAACGATAACTCATTTTATCTTTGAAAGAGCTTCAGCTGGCAAATAATTACAAAAAAGTGCCTTATAAAGACGGCTTCCCAAAATATACCTGCAAGGAATATTTCCATAGTATCGGAAATTTTCTTCCAAGTTTAGTCCGCATATCTTTGATGATCATTCAAACTCAACTTCTCCTTTGTGCGTTTTTCTTCTTTCAGTTCCCTGCAAATTCAACTTTCCCCAAAACTTTAAACATTTGCACGCTTCTATCCCTTTCCAGCAGAAACTTTTTTTCCCTTTGGCTCGAATGTCAGCTGCTCCGCTTCCATATTTTAAATATCAATTGAGTTCCCATTCTTATTCAAATTCCCCGATTTTTTTTATGAAATTTATTCGAGTTTAAATTCAACTCTTTTCATCGAAAGATTGTAACAGAGGAAGTTTCAAAGGAAACTAATTTCTTTGTTCCACGGCGTTCGTGGGTGTTATAATCATCCAAAGGATTTTTTGGCGTTCTTTGTCTAGACCGAGTCTCAAAGGTGCCGCTCATGAAGCAATAAATTTTCAACCGAAATGTATTCATGGAGAGAATATTTGATGTGTGTGGATTAAATTCATGCACCTTTTGGTAGGAAAATTTATGTTGCTGTTTTACTGCATTTTTTTTCTGGGACGCTTAATTAAAATTACTCGAAGCGTGAATTCAGTTTGAAAGTTATTTCATTTTATGTATCCGCCTAAAATAGCGGTGCAAGAGCAAATATTTTGTATTGGTAGGGGTAATTGTGAAATATGTGATGTTTATATGCTCCGTTTGAGCGAGCACGCATATTACGTTAATATTATCATCCGCTAGATGAATTATACATTACCTAAAAGATATTTAATTAATAACTAGGTACAAACAACTGTTAGAGAAACGTGTTCAAAAGAAGAAACATAGTTCAGATTTGAGAGAACAAGTATAATTCCGTTCGGCACACTATAGAATTCATTTCTTAGAATACATTTGAAATATTAAATGAATAGTAATACATCTAATTATTTTATATGCTTAGACCCAGACATAAAAGGTATTTCAAAGAATTTATTATCTGTAAAATATGCCTACTTGGTTCAAAAATTATAAGCTTGAACGTAAAGTCTCGACTGTTTATAAATATAAAAATATTTTCCTTTTCAAATATAACTACATCACTGAATTTTTAAACAAATATTAATATTATACAAATATTAATTCAATTGAACTATCATTTTTATTCATAATTTTAAATTAATTATATATTAATTAGTTTTGTACAAAATTTTAAATAATTAAATAATAAATAATTTTTATTAGTAATATTGTATTTATAATTTTAAAGAGTAATGTATGATGAGTGTTTCTGTGATCATAATATTAAATTTAATATGTTTTTATTTTATAAGACAAGTGCCTATTAATTAATTATGTCTCTATTAATATCATAAAATAAGGATAAATACAATTTTACTGACAAACTGTAAAGAAAGGTAGGATTTTTTTTAAAAAAAATATGTCGAGATAGAATAAAAAATTGTGACCAAAAATCCCAAATGAGTGAGTTAAACTGTACTGCACACAATGTTTGGTGTAAATAGCATTCATAGGAAATCTTTTAAAAAATCCTACTAGTTGCAAAGAACATAGTTCAGTTCCTGAATGCTACAATGACGAGCAAACTACTTTCTTCAGAAAAATTACTACGAATAGCTGGAAAATACCGGGGGTTTTAAGAATTCACCGAAACAATATCCTCCAATATTTCTCAAATATAAAATATTTACATGTAAAGAATATTTATTTCTTTGTATAGTTATTATCACGTTTTCATTTATATTATTACTCATGTAAATAATATATTTGTTCTCGCATTGCTATTTGATTAGGTTTTGTTCTTGAGGGTTCTGCCTCCTCTAACTGTTAAAAAGCGAATTTTGAAATTATCTTTAATATTAATATCAATTTCAATATGATTTTACAATGTGATTTCAAATGTTAACACATTGATATTCGATGAAAATTTTAATGAAAAACTCATTTGAAATAAACTTTTGTATTAAATCCAGACTTTAATTATGAAACGTTTTGGACTATATCCTTTTAAATTAGTGAAGGACTTAAGATTTCATCAAGGAAAGACATTTTCACTTGCCATAAACAATTTTGAAAACAAAACGAGTAATCAAATATTGTTTTTATCCTTGTACAAAATCTTCAAACGGTCCTTCTCTACTAACAGTTTATGCCTACCTTTAACATGAAAAACATTTATGCTAGAAATTTATAATTTAGTGATCAATGGAAAGTGAATTAGTAAAGACTTAATTCTTTTTATTTATTTAGCACTTATACGAAAAGTGATAGATTTTATTATTTAAAAAAATTGAAATATAGATTTTCTTGACTATGAACAATTCAATAGTGTTCTTCTACGATATTTCCCAAAGGTTTTAAAATAAGGAATTAGGGGATACTAGGCAGCCTGGTGTTAAGTTCTCTATTTCGGGACCGGAGGGTTTCAGGCATGAGATGTCACCGAAGAGCCGTCGTGGAAGCGGGAATATAGCGCACCATGCTATACCCGTTGGGGCTAAACACCCTTTCGCTGGTGTAACGAAAAAGATCAGTGGGAGCTCCAGTTCATGTACCATCCTCGTCATCAAACTGTGAATCAAAATTACGAGATCAAAAACAGTCCTAGTGTTTGCTCTTAAACGAAACGGTAATATAACTAAATTAAGCCAAACATTTTTTAAAGAAACTTTTCATTTTTAATTCCTTTACTTTGAAAATAGTTTTTAAATGTTGATTTAAATTTGCTGCACTAAAACACAGCAAAAAATAAAATAGTGTGGTCTTTATTAGTTATCTAACACTATTCAATGAACAAAAAAAAAATGAAAAGAAATTGAACTGAAGAAAGCTGAAGACTATTCACAACTCAAATCTAATTACTCTTTATCAGTGTAAATATACACATTTAGATTGTCTGGAGGAACAAAATCATATTAGTTATATATATATATATATATATATATATATATATATATAACCTTTATGTCCATTTTTTACAAGGTAACTTTAATAAAAGCATCGTGGCTCAAAACGAGATAGTCACAGCTGCTAGTTTGCTCCAGGATCTAAAAAGCAGATAAAATAGAGAGAGAGAAAGAGAGAGGGAATGCACTTCTCGTATTTTATAAAGATGTCATTTTAACTTCTTTTTTAAAAGCAAGTTAAAAACTGAAAGACAACAGTACAGATTTTCTGACACCTTTGACAATTTTGAACCGTGGGATTTGAAAGATAATATCGATGTGCCGTAAATTTTATACTCTGGAGAACTGTTCCAGGAAATCAATATCTTCGTACAATGATTTTTTTGGTCCTGGAAGTCAAATTCATTTCATTTCTTAGATTAAAGTTTATGTTTGAGGGAAAAAAATTATTTTTGTGCTATAGGAGAGGCTTGAGTGTCATTCAATGTTACGTATTATTTATTGAAAATAAAATTAGAAGTGAATAAATGCATAAATGATATTTCATTGCTGGTTAAATTCATCATATATGCATTTAAATTAAGTTGTACGCAGATAAAGTAATGATGACAGATCTGACTATATAAATAGAAAAACGACACTACATATATATTCGTAGGCTCTCTTTTTTGTAAAAAATGTTTTTATTTTCTGCAAATATTGGTTTATTTTAGGTGTAAGAGATAAAAGTTTAATAATAGCCTGTTATAGATATAAATTTGATCTCAATTAACTCAAATTGTATATTGTATGTATGATTATTGCATTTAATATGACAATCGTTTATATAATGATAGAACCAAATGGTAATAGGTAAACACATGTTAAAGTTGTATTTTTAAAAGTTTTCTAATGGTTCCATTTCGTAAATATTTAGGGGAGAAGAAACATTGTTGTCACTGCATTGCAATAAATTAAATTTTAAAATTAATGTTTTTAAATTAAAGTTATCTGGGACAGACGGGGAAATTTCATTCAAAACTGGAAAAATTAGTTATTTTCTGCAATGCGAGCGAATACCTGTTAAGGCTACTTGTTAAATTGTTCATACAATACAATTGTAACACATTTAAAAAAATTTCAATGTTAGGAATTAAATTTGAGCATCTTGATTGGTAAAAAGACGTGCTTGAATTATATTGTGAACCCCCAAAGAGCCAAGAGCTGGCCCAAAGAGCTTTGTCTTTTCAACAAAAGTCACAATTTTTCAGAAGTTTCGATCATTTCAAGGTGATTCTATCAATATGTTCCACTATTTTTATCATTTAGAATAAAGAAGAACTATAATAAATTTTTGTTAAATAACTAATAGGATTAGCAGAGGTTAGAGAACTATGAATTGCCTTACCAGATTACTCATTATCAATAAATTTTCTAAAAGGTCAGTTTTTTAACGATACCTGATATTCTAAATATAAAAGGGCGATTATAATTATAAAATCATTTGAGAGAATTCAAAGTAATTAAATTTCCTGAAAATAAAGGATATTTTTAGCATGATTTTTCAAGACGGTAGTGATTTCTAAAGCGGAAACGCTTTTCAGGATGGCAGGGATTTCTAAAGTGGAAAATGGAAATATGATCAACTTATGTGGATTATGGTAAATTTAGGATGTCGAATGCCATGGTAAATAAAATATATTAAATATTGAATATTGTAGTGAAAATAATTATTATTATTATTCATGAGAAAAGTACTGGGAAGTGTTTTTTTTATCCTATATAAGAACTGGAAATAATGTGCAAAATTATGAAATAAATCAATAAAAGATTTAAAATTTTCCACATTCGAAATTTTAATTCATGGTATCATGAATGTTTACAAACATATTCTAAGAACAGTATAATGAACTTGATCCAAATGATTGATTTAGTGGAAATAAAATATTTTTCCAAATGGAGCTATAAATCGTGCAGCCATAATTATTAACTAAAAGCATTCCGGATTCAAAAACTTTTTTATGTCTTTCAAATAAATTTCCTTTTAATTTAAAATGAATTTATGAAATTACTTTCCTTTTCATATAAAAATCTACTAATCATGATCAGTTTTATACAACAGATCTCCAATCTACTTTGGATGTTATGAAAGGATCAGAAAAATCTTTTTTATTTAAATCATATACAATTTAGTATATATAATTATCGAAATAAAAATATCACTTATTCTAAACAATTATGTAACATAATTTATTTTAATATTTAAAAATTGTAAATTTACATAAATATTTATGCATGAAAAACTAAAGATAATTTATTATATTACTAATGATTAATAGAGAAAAAATAATTATGCATAAGAGTGAAAATTTGAATTTTAAACACAAACAAGATTGTTCTTAGTATTATAGAAGATTTAGTAAGACATTTATACTTACTAAATCTTCAAGATGTTTATACTTATACCTTATATAAATGTCTTATTAGTAAGACATTTATACTATATCTGGTATTTATAGTGGGAAAATATTTTATTTTGGCAAATTAATCTGTTTCAATTTTAAATTAGCGATATTTGATGTGGAAATCATCAGTTTGAACCTTTATCTATGTATACAACAGTCAGTACAGAATAAAGCTTTGGTATTTTGAATGAACCTTTACAATGATTTATGGGTTGTAAAGGGGAAATCCTATTGAGAAAGTTTTTTAAATAGATATGTTAAGTTATGATTTCAAAATGTTTTAATTAATGTCGGATTGGGGGGAAATACAAATTTTTCAAGGTTAATTTAGAGATAATCTCTAAAATTTCAGAATTTTTTTCTTCACAATTTGATTTAATTTGATAAGTTTATATTTGCAGAGAGGGGAATTTCGATGTTTCTTACATTTCTTTATTAGATTTCAAAAATGTTTATGATTTTCTCCTCTTTATTATAATACACTATGTTAATATTTTCAAAACTTAATTCTTATTTAATTTATTAATTTAATTTTGATATCATTCATATAGTTTACAATGAGGAATTAAATAAAATGTTGTTTTTAAAGATTTCTTAGCATTTATACTAATGAGTTATAAATTGAAAGTAAAAAATATATTTTTATAATTAATTTTATAAAAATATATGCATTTTTAAGCATTTATCAAAGTTGGTTAATAACTTCTCTATTTTATTCATTAATTAATTAAGATTTAATGCTACTGCAATCTTCTAATATAATTTAATCAACTTAACGTTTTGCTAAGTTTATTTAAAATTTTATCACAAAAATGAAATTTATATTCTTAACCAATTGAATTAATAGCTCATGTTTCAAATATTCAGTTTTAACATATCAAAAAATCCCACTTTATTTCTCTAGTTTAATAGAGCAACTTTCATATTCTTCCATCAATGTCAAAACCTTACTTTAGATCGATTGCTTCCAACCGTAAAAGCTACTTTCTTACATTTAAATGTTATTCATAGAGTTACATTCACGCTGCCCACTTCTACCCATGAAATGAAGTTCAATAAAGTTACTTTTTGTTGTGCGACAGATCGTATGAGTGCCGACATCGATTTTAAAATTATTTAATATGTCATAACTTTGTCAGCTACTTCCTGCATTTCTCAAATTTTATGATTCCGAATTGAATCAGTTACAATCAAATAATGAGAAATTATTTTTTGTGAAGGCCACTAAATCTTTTCCTTTAAATGGTTTTTGTAAAGAATGATCAATAATCAATAAACCGTTGTTTTTAAAGGCTTAAATTTTTAAGATCCGAACAATAAGTAGAAGCGAACAATAATTTTAAAGTTTCGTTTTTAAAAATATTTGAAATTGAAATTTCTTTTAATGATGTATATAGATACAAACTTTGTTCTATTCTTTCTCAAATTGTATAAAAAATTAGCAAACAGACTTATTTTTTACAAGCGTCTTCGACGATCAGTTAATTCAATAAAAATGTTGATTAGATCGTTTCAATTGAATTTTTTATGCATAACTTTATTTTCATAATTCTTTCGACAAAGAATTTTCAAACAATACCTTGTGATAGATTTTATAGCCTTGTACCTATAGCTAGGTTTACAGTTTTTTCTATGGTGAATATGAAATTTTATCATCATCATGTTTTTCATGTCTCTATGGAATCATTAAAAATATTAATTCTCTGTTTTACCTATCTTCCGTTTCCAGGTTATCTGAGGAAATAATAAAAATAGTTGGAAATTTATTACAAAAAAAGTATTTTCTAAAAAGTAGAATAATAGAAATTTATAGAGAGTTAGCACAGCTAATAAAAAGATTGTCCAGCAATTAAAACTGGTTTAATTAAAAACTAAAGTGTTTTTTATTTGAAAAAGAATATAATAAACATGTTTATGCATTGATATTTATCAGAACAGCACAATATATTTAGGAATATTTCGGAAATAAACAAAAATACTTCAGAGATTTCTCTAGATATTTAGAAATTCTTTACAGAGTTTAGGAAGCTGACCTTATTTACAAACTATTTAATTACAACGTCCCTCCTACACCCAATCAAATCTATCGATTCTTACCTTAGTAATAGATCATTCAAAATGAAACTAAACTACGTGCTCTCCACTACGAAATCCGTTCAGGTAGAGGGCACACAAGGATCTAAACTGGCACCTATTCTTTTCCCGCTTTACATTAATGACTTCTCCAAGCAATTTAATACCATGATATGTATACGTTACCGTTAAAGTATGAAATCCGTTATTTTATAGAATACCTAGTTATTCCATGAAATAACTGATCGTGTCCGTTAAAGTGTAAAACTCTCTTGCATTTCAAGATTTAACTAGTTATTTCATAGAATAACGATCTTCAGCCCGTTAAAGTGTAAAATAATCTATATCTCTCGCCCGACAAACAAATTTACCTTCCACCCCTACTGCATTTATGAACTATTCCATGTTACAGGGAGAGAACTTGTTTAAATTTCAAATATTCAAAGAGAAAGAGAAAAGTCTTAAAAAATGTTTAGAAATTCAAGCGAAGAAGATGAAATTAATGTCGGATAAATCCTATTCTGAAACCTCTGTGGGGCTTACTGTCCATATCGCAGTGCCTGAAGTTGACAGAGGAAAAGGTGATGCCTAATCTATTTTAGCTATCTTCATTAAAAAATAACCAAAGAAGGAATTTTTTGAATTATGCACAAGAAACGGCCGCATAAAACAATAATATTCCCGATCCATGTTCAGTATCTGCGAACAAAAATTAATTAAAATCGGAGAAGTGCCAGATGTAGAAATATCGCTCCGGTCGCTTGCTACAGCTCAAAGTTTTGGTACTGGTCAGGGATTTAAAAAAATGTTCGTGTAAAACCCAGCGTGTCAACAAAAAATATTTTTGTTTTAGAAATAATGTTCTTTGTAATTCCAAGTGTCATTTTAGTAATCTTTGTTATAACAAATGATTTTATGATACGTTTCCATAAATATCATTTATACGCTGCATAAATTATATAAATTGTTTATTTTACACTTTAACGGTCCCTAATTAGTTAATTTATAGAATACCTAGTTATTTCATAGAATAACTAGTTGAAGTGTCAAATTATTAACATGTTACAAATTTTAACGGACACGATCAGTTATTTCATAGAATAACTAGGTATTCTATAAAATAACTGTATTACATACTTTAACGGTAATATATTTATGCGAGACAGAGAAATACTAGCCATAAAAACTTAAACTGCATAGCTCTGAAAAAGCCCAATGAATCTCTTGAAGACTGGTTTGTAAAATGGAAAATAGAAATTAATGTTATTAAACCGAATCCATAAATTTCTCTAAAAATAACAGAAAAAGGAAGTTCCCCTTCTTAAAATTAAAAATCTAACTTTCCCGTGGTCAAAGGGATGTAAATATTTAGGCGTACTAATTTCTGATGAAAAAGTACTTGGAAACGTCATTTTATTTATATTGCCATAGAGTTCGAGATCTAAGTCTTAAATTATTCCCCTCATTTTCTCGAGACTCCAAAATGCTTGGACAAAATAAAATATTTATTTACACTGCCTATTTGGATTCAATGTTAACAGCTTTTCCCCATGGAGGAGATATGTTGTTAAGGGCAACTAAAAAATATTAGAACTTGAATAAAATTGTCTAATAAGAAACCTATGTAAAAAGAAGTGATTTATGTTCAACACTAATATGAATAAAGCACTAGTTGACCTCCCTCCCCACTCAAAAAATTCATTAAAAAACTGGCTGTTAATTTCTATAAAAATATGGACGATAGCAAAAAAAAAAAAAAAAAACGCGATAGTGAAAATGTCAAAATACACAGCGATATCAATCATAAAAAAACCAAGAAAAATATTACTCTAACCCCCCTCCAAGAAATTAATTTATTACCTTCACTAAATTCAAGAGTTTTATCTTAACTTTGCTTATAAGAACTAAACTATTATTAAAAATTTCACGCAATAATATGACCTTCAAAAAAAAAACAACCTCTATGTCCAAATACAACGCACCCCCTCACATCATTACATTCCTGATGCCCTCCACCTCATCTCCTCTTCCAGCTTGACCAGCCCTTAAGATCAGTTCCAGAGTACATCGTAGATGGCAATGGATTGACTAACAGGTATTCTACAGACCACCGTTACAGGGGATAAACTCCTGTCTTCGACGGTTTTCAGATTATCCAGTGTTTAATGGGAGACATTTCAGAGACTGCGTAGGCCCTTCAAGAACAAAAGACACAACTCTAATCATGGAGAGTGTGGCTCTGCTCCATGATAACGCGTGTCCACATGTCTCAGGGGTTACACACGCGGAACTAGACAAGTCCATTAGGGAGCACCTCGTCCACCCACCCTATAGCCCAAACATGTCGCCCTACGATTTTCATGTGTTTGATCTCCTGATGAAACATCTGAAAAAGACGCTTTTCAACTCATGGATTCTTTAAAGAACTGGGTTTTGTCACGGCTACAGAAATTTGTGGTACAAGGAATCCTTCGCCTCGTTATTCAATAAAATCGTAGAGTCCAAGGTGTATACTTTGAATAAATTGGTTGTCTCCATTTACACACAGTGTCATTTTGTACTTTTTCATTTGAACACCCCATGTAACAATTTACTTTCCATTTCACTCCACACTCCATAAGACTGTAATTAAAAAATTTAATTCAATGCTTAAGATACGTATTTCTTATGCATTGAATGCCTTTGCTCTTAGAATTCATTTTATTTAATCTGTCTTTAAATTATAAGTTTTTTGCGAACTCTTTTGTTATGAAATCAGATAACAAATATTTCAAAGATATTTACAATGTAAACTATTAATAATATAACACAATATTTCAATTAATAAGCACGCACTAACAGAACGAAGCGAACATTTAAGAACACACACAAACAGACACATTCGAACAATCAAAAGCACACACATACACAGCTATTTATATATTAAATTAATTAAATTATGAAATATATATATATATATATGTTTGCATATGTTGTAAAAAGAGACGTTGAAAATTTATATTAAAACTATAATAACAGTTGAAAGGAAATGCGACGGAAAACCTAAACTTTGAAAATTCGCCTTCAATTGAAATATTAAAGTGAGTGGACAATGTTTAGTTTCTCTCCTTCGCAGTAATTTCATTTCAAAATGTTATGCATTTTTGTAAGCCTGTGAAATTTTTAATAAAGTAGAAACCGTAAAAATGAATACTGTTTTTACTTTTCTTCTTTCGCCGAAAAGATTTAGTTGTGAAAAAAGAACTCTCAATAAAAATTCTACGTTTGATTGCTTTAAAAAATGACTTCCTTTCGAAAAACGTAATTTCTGAGGAATAAAAATTAAGATGAGATCAAGAAACTTGTCTCTTTCTACGAACTAATTTAATTTGAAGGAGAAAAAAAAGTGAAAAGAAAAAGAAAGAGTAAAAGGTAAGGTATTTCTGCCCACGCCATACCTTTTGTTTGCCCTTAAGCAGAACTCTTGTTAATTAGAAGAGAACTGTATATTTTTAATGCATTTTTTATTACGTTTATTGATTATGCTGCATTTCTTCATTATTGTGTTCCTACTCTTCCGAAGAAAAAAGAATGACCATAAGATTAAAGGTCTTTCATTTTTATTCCTTTGTTGATCTGTTTTAAAATATATTTCATAGGTGTAATACCAACCACATGATTTTGCGAAGTTTCATTAGCGGAAAATTGTATGAAAGAACTTCAATATAAATTGTAGAAAATTGTTTGTTAATTTGACAGTTCGTAATAAAAATTTTACAGAATAAATTTTTTGAAATAATATTTCTCTTTACAGATATCATTAAATTTTTTGACTTTTAAACGTTTTGAAATTTTTCTATTTTTTATCATGTTTTTTTGCAATTTTCTTTATTTTCTATTTTTTTACAAACATATTTTAATATCGTTGTTTAAATTTTTTCAAACCATATATACTCTTTTTTATATTACTAAAAATATGAATTTTTTAGCAAGGCTCTTTATAAGTAAGGTTAAAAATTCTTTTAATACACAAAAATATTTAAAATAGTTTATTTTAGATGCCATTTTAACTGCTTTCTTCGAATTATTCTTACGTTTTTTTTTGCATATTACAAATCTATTTATCAAAAAAACTAGATCAAATGCTCTTTATAAGAAAGATAAATCAAGAATATGAAATGCATATCTATAAAAATATAAAAAAATAAATAAAATTATTGATTTTTAAAAAATATATATATAAGCAGAATATTAAATATTATTAACGGATATGCTAAGTTACTAAAAATAAAGATCTCAAACTTTACAGTGCAGATAGCTATGGGAATTAAGTGGGAATTCTATCTATTTAAGCTTATTTTTATACATGTTCGGTAATTTCTGTCTATTGATAACGATGTGTCAAAATCCTTTGCATCGTTAGTCATTATTAAATTGACAGTTGGTAAAGAATGCATTTAGCGGAAACAATAGAGGATGAAACGCATTTACGTATGAAAGACACTGGAAAAACAAGAAACTGGTCCGACAGAATTCCCTAAATTCATCAGCAAATTCCATTGCATACACCAAAAGAGACAGAGTCATGTGACTTCAACCACTTCAACACAGCTTTCTTCATTGGTTCTTACGTCATTGAAGAGCATAGATTATAGAACTATTGAAATGTTCTCATTCTATCTATAGATGTGGAATTTCATCAGTTCATCCTTTAAATAGAGAAATTATTCTCCCACCATAATTCTTGAATATGACAATGCTCTCCTACGCGACCTGCGTCCATTTCAAGCGAAGTCAGGAGGAAATGTTTCAATTGACAGAAAGATTAACAGGTGATTTTTAATCTCTTGGTCACCTCGGTAAAGCGAGATAAATCCTTGGGACTTTTGAACATGAAATATTTCAAGAGCTGCATTTATGAAGACAATCTCCCCAACTGAAATATTTTAAAATATTTTAATGTATTCCACCTGCAATCAAGCGATTTACATTTTGCAATGAAATTTCTACTGCATTTCTGGAGCAAAAATGTCGAGATTGAGCTATAGCTGTAATGGTAATGTGACTACACACGTGACAGTAGTAAGGTTATCTTAGTCCTATTATCTCATAAAATTATTTTAAAATTATACCCAAATATTTTATTTTAATCATAGTCATTAATATATGGTACTTTTTAAATGTAACAATATTTTTTGAATATTTAAGTTTTTTTCCCCATTCTCTTGTACTTATTTATTCTTCAAATAACAGTGGACTTCAAAAATCGTCCTCATATATATAAAAATTGATAAATTGCCACCTCCCTTTTCGTATAGATATGATTTTGGGTCTTTATGTGAATTATATTTCTTTTTTATGTAAGAGAAACCGTATGCTTAAAAGATTACATGCGCATATTTTTTTGTGTAATTGACTAATTATATTCTTACAGAGAGGTCTGAATACTTCCTGCTTAACTTGGAAATACATTGTGAATAATTTAAAAGCGAATTAGAATAATTATTTTTTTTTCGGAAAAAACTTTACTCTTAAATATTTGTTAATAGAATTTAAACTGCCGTATCTACAATCAAATAACTTGAGAATATTTTTTAAATATTTTTTTTCCTTTGATAATCAACATTTCCTTCACTTTCGATTTTAACCATTTTACAAAGGAAGCAAAAAAAACATTTCTTTTTAATGATATTTTTATCAGACATAAATTATTAATTTTGCATTGTTAAAAGCAATTATACATCATGCAAATTGACAAAAAATACTTATATATTTAAAAGATATTCAGAATAAAATTATTTTCTAACGTCAATAACTTGTTTTCCAAAATGATTTTGGTCCTGTGAATAATTAAGCCCATTAACATTCAAAACCATGCATTTTCACAAAATGCGTGATAATAAAAGACTAATTCGGACTGCGATTGGTTCCTATTTATCTATCTATCTATCTATCTATCTATCTATCTATCTATCTATCTATCTAGAGAGAGATTAATGCTACAAACCAGTTTTGTAATTGACGTTTCTTAAACTCTAATTACTGAATGAGTTACTATTATTAAAACACTTATAATAAATATTATTGCCTTTTATAGAATCCCAACATAATACAGTAATGGTACGCTAACATAATATTAATGTAGATAATAATCTGAAGAATGATGCTGTGTGAAATATTATATACAAGATTAATAATTATTTTTATCGCGTCGTGTATTAAAATAGATCTGAATCGGTTGAGTAGAATATAGTGCAGAGATAAAAATTTGGTAATATATAAAAAATATTGACATTATCTTATTTTTCAATGTCTTCTTTTCTCTTTTTTTAAGTAATCTTTCAAGGATATTATAATAGTATTTTCATGTATTGTATTATAGACTCAGTATTGAACATGATTAGTTACAAAATACTAAATTGAGTACAAAGTATCAACTATTATAATTTTAAAACATTATTAAATAAACATTTCTGTAAGTAATTACAAAACAGACGTAGAATAATGCTCAATACAGCAAATTTCATTCGAAAGCTCTAAAACTATCTAAATAATATATTAATTAAAAAAATAATTCAGAATTTTTAATTGATTAATTTATCAGAATCTCTTCCAAATATTAAAAGAAAATGTTATTTTAAATAAATATTTGCATTAAATAAATTTTCTGGAATTTATTATGGTTCTATAAAGATATTATTATTCGAGTCTTGTTGATATTTCTATGAGGTAATCAATTATTTATTTTTGAAAATGTTCTTCAATTGTAAAATCACTTTTTGAATAAGTAATGAACTTAAAAGTAGTAAGAAAAGTATAATTTCATATCTTTCTAATGGAATCATTCAAAAAATATAAATTTTTTACTACTGAGCATAATTTTTTGTATTTGATTTGAGTTTAATTCTAGGATTAAATCTGAAGAACAAAAGAATTTCTCAGGCCATTTCTTTTCTTCAGCTCTTGGAAACGTGGTTACGCTCTTTCCGAATGTAGTAAGGGAAAAAAACTGAACAACTTTTTGTGTGCATAAAACTTGTTTTAAGCCTTACTTCTGTAATTGCTTACTCAGCCCAAGTATCTAGTGAGCATGCATTTTTTTTGTTAAATCTAATTAAAAGGACCCTTTGTTTTTCTTAAGATTTAATACTCGTAAGATTAATTAAAACAGTAGTATTATTTGCAATGCATGAAATTTTAAAAGATTAATGAAACGAAACTCTTACCTTTATAATTTTACATAAGAAATGCTTTTCAAATAAAAATACTCAAACATAATTTCAAACTTCATAGCGCATCATGCAACAGTGAAGCTTAAGTAAATCTCTCTTGGAGAAGAAGATTTTTTTATTATTTTTTGTTGGTGGTGGTTCACTTATTCAAATTATTTGTTTTTAGAACAAATAATAAAAATGAGATAGCTCTAATTTTAGGAAATTGCAGCTACTTTAAACAATCAAATAAGCAAAACTAATTTCTTATTATCACTCAATATATTTACAATTTAATACCAATTTTTTTCTTACAAATCGAAAAAATATATCCATGGCATTTTATTTTAGCTACAGAAATATGTGTTTGAAAAATGTTGAATTCACAACGAAGGACATTAATCATAACAAAAGGCATTATTCAATTATTTGTTAAAGATATGAATTCATTCTGATGATTATATAGATTCACTCTGCGGTTATTATTCATGGATTCTATTTGATATTTATAAGGGTTACGATTTTAATAAGAAAATTATAGATCATTTTTTATTGTACATATTAACAACATTTATAAATTTCATCTGAATTATCAGTAGCATAAATAAAATAATGCTACTGATAATAAGATTTTGTCATTTTATAGCATTTAATTCTTAATCAGTGGTAAAACTTTTATATGTAAGTATTTAATTAAATTATTGTATTAAATCGCATTATTCTACTGTTATATTTATTTTTAATCAAATTTATTACTGGAAGTATTTTTACTTTTTATACGGTATTCATTGATTAGTGTTTTTTTTCATTCTGGATATTAAAAATTAAATAAAAAAATTTATATTCAAGTCTTTTACAACTAACTATATGCATACATTTATACTGTAGATATTGAAATAACAAAAGTCAATTCCTTAAATAAGTTTATGTTGTTGTTTTTTTGTATATAGAAACTGATAAGTTTTAAAGGGCTTTTTTATCTTCAGAAGAGGCTTTTATATTGATACATATGTAGTTAAACAATATTTGAAGGTAATTAGTTATTTTATTTTAATTTTATAAATTTAGTTTTTTTAATTGGTAACATCAGCTATATTTCTGGAATATCAAAATTCTTCATTGAAAACCAATGATTTTAAACCAATCTGATTTCAAAGGTAATAAAAAATTATAAAATTATTCCTAATAATTAAGATATATATTAAAATATTTGTGAAATTAATCCTTTAGGGGCACAACATCCTTTTCCGTTGTTACATAATAAATTTCGATTTCCTGAGACCACCTGAAGTATTTCTATGATGTTAAATTATCAAATAGGATTTTATAAATCATGTTATTAAAACTTTTAAAACTTAACCAAAAGGCTAAATACAATATAATAATTGAATTGCTTTCCTGAGACCACCCGAAGAGTTCTTATTATGTTAAAATATGAAATATAATTTTTTAAATTATGTTATTAAAACCTTTAAAACTTAACCAAAAGGCTAAATGCAATATAAGAACGAAATTACTTTCTTCATGAAAAAATAAATGATATAATCATGAAATGCAACATTCTAATTTTAACTAAATCAACCAACATGCAAAAGAATATTCATTCTGCGCAAAACAGACCCTCTCATTTAATAGTTTCACATTGCTAAATGGAATAAAAACCAACTAAAACAGCTCGCAAAGTGCCTTCTAACTGCTGGGGGGCACACCGTCGTAAATCAAGGCGTGATTGAAGCAGTTTGCAGCACCAACCAACAACTGCCGTTACAGTCGCGAATTTAATAAACTCCTTCCTCAGCTTCTAAACAAATCGACTTTAAGACTTCTAAAAATATGAATAAATAAAAACAGTGGGGCTGCAGTGTAACATTCGTTCTCCGGGTAAAATAAATTTAGCGAACAGGGCGAGAAGGCCCGGGGTAATTTGCATAGATCATGTCCCAGTCGCGTCAACTTCACTAACAGTTTCCACTTTATTCTTAAGTCACTTTAGGAGTACTTATTAAGTTTCGAAGAAACCAGGTTCGTGATTATTCACTTTGGTTCTCGCATTAACTTGTTTCTGCCAGTTTGAGAATTTAGGTTCGAGCCAAGATTACTAGGAGGGTGCTTCGAACGAGGCTTAGGAGTAAAATGAGACTCGAAATAGATTTGTAAAGGAATGGGACGGCAATTCGAACATTTTTTTTTTCTTTTTCCCCTCGCAAGTTAGTTTCAGTTTGCTTTTATCAGATTTGTTCTTAAATGAGCTCTTGGGGTGATTCGAATGGCACGAAAAAAGGCACTAAACAAAGGAAGTCTGCTTGATTTTGACGTCTAGAAAGTTAAATGTAAATGGAATTGTCTCCGGAATGCGAAAATTCGTTTGCATTTATTCTTGGTTTTCGTTGCAATGAAATTTTTATTTCTTTCTCGGGCAAGAAATGGTATTTGAAGCATGCAGTTATGCTGCATATTGTATTTACCCTTTTAGAATAAATGACGTTTCGTCTGACTCGTGCGTGTGATTGCAGAATTTTTAATTCCTAAATCTTTAACTAATTCGATAAATTTTTAATAAATTTTTATGCCAAAAATCAATTAGACATTCGTAAGTACTTCAAGTGTTCTAAAAACTCTTATAGGGATTAAAATAACTATAAATGATCCAAATACGATGTAACAACGATTTCTGAGTTTAAATAAGTACGTAAAAGGGATAGTAAGAAGAATTTAAAAAAAACACGTGTAATTGGCTAAATCAAAATGCCTGAACACATTGGCAAATCAATGATGAATTTCAGGTTGCAAAATTAGTATTGTTTCATCAGCGAACGATTAATTCTTAAATTATTAGAGTTACGACAGATAAAAAAAATATTTTTTTATATTATATTAAATATACCCTTAACCATTATCATAATATTTAATTATTTACGATTGATTATTACAAATTTTTCAAATTTCACAAATTTTGAATTTTTATTGGTCCCATTACTATGGATAACAAATTACACAGTCTGCTGCTTGCCTGGAATTTTTTATAATTAATTTTTGTCATTTAAATAATTTTTTAATGTAATATAATAAAAAAAAATTCAGAATATATTAAGCAGTTTATAATTCATCAATGCATTAATAATATATTTAACAATAAATTTAAAATCTTTTGAGAATTGCATTGCTAAAGACTCCTTTCATTTCATTATTTAAACATAATTTTTAGTAGTCTTGTAACATGCTTGTATTCTAGTTATTTGCTTGAAATTTTGGATTGAAAATGATTTTGTCATTTTTTACATATTTCAGCAGTTTTAATTTTTTTTAAAAAGTTCCAGATTGTTGCTTTAAGAATTAAAACATTAAAAATCATATATTTAAATTAAACATTAACAATTAATGATTTTATATATGATTCAATATATACAGTGGCTCAGTTTAATATAGAGCCCACGATCAGTAACAAATACCTGATAGAATTCTTTTTGCATTTTTTTTTCTTATAGTCACTGAATGCTTTTAGCATTGCTTGATAAACAAGGATAAATTATTATTCAATTTGGAAAATCCTGTTTTCATTATGGTTTTGAAAAGCCAAAATATTTTGAGCTTTTAAGTTCAATTTGTTATTTGACAGAATTTGGGATATCTTTAGTTGAGGTTTGATAAACTTTCTCAAATATTAAAAATAAACTAATGGGATAATGTGGAATGTTGATGTATTTTGCTTAAGTCACTTAACATAACAATATATATATATATTGCTATATTTAGCGATTTATATCCATCTGGCACTAAACTTCTTTCTGCTTATGGCATTTGTCATAGCTTAATTCTGACAATCAGCGATTTTATGCCGAGTTTTAGCATATCGTGTTTCAGGAGCGCCATCTAGGGCCAAGAGAATGGCTTAGTCGCTCATACGTCTTAGTCCTTCTCACAGGGTGGACTTCATCCAAACATTTCATCCGCAGATTGTAATTTAGACTTGAATCTTAAAACCATCAAGTCTGATTCAGTAATTGCAGGGGAATCGTCTGGACTTAAAGGACTCTTTAGCTACGATACATTCATACGTGCACCAGCTAACATGTAAACGGAGAGCCTTTGTCAGACGGTATTCGACCTCACAATTAAAGAGGGGCGAATTCAACGCCCTCCCAACCATGATCAACAGGCCTTACAACTTTTTATCAATTTTAATACTGTTTTAAAAGAAACAGGAATTCCTCGATTTTTTTTAAAAACAATTTCTACCATGTTTTTTATTAATTAAAAGATTTTAAGTAATTTCCCCACGATGCATACCCATGGAGAACATTTAAGTTAATTTAAACTTAACTTAATTTTAACTTACTTAGAATATACTTTCTTTAAAAAGAGAGACCATGGATAAAATTAAACTGTAAAAAAAGAATTTTAATACACCTGGAAACAATCGAAAGTACTGCAAAAAGCACTTTTTAGATAAAAGTTTTACGAGGATAAAAAATGCTCACAATTTTTGAATAGAGTGAAACACGTTTGCTACTACAATAATCTCCAGAAGAATCAATATGTTATTTTAGAACTCACAGAGGAGATACGGGTTACATCTACCTTCATTTTTGGTGTTTCTGTATCAGGCTTTACATTATAGTATTTTCCTTGTTCAAAAATATTCTGAAAACACCTTCTTTATATTCCCATTTCTTTTCGTTTTGGGGGGCATTTTCTTTTTGTTTTTGACTCGGAACCGATAAATCGATGAAAAATGCCGAGGGATAATGTGCAAGCGGGAGATTTTCCACTAGACTCACTTTTCCAATTTTTGTTATGTATGCAAAAAAATGTTAAAAAGCGAAATGGTAGAAATTAACTATTTATTGAGTTAACGGTTCGTTTTCAGACCATTTCATCGAGCATTGCTATTGTTACATTCTACTATCGATTATACTATGAAAGACCCAATTATCCTTTTCAACTGGATTTCTTTATTTTCGTAGGAGTTTATTTGTGTGTTTTTCAATCGGAATATTTATAAGTGGTACATATATTAAAATGTATTAAATGGTACATATAGAATATATTGTATCTTGAAAAGTATTAACATTTTTTTTCTTTTATTTCCATATGTAATTCGATACGAGAGAGGGATTTATATTAATAGGATGTAAAAATTATTATAACAATGCATTTAATCTGTTTAAGGCAACTTATTTCAATAAAAATGATTTCTTGTATGCTCTTAAATATTTTGATATTTCAGCATCAGCTGTATTGCGAAAAGCAATCCATTTCTGAATGGATCTATTTTCTTAAACCACAATAGAACCACGTATTATAGGAGCCAGACACACTCTGCATCTACGATCATTTATTAAGCTAGCTTGATATGAAAATTAGGATAGTTTCTTGCCAATTATGGTGTTCTCTTCTATTTCAAGATCCATTTTGAACTTTTGAAATATAACCAGAATATATTTTTTTATTGTTATAAGAAAACAGTTTATTAACATTGTATATATTTAAATGCTGATCTTGAAGAGCATTTAGAAATTATGAAAAGATTAGTCTCTCTATATCTTTGAAAGAATGAAGTATTTGTAGCAAACATGAAAAACTCTCGATCTTCACTAACAAAAAATTTGTGCATAAATGTATGTACAGTATGTATAAAAGTATGCAAGAAAACGTGCATTCTAGGTGAAATAAACTTTAAAGTTTTCTAAAAATATAAGATACATTTGAAAATTCTAAATATATATATTTATAATCTAAAATAACGGTGAATATATGAAAAAATAATAAGATTATAGTTGATTAATAAAGCGACTGTTTTACATTCATTCATGAATTTAAGGTGATAAAGCCGACTTCCTGCCACAGAGATAGCGCGTCTCACTCGTGATGGGATCGTTCCGGATTCGAGTCCCGGGGCGCATATTCCCAAACCCTACCCTACTTCCTGCAGAAAATTTGGCAATATCATTGGTCGGCTCCTCCTGTGACGTCATGTTTGTTTTCGTTCCGATTTTCGGTGCAACTTTGTCTCATAAGTATATCGCATAAACTGAATGAATACGATTTAATTCTTTACGATATTATTAATACATTTTAGTTATGCGTACATTGGTGTTTACCATCTTTATCCTTCATTATAATTTTCGCATTAATATTATTTTAAAAAATAGTTTTCTGTTATTTAAGTAAGAAAGCATTTTGCTATGTAGCCAATTTACAAAATATTACCTTCATTTATTTAAATAAAAATCGTGTCTATATTCTTATATCCCACACCTTCACTTAATTGCTGGGACAACTTTGTATACTAATTATTTATGACAGGAAGAAAAATACAGTTAATTTTTTGTAATATAAATATTATTTACTTAAGCAATTAACCGTTAATTTGTCGCTTTTTAGAAGTAATTGGGGGAGAAATATCTTACAAGAAATATTTTAGTTTCACTCTAAAGTTCAGAATTTTATATTCATTTCTGCGCGATGCTTTCTTCAATTGAATTTATTTTTTTGAAGTTTTAAGCAGACGATTTCTAAGTACGAGAAAATAAGACTTTGATCCATCCTGCACTATTTTTTAATTTTTTTAAAATTTCTTTTGGATTTTTTTATTGAATTTAAGTATATAATTTAATTTTGCCTTAATAGTTACAAGAAAGAAAAAAAATGTTATACCCTTAATCTTGCAGCAAATTTAAATAACCTAAAACAACCAATGACATGGTAAGAAGTAGTAAAATAATTGAATGCATTATAATTTATCAAAAATTATATTTAACATAATTATTACGTATAAATGCATTTACATAATGCTCATATAATAGTAAGTAGCTTATAGTCTTTACATGGAGATAAATAATATATTTATATATATATTTTCCTTTTGTTTAGAAATTTCTGCCTTCATTTCAAAGGAATCAACTGGATTGGTGAAGTGTTTTGGTATAAATAAGATATATCTCATCTTACATTTTTCTGATATTTAACAGTGACTTTTTTTTACTTTTTAAAAATTATAAAATCTTAAATTCTTAAATTGCTATGTCTGTATTATAATGCTGTGTTTATATATCTACTGACGAATGTATTTCGACTGCATTTATTTATAGCCAAAGATATGGATTATTGCAATGATTCCATTTGAATCCTGAGCAGCATATTTTCTTTTATAGTTAATTTTGAAGTTTTATAAATACATCGAAATATAAATACTGCTTGGAAAAATTTAAAAATCAATTTAGAAACCTTAATTGAATTTATTTTCCATTAAAAAAATCAGCAAATTTAATAAATATTTTAAATTTAAAAAAAACTCAAAACATGTTAATGATACAAGTATGAGTTGCTACACATTGCAATGTTGAAAAGAAACTTATTCCCTCATCCCCTTTACTTTTTAGGACTGAATCTTTAAATATTCAATATTCATTGCATTTAAAATATCAAAAATCTTTTAAACTAGTAAAACTGTCAGACAATTCGGAAATATTAATACTTTAATAGTACTTTAAGAAGCAATGAAATAGGACATAAAATATCAATATCTAAAATCAATAAATAGAAAAAAACCAACTCCAAAAGATGGAGAAAAGATATTCAAAGAATAGAATTTTAAATTATGTGATAACCTAATTACCTAAAATGGATGTAAAAATCGCAGGGTTTAATTATGAATTTAAATTTAATTTAATATAAAATTATACAGTTCAAGCTTGAAAAAAAAGAAAGAAAGAGGAAAAAACTGAGTTTTATAAATTAATACATCATTGCAACACCAAGAAGTCAAATAAGTATGATTAATTGAACAATAAAATGATTACATTCGCAAAAAAGTCATTGAGATATTTAAAGAACTGTATTATTATTACATAAAAGAAAATTCATTAAGGTCAAGAACAAAAAATTACAATTCAAAAGATTTGATTTGGAAATGTATCAAGCCTGTAAAAATAACGAATTTACCAATTTAAAATCAACCATTAGTAATATCATCCATAGATTTCAAATTGAACCTAATGGAAATGATTTTACTGTGTACGACAATTTCGTTTATAAAATTCAAAGACACATTCTCAGTAGTTATTTCCATACGATTTTGGTCGGATAGTTCCATTTATTTGAAAAATAATAGGAAAAAAAATGATTTAGATAAATTGAAATCACACAACAAGGGACAGTGACAAATTCGCATTTCAGAACCTGCGACGTATAATAGTTATTATAAATACGAACTAAAACCATCTTTAAGCTCGCTATAATGACGTCACACTCCCGTAATAGAACGAGCAGAACCAATGATGCTCGTTTTTTTTTCTAAACATGAAATAGGGTAGGGTTTGGGAAAGGCTTCTGGATGGTTCTTCATGGTGGTTCTTCATTTGTTCTATCTGTGAGATGTGTGAATGTGCCCCTCCCCCATGAAAAAAGGGACTGAGCAAGCAAATGGGATTCATGATCAGCTATGTCGTACATTTTGCCCCAGCTGGAGCTCCTAAAACAAGAGACACGCCCACAGCTTAAAACAGCTGATCGGTTCATCAAGTTTGCCCATGGCAGGTGCCATTAGAAACAACCATAAGTCAGGAAAATAAAATAAATAGCTTAAAGAATCAGTTTCTCATCAGTCAGAAATAATTTATTATTACTGAAAGCATGAATTCGATCCTTATTTGATAAATCATCCAAACACTTCTCTAATATTTATATAGTTTGATGCTAATAAGGAATAAGCTTTTTTTTAATTCTTTGTCATCATTTTTTTCGCACTGTATTAAGTCGTATTGTTGATTTTAAAATTCAGAAGAAATTACTCTTATATTATTAAGTTAACTTCATATGTTATGGAATTAAATATCTTTAAAGATGATGGATTTATAATTATGAAAGTTATGCATGTTTTTACCAATTAAAATTAGTCTCTTTGAAATGGTTTCCAATCTAAAAATTATGTGATTTAAAAACATCACATCTACAAATTATGTATTAATAGTGTTCACATACCCTAAGTTCAATTTCGAATGCCCCAGCCACGTATAAATAAAAGAAGATTTAAAAATATTGTAGTTGGTTAATCTAAATAAAAATCAACTCAGCTCATAATCATAGCAAAGAAAATGTTTTCCGTTATCAGAAGTATTGTATCAATAATTCTAAATAACAACGATATATTGGAATGTAAATGTAGAAGGAAAGGTTTGTGTTTGAATGATATAGAATTGTGAGCAACAAGTAATCTTATAATTCACTATAAGACTGTTTTAATGGAAAAAAGGAAATATTTTCTATCATCTATACTTGTAACAAAGCTGTGTGTGTGTATGTGTGTGTGCGTGCGTGCGTGCGTGCTTGTGTATGTGTCTGTTGGCACGCTATAAGCCAGACTGTTTGACTTACAACTACCTAATTTGGAACGGGTATACCTTGAAGGCCGGGAATGTGAAACTCAGATAAATTTTTTTGAATTTTTTATTAAAATTTTAATTAAAACTATATAAAGATAAATAATAATTCAAATAAAATATTTATACAGAACTATTACTTACTATATAAGTGAATACAAAATACATCATATATTTATGCACAATAAACAATATTTGTTGAATAGTATTCTAATATTCTAATTTTAAAATTTAAATTTTGTGACATAATTTATTAATAAGCGGTGTAAATGCACCATAGACCTCCTAGACCAGATATTCATTTATTTGAAAGTTATTAATTGAGAATTGAATTTATAATTAATGTCATTTATTTTAGGAAATACAATAATAATGCTTAATTTAAAGAGTCGCTCGACACCTGGAAGACCATGCATTTGGTGATTCTTAATTTTCAAAATATTTAAAAAGTTGCCTTCGTAAATGATAATGAACAAATAAAAAAATTGTAAACAGTACTTAGAGAAAAGCTTTTAAATAGTTCAACTTAATAATAACCAGAAAAAATTTAAATTCTACCAAAATGTTAAAAGAATTTATAAAAATTGCATTAATGATATTGTAAAGTTATAAAAAGCATTGTTAATTCTAAACATCAAACATAAACATGATATTATATATGCGAAATGACATGATACAGCAACGAAATCTTTTAAACTACAGAAATTTATTTATTATTGAACACAATTTTAAACAAGTGTAATTGTTTCGCATTTATGGAAACCTTTACATGCTTATATGAACAAGAAAAAAAGATTTTTAAAAAAAATTGCTTTTTAAAAGATAGTTTGAAAATTATTTTTTATAAATCGTAAATCTGTCACTGATATATAGTTATTCCTATATTCAATTTATATTCAGGTGTTTTAACGAATTTTCTAAATATTGTTCCAGGAATTCTTCATTGGTAATTGATTTCGCTAATACTTATTTTTATAATTTAAACATAGTTCCTTTTAATTGACACCTAATATTCTGAAATATTTACAAACTACTTTTACTACAATATTCCAAAAAAAAAAAATCTTTACTCTTCCCTTTTTGCATATCTTTATCAAACACTTCACTGTTAAAAATATCAACCATTCTAATGCGAATAGGTTTCCATTGGATAATGACGTCATCAATCAGATACCGTGAGACCCCCGAGTATAATCCCAGATGTATTTTAACGATATCACCCGATCCCTAAAACAGAGACGCGCTTCACAAATCTTCGGGTTCCAAGAACCTCATTAGTCAGCTAAGCCGCTGCAGTAAATCGGAATTCAAAACTTTCATGCAAACAAACATTTCCAAAGACCCTAGTATTGCCATGGGAAAACGTGTCCCCCATGGCAAATCTCCACAAAAGTAATGCGCTGTTTCCCTTTCTTTTTATAAGGGAATGAGTTTTGCCACAATTTTGCGAGGGAAGATCAATCACCTCGGAATCTAACCTGTGTTTTAGGTAGCAGCAATGTCCCGGAAACTAAACTTGTCAGGACTAGTACGAGGGCGTACTTGGGTGTTTCTGGAATATTTTTCTGAAATGATTTGCTTTCGCATATATCTCTGTGCTTCGTTAAGACTGGTAGAGAGTGACAAATGATGGAGAACTTGTGGGTGGGAGGGGAAATGCTACGTTGAATCATATTTTCCAAGCTGGTTAAAATAGAAGACTAGAAGAGAAATTTGTTTTTTCACAAGCACAGAGATTTATTACCTTAAATAAGTATAAAAGTGTGAGATTTATTACCTTAACTGCTTTGGAATGTCCTTTTTTTAAATGAGTAAAAATGCAACTTCATTCCGCATGACAAAACTTCATATTAAGACTTGACTTTTTCTCTTGACAATTTTAAAGTTTAAAAAATGTTTGAAATACTTGAAGACCAATTTTAAAAAATCAAAAAAAAAACCCCTGCTGTAATTGCTTATTCTGTTTTATGCATTTCAGAATTAGTTGTTAAACCTTAAACAGACTTGAAATAGAGGTGCTGATATAAATCAAATAGTATTAAGTATAGCTTTTATAAAGTAATATAGCTTTTGGATAAATATATTCGCTAATGCATAAGAAGATTGTGTATTATTAGACCAAAAATTTGTGGAATTTATATGTGATTCCGAGTAAACTAAAATTTGAACTCAATTTAGGAAATTAGTATACAATTTTCTAATATACAGATATTATCGAAATTTATTTTTCAATTTGTGATTGTTTATTTAGAATTGTATTATTTTTCAAATAATTGTAAATAATAATAATAATGTATATTGTGATAACTTTTCATAAATATATAACAAGAAAAATTAAATTCATCATAAAAAATTAGATTAAAATTAATTAATTTACGAAGTAACATCTGTAGATTTAAAAAAGAATTTTCCTTTGAACTAAATATATGGTCAGATATTAAACTTCGATTAGAATTTCCTTCCAAATATTTGGAAAAGTAAAAGAATAACATCGAAGTCAATATACATTTCATTTTTCAGATACCACCACAAGTAAAAACGAAAACCTAAACCATTCTTTGAAAATAAAGTAGAAAATATTGGAGCAACCAAAAGAAAAAGAAAATCAAACAAACATATCACCATAGTGAATTTAAAAGTTAGAAAGAAAACAGGAGAGAAAAATATCTTTATCATCTGGTATATTTCTTGGCCCATAAATTTTATAAAGATTTTGCTATGATATTTGATAAATATTAAATCCTTATAAATATTAAAACTCATTTATTTCTGTATTTCTTATTGGTTATAATTTTCATGAAATAATATTTACATATTTTCTGACGCTTCATAAGGTGTGAAAAATATCCTCATTAAACTCTTTTTTGAATATCTAAATTCTAAGATATGAAGAATGTGATGCAATTGTTCAGTATTATTATTATGAAAATGTTTTGCGTCATACATTTGTTTTTCGTATATACATTTTCTTATGGGTGATTTAAGAAAACAATCAATGGTTTTATTACATTTTAATCACTTGAAGTATGCAATTAAATTTTTTTAAAACATATTCTTAAAAAAATGTTACAAATTTTAATCAAAATAAGAAATTTTTTAGGAATTCAAGAAAATTTTTAATATTTAAAATAAAAAATGTTTATTTAAAATAAAAATGTTAAATTTTGACTATTGAATTTTACTTTGAAATGGTCATAAAAGGAAAACTACTGAACCATTTTTTAGCGAACATGGTAACATGGTAATAGTTTTTAAAAATGTCATGGGAATTTCTTTTCAATCAAATAGAAAATTCGAAACTCATTGCAAGAGGGCAAATTACGCTGTATGCAACATTGTTAAGGAAAACAGGACAAGAAAAATCGGTATAAAATATATTTAATCGTTTTTGATACGTGTTACAAAGCCAGTTAAATGTAGCATCCACCATTTTCTGAAGGTCAGGTAAATTGCATTGATACATTCTCAACTATAGCTCTTGTCTTATCAGGAGGAATGTTATGCACATGTTGGTGTATCACATTTTTTGGTTCCGCCTTGTTGAGATTATCCTCAAAAACACACATTTAATATGCTTTGTAGCTCGTTTCAGAAATGATTAAACACATTAATAGATATCTCTATGACCTATTTTATTTTACAATATTCTAACAGTACCAATTTACCCCTCGTGGATATTTTTTCAACTTTGTTTGGAGGGAAGAAAATTGCCATGACTTTTTTATATTAAAAAGTTTGATCTTGTAGATTTCCTTTTGTGATCATATATAGTTGAACTTTTATTACAACCCCCCTGTAATAAATTATAAGCTGATGAGTGCAATGAATCCTATATCCGCATAAGTATAACTTAATTCAGAATAAAAATTTGGCCTATTTTGAGAGTTCAATTAATTTTAAGCCTTTGAATAAAAGAAATCTACCAACAAACGTTTTAAATAACTTCTTTATTTTCATGCGTATCATTTTCAGCTATCTGAATTCAGGACACAGATTTTCCGTAACATCCAAAATATTACTGGACAAGGACACAAATTCCATCCAATAAGGATGACTATCGTTGCTGATAACTGTACTCACCTTTAAATTATTACCTACTCTAAAAATAAGTAAAGTGTAAGAAACGAATTAAATAAAAAGAAAATCAGGGATAATATTGGCAAAAAAAAATTGTTGTCAATGTACTGTTAATGCACCTAGATAAGAAACATCTCTCTTTAAAAGCATTAAGATACAGCTTTTAACCAAACTTTGTACTCTTCAAAAATATTTCCATTCTTTCCATTCAGGTAATAAACTAGAATGTATTTTATTTCAGATATCTAACATTAATATTCAAAATGTGTTATTAAAAATTGAAAAACGTTTTTATTTTAAAATACCCCAATAAAAGCAAATATTCTGACTCCTTTTCTTCTAGTAGGGCTTCCAGAGAAGCTCTCAGAAATAAAAGTCCCGGAATTGACGATATAAGACATCTCAACTCTTGCGGATCGCCAGTCAGTGCGCCAAGTTGCACATACTTCAGCGGGCCCCACAAAACAAACAGAAGAAAAGTCATTTGCATTTAGTGAAAGTCAAACGTTGGTACTTTAGTTTCCGGCTTTTCTGGGGAGACGGCGAGGATGGGTATTTGCTTGCGAGGCAGGGCACGTCACGCTGCTCTGAAATGTTTAAAAATGAGAGTGTTTAACGTAGTTCTCAGCCGTATGATAATTTATACAAAGAAAGTTTCTCGCGCTTTTGGCTTGTACCTTTCATTCCAGCCTTTCGATTCTTGTTCTTGTCAGAGTGATGTAAATAAGATTCTTGCTGCATCAGACGAGTGGCTGGAGCAACAAAAATTAACATATTCATCTGGTAAATATTTTCTCCCCATCTTTTATTTCGATTGAAGGGAATGAAATAGATATCTTGAAATATTTAAAATAACAGGAGGGTTTAGTTTATGGAGCGGTAAATATTCAACGAGATATGGAGAACGTAATTTTAACAGCGGAGTGTGCGGTTTTTTAAAGCCGTTTTATGATTCTTATAAGAAAAAAGAGGTATTAAGTGGTGAGAATTTCGAGAAGGAATCTGCGCAAGGTATGATGTAACAAAGATACTTAAAGATTATTTTTATAAAACGGGATATTATTTTTTAGGGTTATTATCATATATCTTACGTTTAGCCTTTTGAAATTATGCTCCTTTCAGGTTAAAAAAGTATTTAAATTAGCAAGAGTAATAAGTCATCACAGAATCCGTCATCAAAAAAAAGGAAAGGGGAAGAAAAATCAGTTAGAATTCATTTTTCTTTTATGATTGCTGCTTTGAAAACATTCGTAATATAAAATTCTTACATGTCAAGTTTATGCAAATGTTTGTCTTTTATCGTATTTATTTGTTAAATTGAAACTCGGATGAGGAATATAGAGTTCATTTTAATTATTGTATTAATTTACAACTGCAGCTTGTAGCGTAGTTATATTGCATGAAAATATAAAAATAGATACCAATAAATAATTTTTTAAATGATAATTTCTCAGTGCTCTTTCGTAATTGGTATAGTGTCATGTAGTGGATTACAACTATGTTAAATTTTATTATAAATAGTAAACTTTTGCAATTATCTAATAAAATATTTCACAATACGTATTTATTTGATTTATTTTTTAACTTTTATTTATTGATCAACCTTCTAAAATTTTTAAAGAGTCGGGAGTTTCGAAAAGTTCATTTCGAATAACTATATTGTCATTGAAGCTTTAAAATGACTTTATTAATATGTATTCTAAAACTAAAGTAGACATTTTTCCTACTTATGAGCGTCTTCTTAGCTTTTATAATACGTCTTTTGTGAAAAAAAGGAAATATTAAAACTCCATTAGCCTTTTTGGCCACTCTTTCATGTGCCACATTGTCAGTCTTATATAAAATGCTATTTATAACTTTGTTAAACAAATCTTTTTGTATGCACAAATAAAACCATCGTGATATCCATTCGTGCTAGACTTGTAAGATTAAAGTTAACACAAGGAGATTAGCATTAGTTTATCAGTATTCCAAACTGTGAAAGCTCAATTTCTTTTCATTAAAAAATATTTAGTAAGAAATTTCATTTTAAATCTATCTAGCACCTATATGTTCACAATTCTAAAAATAAAATATTATATCATTATTTTTTAATGATCTTGATTTCGTTTTTATATTTTGATAAAAGTGTTAAGAAGAAATTGTTTGTTTCATATAAGCACACAGACAAAAAAAACCTCGTAAGTTGAGGCAATACCATTTATATACAAAATTTAGTCATTAACAAAAGCAATTCGATAAAAAAGTAAGAAATTAAAATGAAATGTCCGATTATAAATTCCATGTTAATATGTAAGAATTTAATTATTTTAAGCCATTATTTATCTTAGTTAAATCAAGTCATTAACCAATTTAAACCAGTTTAAAACAATCACAGTACTTCTCTAAAAACTTCTCAATTTCATTTTTTAAAACTTTCATTTTCAATTTTTCTAGGTGGAAAATAAAGTTTTGGATATGGACCGATTTTGAGATGAAAAAACAGCTTACATTTCTTCGTCAGCCTTTTATAAATGCATCTGATGCCACAGAAGTTACGTAATAATGAAGCAATGTTGGTAAGAGCAGTTCAACCTTTTACAAAAGCATTTGATTTCAAAGAGGCATACAGAGTAATAATTCAATACTGGTAAAAGCAGGGAATAAAATTTTTGTCAGTAAATTTGGGAGACATAAAAACCTCCTAACCAAAGCAACATCATGTTCTCAATTGCTTATCAACTTTTAAGACTATTTATTAAATTTTAACTACAACATGATATACTTTATTTATTTCAGCACAAACTGCAATATAACCCAGAAGCATTATAAGATTCCCTCTATATCCTATGGTCAATGCAATTAAATTTTTATGAATAACATAGACAGTAATATATTTAAAAATGAGAATAGTAAAGAATGACAACAAAATAGGGTTGCATAAAGAACTTCTAAGGATTTCTTTATAGGCATATAAATAATTTGTTACTTAATATATGATTTATAATATTTTCGAGAATCATTACATCAGTTTGTTTATATAAATTACTGACAATATGATATGATGTACTGTCCCGATTTGAACATGCTGGCGATTTAGTGAGAGCAGATGTAACAAATCTGAAATGATTTAAAGTAAAGATGACCCACCATACTTGCGTCTGTGTTCCTAACAAAATTCTTCACTCTACTAGCCTGAAGGAATTAGATTTAATGTACACCAGTGAATCAAATACAAAGAAAATATATTTTATTTGAAGCCTTCTAATCACGCAGATTTGAAAATAATTCATGTGGAAACGCATTATTTACTGCAAATTTTCACGGCATGTCTTTCTCAGGGAGAGTTTGATTCTTGACATCAGAAGGAATTCTCATTAGGTTTGCATGCGCAATGGATCTTTGATAGATTATAATGCCAATCCCTAGAACTTATCTGGCCCGAAACCGGAATTTACCACCAGGTTACATGGATCACTTCAAACAATTTAGTGAATGAACTTAAAAAATCCAAATTTATTTGAAATTATTTATAAGAGGCGATATACATGTCAAATCTCCTGTTATAGTGTCGGATTATTATCATTTTAATAGACTTTTTTCTTAAATAATTTAAGTCAATAACGAATTTATATTGAGGCTATCAGAATACGCGTACATCAATATATCGAGAAGCGGGCTCATGGCGGATATTCGTGTCAAGTTGTAACTTTTTATTGGGGATAAGCTGCCAAATTTGGCAATCAACTTTGTAAATTTCTAATATTTCTAATAGTGAAATATTGATGCCTCAAACGTGAGAAATCACCAATTTTCTGCCCGTTCATTTTGTAGCTTCGAAAATATCAAACCAATACAACAATACCAATAAACCAATCAAACAATAAAAACATTTTAACAAAAATGTAAATATAAATGTCATCTACTTAAACTTTTGAATTATAAATTAAATTTAAATTTTAAAATTATTTTTAATGATTTAAAAAAAATGATTTTCTAATAAGCCTAAAAGTGAAAAATAGATGTTTCAAAAGGAACGCATTGCCAAAATTATTACCAAGGCTTCAAAAACCTCAAACCAAAACAACATGTTCTCACATGATAATAATTAAATTAATTATAATAAAATCACAATAAAATATAATTTAAACAAATTATCGCACATTATAATTAATTAATTAATAGTTAAACAAAAATATGTCAAATTAAATTTTATGGTTTGTTTTTAAATGATTGTGCAAGTCAAATATTTTATATTTAACTTATTTAGAATTTTTTTAAAGATGTAATATTGAAAGCAGCTTTTGCTGGTATGCTAGTGTTTTAAAACTTCATAAAATTGTTGTCCCCACAGACATCGTAAGCTAAATTTTATTATTTTCAAAGCATAATGATCAGTTAATCGATTTTAATTTTTGCTTCATAGAATAGCACCACATGGTATTGAATTTGGCAGCAAAATGATTAACCATTTCGAAATATTTATTATAAGTTAGTTGAATTATTAATCAATCAATAAGTTAATTGCTTTCTCTAACAACTAATTAAGTTACAAACTTCCATTTTCAAAGTCCTTTGTCGTAATAATTAAATTATAACCCGATAAAAATATTCACCTATTGATGGATTGCCTTCATTTTTCTATTAAATTATAATGTCTTCTTAAGTCATTTTCGAATCGAATTATATATAATATTGAATCGTTTTATTCTACATTAAAAACTTAAAACTTAATTAAGGTACTGGTGTCCAACCCTTTATGTTTTAAACACAAAAAAGTGACGTTTAAATATGTCATCAATGATCATTTGATCATTTTTTACATATTCGAGAAAAAAAAAGACTTTACTTTAATATACAGTTTCCAAGAAATAAAACTTAGTTTGAGTTCTCAAATTACAATTGTTGTTACAATTTCGTATCTTTTTTTTTTAATTTCATAAAGAATCGTAGTTCTAAGAAAGGGAATCAATGATTGCCTGCCGACTACACTTTGGTGTTTTTATGATAAAAAAACTTTTCCGCTAAGTTTTATCACTATAATCGTTGTTTCGCAGTCACAACAATTTTAACGATTTTTTCAAATTTATTAATCCATTAATTCGTGACTTTAGAAACGTGGGAAACCAGTCAGAATGCTCAGAACGTTTCCTTGAGCAAATATAGTTTTAAAATATAATGTTTGTTTCCATAAAATACAGGAAAGCAATTTTGGTGACAGTTGATTAAATTAATACTATTAAAACAGTTGTTCATCATAAACAACTATTTAAATCAAAATAAATGTACCTTTTACCAAGCCAGCATGCATTAAAAATAATTGCTAAATTTATTTTATTTTTGTATTATTAAAAAATACCTATAAGCTATGCTTCCTACTTTTAAACATCAATTTTAGAAGTTATTAAGTAAGAGTTACAGTTTCCGATAAAAATATCCCAAGTCTATTCATTAAACAAATTTCTTTTTAAGAGAAACAAGAGACGGGCTTAAATTACTTCTCACACTTTCTTTTTCACATCAACTTTTAATATTCCTGAATTCTATCTCCTCTGTAAGAAACAAACTGCCGAAAAGAACCAATTACGTCCAAGCATATTCTTTTACACCTTAAATTCTTTTATTAATTCGACTCTGAGCTTTCAGTGAAAATATCGACGTTATAAACAGCAAGTATAAATTTCAGAAGACTCCGAAAGAGGTAGGCGCATATGCTGTTAATCGATAAATGGTGTATATTTATTTTTCAGGAAGTTGGGGTTGGAAAAAGTTCTTAACATAAATCAAGTCCCTACCTTTATAAATAAGATATACAGAAGGTTTTTCTTCACCATTTCTCAAACTGTATGTGTGAAGGAGAGCTAAACCCGAAGGAGATAGGAGACCGTTAACGTGTTTTATGACTTTCGCGGTTACTTTAAGTTGGAAATTTAAGATACTCGGTAAACAGCCAACGATGCAGAATTTTATCAACATATTTTTGGCGGAGACAAATGTTCACAAAATCTGAGCTTTGATCAAAAGCATACGTTTTCCTGGATTTATTGATGAATTTATTTTTACATACCGTGATCCATTTTAGAAGTTTTTTTGAAATTTTATAATTCATGTTAATAATTTTAAAATGATTTTTTTTAAATTTCTACTTTTGCTTGCATCATAAAATTTTTTAACTAAACAGAATTTTGAAAGAAAATTTCTGTAATAAAATTTGAAAGAAAATTAGATTTTTCTAACAAAATAAATGATGGTCATGCAGAAGTTTGTAAAATAAAAAAATCAGAGTCGAATAGGTGGGCTGCTTGATTCTAATTAAATCAATCAACCAACATTCCTTGATACAGTAGTCTATTAAGCTAAGTATTTTTAGTACTCACCATTTGTAGAAATTATTAAAACTATTTGAAGTATATTGAGGTAGTAGTAATTCATAAAATATATAATTATATACATTCATCAATTACATTTGTTTCTGAAGATGGAAATTTTGATAAAATATTTACCCATATCTTGATCTGTTGTCTACTTGTAATTTTGAGTACATTCTATAAATTAAATTTGAATCGGAATTTTTCGAGGATAGTTATTGTTTTAACATTTTCAGAATTTAAGTATTATAATGTTAATAAATTTAATTAAATTTCAGAACAAGGGTAAACAAAATTCTTAATTCTTATAATAAGAAATTATAAATTAAAGAATAAATTACTTAAGCCAAAAGCATTTCACTTTTTAATTTTTATTCTGATTTTTATTCAAATTTGTGTTTAGAATTTATTTTGAGATTCTCAGATTTAAATATTATTTCGCATTTGTATTTCCTTGTTCAAGTCTCATGACAGGACAAAAATGTCGAAAAAAGCTTTCTATATTTGATAAAAGGATCATTTGACATATTACTAGGATCATTTTTTACATCGTCGTATAGAATGTTTAAATACAGTATTATAATCTCTTAAAAAATTATCGAGGTAGTCACATATCTCGTTTCAGACCTGAAAAAGCTCATAAATAACTTTTTTGTCAATATTTCTTAATTTGACATTAGAATGATAGCTCAATAACGCTTTTAACTAGACAGATGTAGTTTAGCATTCGTATTTTATATAGAAGAATCTTATATGGGATTTTATATTTTGAGGAAAAATTGATTCAAGTGGATCTTATTGATCTGGCACTTAAAATATAAGACAACACGATGAATTCAAAACGTAATATTTAGGTAAATGAAATTTGGTGCGTAGACTTAGTATATAAAATGCAGATTCGGTACTTACGCTTTAAACCATCGATCCTCATCACTACTTTTGAAAACGTCGCTAATGAGTTGCTAAACCGCCATTATTTAAAAAAATATTCAAACCTTAACTGTCGTCCACCATTTTGTTGGTTTCGTTGAAATCATCGGTTTATCGTTAAATTTAAAACCGTCACCAATGAATTACTAAACCATTGACGACCGTTGTCGTCGACGGTCTAATACGTTATTGAAAAAATATTCTTATCAAATTTAGATCCAAACCTATCAGAGAGTAGTATTCTATCAATATGTACTTTAGTATATAAAAAACACAAAAACACATACACCAAGTGATATAAATCAATAAAATTTGGCATAGTATTGTGTGACTTCAACTTTAGTTCTGTTTCAAATTTTGAGGAAATTCGATTGGAAAAAACTCTTAAAGTAAGCTCAAACTCTTTAAAAAAGATAAATTTAAGTAAAAGATCTATATCTGCTCTATTAGAAAGATCTTTATTAGTAAAATATTCGCTGCCTTGCGCATTATCAAGCATTTTATCAACACTGCGGGATGGAATCTAAGACCTCGATTGGAGAGTATGAGAACAACATTTAGGAACACCCTTCCAAATGATTATGGCATATTTCATCCATGATCTTTAGACTAATCCTTTACAAATGTTTTTTTAAAAGAAAAATCAATCAAATTATTGAATGACGCTATCCATTAGGTAGAGTTTAAACAGAACTCAATAATTTCTTTACCGAATTTCCTTCAATTTCTAAAAATTATTCCGCAATTTTTAGTATCGATGAATAAATTGCCACATCCTGCAGTAAAACATTCCCGGGAAACATGATTGCTACATCTTGAAAACTCTCGTGACAATTGCTAGTTCTATGTCCAAACGATTTGCTGCACATTAGTAAGAATGCCTTTGACACTCGTATTATCATTTTAATCAGATAGGTAGAACGAAATATCATATTAGTGTAATGAATATATTAAATATTAATGTTTCATGTCTCGTGCCTACAGCCTGTTCATTTCCACTAAGTATATAAAGTATATGACCTTGTGCATATTTGATTTAGAGCTCATTTTTTTTCTTTTGTGTTTATTTTACAGAAACCAGTAAATTAATGTTTCAAATATAATCAAAATTATCATAAAAACTCAGGGATAAAGAGTAAAAAGTCATTTCTGATATTTTTTTGCGAAATTTGACCTTAATAACAGTAGAATTTAGCTAATATTAGAATTGTCAGGAGCTACTTAATTTAGAAAAAAAAATTAATGTAATTTATCCTATCATATAAAATCAAGGAGATAAATTACTTTGCTCTTAAAACACACGTAATCAGAAAATATTAATTGATTTTATAAAACAATTTTTGTCCCCAAATGTACACGAACCAACACACTTAATACAGAGGTGCAGAAATTGAAATACCAGATGATTGAAATGAATATTTCCATCACTAAATGCTGCAAAATAAGAATAAGATATGCTAATGATATTGATAATTGAACTGAATGTATATGAAACAATGGAATTTCCTTAAGTTGAAATATGAAATATCTATAAAAATAAATTCATATTTCTCTTAAAAGGAATATTATAAAGAAACTTCAATCACAAAATATATTCTATAGAAATTTCTAATTCACATTAATGAAGTTAGCTGAAGTGAAATAATTGCATATAAGTCTGGAATAATTATTTTAATAAAATATTTAATAAACGATTCTTTTATTATAATATTTAATTATAATAAATTAGTTATAATAAAATAATTATAATAAAACAACAATTTAATTATAATAAAGGGGTAAAATTCAGATAATTCAACATTTAAATTGTAGTCTAATTATTAATTATTCTAATTATTAATTACAATTTAATTAATAATTTTATTTTAATTAATATCTAGAATAATTATTAACTGTAGTCTAATTATTAATTACAATTAAATTATTAATTTAGTTTCCATCTTAAAATGCAACTTTAATTATAATTATATTGTCGTCAACGTTCCATTATTTGGTAATGAACTATTACATATGTAGCTTAAAAATAAACACTTCTTATAAATTCCATATTGAATAATTCATCCCATATGAAAACAACAACTACAATTTAAAGCTTCATTAAATTGCATTAAAAGCGTGAAATATTTTGAATACCCTATGGTCATAGGCTTTCGTGCCGCTGTCTCCAGAACTGAGGCAGCAAAAATGCGTCTCTATTCAAGTTTTAAACTCCGATGACTCTCATTAGAAGACATGAGCACAGAAACGAGTTTCATTCGCATCTTAAAAGGGTTAATTTTGGGGAACGAGTTTCAAGCGTGACCGTCCAGAGTTTCTGAATAACCGCTTTGTTTCGCGATGGGGTCTAATCAAGGTGTTTTAATTTTGTACCTTTTTAGGGGTGAAATTCCCACTGTGCACACAAATTAGGGAACTCAATGACCTGCAAATTAAGTCTCCTCGCATAGCCTTGGAGTTCATAAAGAGATTGTTAGTAGAGGTGCAGCGCCTTCATTTGTAAGCACCTATGCATATACGCAGTACTGGGATAGAAAATCAATTCTCCCGATTGCTAAGTAATGCTAAAATAATTAAGTAAAAAAAAATAAACTCATGGTTATATGCATTGAAACAAAGGGAAAAAATGATAAGTTTACGCATATATAATGATGTATTTTCTTTTAATAACTCGAAATCTAAACTTAGGAAATTTTTCTGTAACATTTTAACAACTATTAACTAAGAAATGTTATATTAAATTTAATTATTGTATATTACTTTAAGTACTTTACACTTTTTCTGCTTTGACATTCTTCCTATATTCATCGTTTATTCTTAATGTCACAAATAATGTCGAATTGAAGATCATTCAGCATTTATTTTTCTTTCTTAGACAGATAGTTGGAATACCCTTGCATCTATAAGCTATATTTATTCGTTTATTTGAAATAATTTTACACATTTTTTTCAGCATGATTCAAAATAATCCAAAAAATGTCTAAAATGACTCCTTAAAAACTCGTCAATGACAAAATATTGTTTCTTTTGGTTTCAAAGATAATTTTATCGTCTTTGCACTAAATGTACAGCAGACAAAAGTTTTAACGAACTCCAAACCTCTAATTGAAGCTGAAACTTTCCTTAATGCTTAATGCTTACTATTAAACCTTTATAATGCATGGGTCATCGGATTGGTTTAGGAGGAGAGCGGATAGTTCCAAAAGGAAAGAAGAACTGCCTTAGGGTTTAAGGTAACATTTTTAAAATTAAGTTGTTAAGTTTCACAATTAGGGTTCCTGAGATATTCAGATCACTTGATATCAATTTTTTCTCATGTGAGAAAAAGTTAAGATCATGCATATAAAAAAAACTTGAAATTACATTTTACAATAATTTGGAAGTCAGAATCAATTTCGAACAGTGCGTATATAAAATACTCTTCAATCTTTATGCTCACATTTTAGACTATCCTTTGCTTCATACAATGTAAACTAGTAAATGTGTAATTTTTTTATTTCACTTTTAGAAAACTAAATTACATAAATTTAAAATGAAATAAATCATTGACATTACGATATTTAATTTATTTACGAAATAATTAGTTATTTTATTTCATTTTGCAAAAGGTTTTAGTTTGGGAGAAAAATTGATTTTCATTATGATTTAAAATAAGTAAACGCCTAAAAGACAATAACATTTGTAACATTGAAAATATTAATTTACATTAAGATTTTAATTGAGTTATATTTAAGAAGACTATACTGATTCATATGCAAAAGGTTATATACCGAAAAAAGCTTTTTTAATTCAAAATTTAATTCATATATAACGTCACATTGTAGTCATGAATTAAAAAAAAGTTTTACGGAAATTGAAAAATATTTAGGTTTTCTTAAATGGATCTAAATTTGTAAACTTTTATTAAAAATTTAGATACGTTTTAGTAAAATTTATAAAGTAAATTAACAGTAAAAATTAAATGTGTATCCTACAAAATTTAGGTACACTAGATTAGCAGTAACGTTATCGACATTCCCTCGCTTGTTTTTTGCAGTTTACCAACAAATGTTTTGTAACCATATAAATATTTTTTTTTTTCAAAATTTAAATATGTTCACTAGAACTATCCTTTATTATTTTGTAAAACTTAATTTTTTTCAGAATAATAAAAATAAAAATAAATAAAAAGTTTTATTAATTTTTTTTATGATAAAAAGATTACAAATATTGCTCAATATTCAAAAATATTATTTATTTATCTTTATAGAAAGTATCCTTTTTCATAGGAAATTCTGGAATGTATGTGTTTATTTTCCGTTTCAAATTTTCTATCTCACATAATTAATCTAAGAACTCACCACTTCATATGGTTAATTTAGCCACTGATTTTGATTTAGGATGAATTGATTTTTATACTAATTAGAAAAATAAAATGATTTTATTTATATTAATATTATTGGAATCAATATTGGTTTACTAATTTTATTTTCCGAGTTAAATTAGGGTCATTTAAATGTTCTATATCAGTGAGATAACTGCATCGAGAGAGAAAGATCTTATCCATTTTATTCAGCTTTTAGAACTTATACATTAAATGTTAGCTTCCATTCAAAAGACTCTGATGAGTCTCAAATCAAAGGAAACAGATCGGTTATTTTGAACACACCAAAAAGTCTGAGTTCGGTATTTCATCAATCTGTTTTATGGAGATTTGATTCCACGTAATTCTAAAAAAGGAAACTCTAAACAAAAAAAGACTTAACTTTTTACTGCATGGACATATAAAAAAAACTTACTTTCTCGAATCGCTCAACAAAACTCTCACAGTGCCAAACAAAGAGAAAGCAAACAAACAAACAAACAAACAAAAAAGCCTTCTCTCTGACTTGGAGCAGAACAATGCAAAATGATCTCAAAACAAAACATGAACCCGATCGTGCTCCAGGAAAGAGATCCTCTTCACTTTATCAATACAAATGACGATCATCAAGAACACCCTGATAGAGAATGGTCTAGGAAGCGAAACAAAAAAGCAAGAACCAAAGTACCCCAAAAAGAGATAGGAGAAAATAAAACTCCGTAATGAGTTGTTCGGTCTCGACCATCCAGGCGCGACCTATCTCCTGAACGGGAAAATTTAGTAAGTAATCCCCCCTTTTTTTCCCTTCATTCGTCTTTTTTTCTTACTTCCTCCCTTTGTTTTATTTTTTTTCTGGATCCCCTTTCTTCCCTTTAGCGAAGAGACTAAATCCCAAGACACTGTTCTGGTGTCAACAAGGTTAAGGTATACATTTTGGTTGAGCGATGTGCGGAAAGTAATGAAAAATGCATGTATGCAACACGTTCCCCCAAAAGAAAATACATTGTATAAAAACAACGTTTATAGTTAATGGTTAATCTGAGGGCTCTTGAATGGTGTGGTATAATAATGAAGTCAGAAAAGTATCTTCTTTTCCTTCCCTGGTTTTCTCATTTAATTAAATTAGATAGGTGAATTAAGCAATCTTTAAAAATAAAACTATTGGTTCCAATATTTTGTTACAGATTTTCTTTAAAACTAGGAAAATAAAAAAAAAAGTCAATTCTTTCCTAGGTCAACTATTTTTTTCAATTTCAGTTACTTTTTATTACATGATTACAATAATGTAAATAACTTATCAAAAAACTACTTATTTTCACATGAATTGATCTCACATTCTTCACCTTCACTCAAAAAATACTGAATTCCTCGCCTTTTACTGATTGAGCTACTGCCTGTTGATTTCAATTTTTATTACAAACTGTTAAAACTCTATTATAGTATTAAAGATTAATTAATTTAATGAATAAATTAATATTTGGGAAAAACTGTGTTAACATCTAGTTTCATCCACTACCAGTTAAAAAAAATTATTTTAATTTGAGTGAAAGAATATAAAGTATTTTATTAACAATTGAAAATTTGAACAAGATATATGTATGGTGAATATGAACTAATAGAATGAATTGAAAAGCCAATATATAATTTTCAAATAATACTTCATAACTACTTTTTCAAACTGATCAATTATACTTGCTGTCACCCTCAAAACTGCAAGCATATATTCGATGCTGAATTTTGATTTTGTTAATCGATTGTTTCGGCAGATATTTCTATTTTGTAATATGAGTTTCTGGATTATGCAAACAGTTATAAGTAATTTATGCTTTTAAACCTTCATTCATTAAATTATTAAATCGATGGCAGAAATTATTATCCTATGATAATGACTTCGACCTATACTTTCTATAAAATTTTACGAACAAATGCAGGGATAAAAATGAATATAGGAATATTTTTGATAATATTTTTATATATGATTATCTACTCAAACAGAATATTTGTTTTTTATTACGTTGATTTGAAATAAGTAAGCATCTCGGAGGTATACAAAATTAATTTTCTAGAGTTCCGATGAAATTTAGTTTAGTAAAATTTAAATTAATTTTTAATTTATTTACACTATTGAATTACGGTCTATTGTAATACAATATCATGAACCTTCGGTAAAAGCCTTATAAGCTATATAACCTTTATGGTAAATAAACGATTGCTATTGTATTGTGATCGTGCTACTCGGTTACAAACCCTCGGATCACGAGTTTGGGCTTAAGACAATACACATCCGTCAGAGGGATGAACCTCAACCTTGAACAAGCGACCTTCGTACGCAGCTTCGTCCAGCTGTTTTGGTGCTCTCTACCTGCAATAAAACTCGTCAGACGCATCAAATACAACATCAACTACTCACACATATGCTTGGCACAAAGGCGTCGTTCGTCTGACCACTGACTTAATGGTGGGAGAGTATGTGGTGAACGCTTTATAAGCCAGATAAAATCGGCACTGCACAAGCAGTTGATTTTGTATTGCGGTCATGTTACTCGGCTACAAGCCCTCCGATTGCGAGTTCGCGTCCAGAGCAATCCACATCCATCAAAACCTAAGTAGAGAATTAGTAGACAAAGTATTGCTATATATTTAATGTCGGCAATAACGCGTGCTTTATAACCCTGTAAGTGATCAGTTATTGAACCAGCACATATTTTATGATAATTAAAAATTCCTTTCATTAGAAATGAAATGACGGTAAAAAATATAAATATTAAGAAGAAACTAAAGATATGAAATGCATCATAATTTTTCATTTCTATAAATTTTATTCTATATCATAACGTTTTTACTGACTGTAAAGAATTTAAATATTAATTTACTGTAATTAAACTGCACTGTAATTACAGTAATTAGTTACACTGTAATTAAACATAATAAAGAACCATTTTATTCCTGATTCATGGAGATTGCATTTCATGCCTGATAAATCAATTTTGAAATAAAAAATTAATATGTATTTGTATTTATGTAAAAATGAAAAATTATGTAAAAATAAATGAGAATACGTTTTCATATATAAAAAAGAACAATTTACTCTCAAAACAAATTTCTTTTGATGAATACTATAAAATAACCAGTATATTAAACATAATTAAATATTCATATTTCATTTAATATAGCTGGTAAAATTAAATATTCAATTATATTTGAATTTTATTTTTATGAATCATACTTTTTTTGCCTTTGAATAGATTACGCTAAAAGGTTCCTATGATTGAAAATTCTTACAAAAACTCTCACATACAATAGCTATTTTTACATTAAGAATATTTTCACTTAAATTATTTAACATTATTAAGAATTATATAAAATGTAATAAAAGTATGATAATTTATAAGAATGTTTAATTAATGAGGATTATGATAATAATTAATTTTCAAAGGATTTTTCCATTAACTTAAATTTGAAAAAAAGAAGCTTCTATCCTTCTTAGGCTTCTATGTAGAAAAAACGATATTAGATTAAAAGTAAATATTATGGAATGCAAAATCCCGGGGATGCGAAGGAAGTTTAAAGAATATTCCTAAAGCGTATCAAAGAAAATATTTTCTTTTCCCCTGCCGAGCTACTTCATAATAAATCCTTGCAATTTTCAGATAATTCGTTACTTTAAAAAGAAATTCAAAGCAAGAGTTTGGAAATATTTTTTCTTATAAAGTGCAAACTATATACATTACAAAACAAAGCTACAGAAGTTATTAAATAACTTTTATAACTTCTTTTAAATTTTTATGCCTGCTTATTTAAATTTATATTATACAATATCATATTCAATTATTAGGAATTAAATACCGTATGATGATTCATATTAGTTTTACATGAAATAGATGATAGGATTAATAAGGTTATATTTTATATTATAAGTAATTAGAATACCAAATGTCATCCATATTTATTGTAAAATCGATTCTAATTGAAGTGAAGTAATGTGAAATAAAATATCGAAATTATACAAAAATGAAATCCTGAAGATTGTTTAAAAGGGATCAACTATATATGAAGTATAAAATTCAACAATGATTTCCTTTGTCAATCAACCAAAGCAGGTTATATGTAAAATGTATTGTCAGCAAGAAATAAACTTTCCACTTCAGATGGATTTAAAATGCATTTTACTGAGATAAAATGTAAAGATAATGTGCTCAAATTTGAACTTTAGATCATTTTTACAATACATTTGGCATTTATTATTTGAAAAAAGTATGTATAGAAATTTACAGACAGCCAATTTTATAATATAAAAATACTTAATATGCTTTTATGCAGGATAATTAAAATTGAACAGATGGTGCCCAAAAATACTTTCGGCTCTTTTTTAAATGAATATTTCAAGATTTTATTCTTAGATCATAGTCTCGAGATTTTTTCAGAAAACAAATTGTTTAAAATTTTATCAACAATAGGCACCGTACTATTAAAAATCACAAACGAATAAGTAGTTAAATGAATTTAGTTATGAAAGCGATGCATATGATCAAACAAATCATCAGTCATTAGTGAATATGTCGTATTTTAAGAAAAATTTTGTATGGAACTTCAAGACTGAATTATTGACAAAATGACATGTGCAAGTGTTATGTATATGTAAAACTTATGGCCGTGATAACTTGGTTGGTAAAGGCATTAGATTCACTTCCTTTAGGTTATGAATTCGTACCCGCCGAAAAAAGTTTCTTCATTTGCATGGTGGTTGGAGTCCGTGCAAATCTGTGAAAGCCACGAAGTCCTTTGTGTCAAGACAATACCACTATTTAGATCTGAATCAAAGAATGATAAGAGGTTATCGTTCTCTAATTCAGGTCTAAACTACTATATGTGGATGAGTGAATGAAATGCACGAATAAAGTCCACCCCATGATAAGGGCTGAGATGCATTAGTTGCGAAGATACTATTCGCCCTAGATGGCTCTATTGAAACAAAAGACACTAAAAACCCGTCTTAAAGTTGCCAACTTAGTCATCGGACTTGTCTATGAGTTGCAACAAGACCTTTTTTTAAAATTATTTTTTCCTTTCCTTTTAAAATTATTTTTTCCATAAGGAATTTGCAAAAAATGCTGTAATATCTCAATTGTATTAAAAGTTTTATTTAAATTATATTGTTAAACTCCCTTTTGAAAATGAAAAAAAGCGTGCTGAATTTGTATTATAAACTATTTCGTCATCCATAAATTTCCTCCTTTTGTTTCAATTAACTTTCTAAAACCTACTCCACTTTGTATTTACTCCCTATTCTCGTACCAAAAGAAACCGTATCTTTTTAAACAGTTCTTCATTGTACATCATGCCTGACTTTGGTAGATAAATAATGCAGCTTCCCTTTTCGAAAGAAATCTAATGATCGGCATGATATCCAATGCCATCGAGTTCCGACTGTGATGGCAATAGAATACAGATGACGTACTAGTTCTTTCTAAATCCTCCCATAAAAAACCGAAATGCGAACGAAAAACAATCAAACCACCATCAAAAAACATTACTTCATCCACTTCTGGAAGCCAAAGTTTTTTCCCTCAGAAGCAAGGAAGTCGAATGAAATTGAATAGTGAAGCGAAATAACTGCTGAAATTCAACTTCGGCTACGACTGGAATGTAAACTGTTGATTACTACAGAAGAATGAGGAAGTTTAATAAAAATGGTGGAATTTTCCTTCAGATCAGAGTGCAGTTTTAGAGCGAAACAAACAATGATGGTTCCTAGAATGTTGGTCTTGATTGAATTGGTGTACGGTGTTTATCTAAATCTTTCTAAAACAATTCATGTATTTTAGAATTTTTTTTAAAAAAAGTAGCACATGGTTTTCTGTTTTATGCTACATAGATCATTAATTATTCGCTTTTATTCTAATTTTATTTTAATTCCAATTAAACTTCTGCTTTAGTTTAATTATTGTTTTTTGCTATTTAATTTTCGGTGGAAATAGTACCTTGATATAAATATTAAATGAAAGTAGTGGAAAATTTTTTAAAAACCTTAAATATACATTATTTGAGCATCCTAATAGACATTGTCGATAGGCAATGTTTATCTAATGCTGCGAAATGAAAAAGGCATCTAAAGACTAGGAGATATATAGTATGTATGAAGTAATTATCCTTATACCCCCATCTTATTTTTAGAGTGCTGAAAAATGCAATTATAAAAGCAGTTACTAGATGTTTTATACTGACTTTTCGGTGATCAAAGGGTTCTAGGTAATTAGATAATAACTAAAAAAGACAATTTACCAATATCATAGGATATGCGATAAAATGACATTTTAGAAAGTAACACAAAACTATATATTGAACATTGAATAGTCTAATGAACGTATTAATGCTAGAAATATGAAAAAGTTTAAATCTCATTCATTTCATGAGATTCCAATAAATGTTTTTTTTTAATTTAAATGCTTAACGGTTGTAGATCATACGACAATTCGGAGCATTCATTTTTATATTCATTCCGGTTTTTGTAGCATTTATACATGAACTGTCTAAAAAAACATCATTCAGAATATCTTACTGTTTTATCACTTTAAAGAGTCTTAAAGCATCTACTACACGATATCGTCGATCTTCTAGGTTTTCTCAAGGATTCATAGGATTCTGATCTTAAAGATGCCTACCGCCTACTAATACCATAACTCCAAATGTTTGAATGTTTTATTACTTTAAATAGTACACGATATCGATATCATAGATTTGCTCAAGGATTAATATGGACGTGATCTTAAAGATGCCTACCATCTACTATTACCATAATTCTGAATATTTGACGGTTTTATTACTTTAAATAGTCCTCAGGCATCTACTACATGATTTCGTAGATTTCATAGTTTTGCTGAGGGATTCGTATGGTCATGATCTTAAAGATACTTACCGTCTACTATTACCATCATTCTGAATATTTAACTATTTTATTACTTTATATAATCTTGAAGGTTCTATTGCACGGTACCATAGATTAAGCAGTTTCGTTCAAGGCTTCTTATGATTTTGATCTCCAAGATACCTACCGTCTTCCTACAACAACTATACATGTTGGAACAACCTATGATGTCAAATCCTTCAATGATGCACCTCTATGAGCATACAGAAGAAACACTTTCCTAAACTGTGCACCTCTATGGGTATACAGAAGGAACACTTTTACTCAACAATGCACCATGAAAGTACCCTTTATCGAAAATAGTGTATAATCTTTTCGAGACAGACGGTTTTCTCGTGACAGACGACATTGAATAATAAACATACAAACCAATTTTATAACGTTATCTTATTCTATTTCATACGTTTAAGGTGCATTTCTATACTAATCGGTTAAATCTTACTTTTTTTCTGGAAGAAGAGGTAAAAAATTTGATTGAAAAACACTTATTTAAAATAGTACATTGTGTCTGCAAACATGTAAGTGTTTATAGGTTGTGAAGATGAAGAAGGGTTTTTTTGGATACTCAGAATTCAGAATATTATAATTATTTTACATATTTTTAACGAGAAATTCAAATTTGCTTTGTGAGAATGCGTGGAAAGTTTGAGTATCAAGAAAAAAATCATTAATAATTCTTAAAAATCAGCAGTTTAGTTAACAAAAATTATTAAATTCCAAACAAAATGTAAAACAGAAATGTATTTTTTAATAATTTTCCTGTTAATTTCCAGAGAAATTTGCCAATTTCAGTAAGGTATTATGTTATTTGCCTAGTTGCTCACTAAAATTATTTATTAAAAGATAACTATCTTCCAGATTCTGCTCTTCTCCCCCTTTTTTCTGGAAATATTTTTATTCCTTCATTAAAGAAATGCCTTTTTTGTTTTGATAAAACAAAGTATATCTTATATCCTTATATTTATCAGTTTTTATGAGATTTACTTTATAAAACCTTTAAAAAGTGGTAACAACTTTAACAACAAAGTATATTAAATAATATACGGGAATAAGAATATATTTCAATTGCCACAACATAATGGAAATACGGTGAAAAAAATATGCTATACAATCTTCTTTTCAAAAAGTTTGAATAAAGAAAAATACGCACTTTTTATTATATTTTAGTGAAAATCCATTACAGATACATACATTTAATTTAAAAATTTCATAAGCATATTTATTTTTAATCAAAAATAAATTTTTGCGGAAGTAAAAAGATTAAATATAGTTAAGATCAGCTTAATATTACTGCGGGGAAGTTCTTTTTTTTTTCTTTCTGTGTTATTTTAAAACATAGAATAGCATTGTAACAAAATGTAGTAACAAGATCACAGAATTGCGCAAGAATATGAAATTAAATAAATATGGGCGTCGAAAAAATATAATTAGATTTCATCGAATATTTTTCCTCCTTTCAATTGAGAAGCGTAGCTGCTCCTTCGAAAAAAATGAATAAATCTGAAGAAAAAATATCCGAAAGGTGCAAATTTGTGTTTATGGCAAGTTAATTAATTTCTCTGGAATAAATTAATCCTTCAAGTAGCAATTTTTGTCTTAACTTAAAGAACTATTTTTTTTTGTTGCTTACTCCTTAATTGAAATATTATTTCAGAAAAGCTACAGAAATGAATGCCATTTGAATAAGTTTATAAATATTTTATTAAATAGATAACATTCGTGAGAAGAATATGCATTTTTAAGAGAATGAGAAGAATATGCATTAATAAGTTTACACTCTATATACTTTATATAATAAAATGCTGTTAATAAATTATATTATAAAAGTTTTTAATACCCTTTACCAATTCGCAATTCAAAACTTCGGACAAAAATGGAAGCATTTATCTCTCTATTGATTGATTTGATTTTAGAAAACACAGGATATATTTTCATGCTTTCTCTTAGAAACTCGGAATTATTTTAATTGTCAACTCTATTATATTTCATGCGTCAACTATGGAGATGGAATTATCAGTTGATATCTTTGAAGAGGATATAAGAAACTCTAACAACCTACTTAGAGAAAAATACTTTTCAAGACACCAGTTTATTTTCAGGTAGAAAACTTTCTAGATATTTTTATGTCAAAGCATGATGTGGTTTTTGGGATGAGGTTTTTGGTATCATCAAAAATAAATAGGCGTCAAATAAAAATTTTATTATCTGCATGAGCATCTCAAAAAATCAGCTTTTAACAAAGTACTGCCAAAGCATTTACAAAAGCTCGGATTAAAAAAATAGTTAATGACTACAACAAAAAAACCTAGAAAAATGTCATTTTGATCACGTGATTATACGAAATGAAATAAAATCGAAATATGATATTTTTTTAAGCAACAAATGCGAGACAAACTTTTTCTGATCGTTTGCAATACTAAATTGACTCATTCAATGAAACAATCAAAATGAATAAAAATATAATTTAACTTGCACGAGCACGTGGTACTTGGTCGTTCAAGAAACGATGCTCTGGCATGATACATTGAAATATCCATAGCAGATTTCCATTTAATCTTTTTTCGGATATTGCAAACGTGGATTTGGCTACACGGATATGACAAAATACGATTTTTTTTAAATTTTGTTCTTGTCTAATAATACCTAAAACTACTGTCTTAACATGGCAGCAGAATAAAGAAATTGAAATTTACAATGCATTTGCAGGCAGCAAAAATAATTGTCAAATCAACTTTCTAAAACAAAAAAAAAGGTTATAAATTCGATGTCATTCGATGTCACGTTTTTGCGCATGCATCAAGATTTGGTTTACTTGAAGAACAAAAAAGTGTGAGGAAATATAAAATAAGACGTTCACTGTAGCAATAAAATTAACTTGGTCTATTCTCTAAATTTTCTTTAATAAATCTGCGTATCTTTTAGGAAAGTTCAAGCAACAAAAATTGCTAGTCTGGAATCCTGAAATGAGCAATATAATTATAGCAATCTTAGAATGAGCATAAAAGAAATTAATCACTTGTTAAAAAGGAAATCAGGTAATATTTTTAATATTAGATAATATGCATATTTCTTTATTATAAAGCTTATGTAATTCTCAAAAAAGAAAATTAGCTTTATTTATATTACTCCAAAAATTGCCAAATTACGGAAAAAAATCAGGCAGTTCTGTAAACACGTTTGAATGCCAAGTATTCTCTGTTTTTATGGTTACAATTAAAAATAAATAAATGTCGACTACAAATAAATAAATTCATCATTAACAATCGCTATTTTCCAAAAAGAAAATGATAATTATTCTCCATATCCTTAAATTCTAAATTTTACGTTGAATACATAAGACCTTTCTTAATTGTATTTAGTTATCTAAAACCAATATTTTCACATCTGAAAATAATTTTTTTGTTATTTTTATTAAAAAAATATTAAATAAATTTGTTGTTTACAAAGAATTTCAAACCGTTGGCTCATTCCGGATGGCCTAAGTATTTTTAAATTCGTGTAAGATTTTTTTTGGTATATATTTGATCAATATCAAATTTTTAATTACAAATAAAGGTTTTTTGTGATTTATTTTAAATGCAGACAATAATGTTTAATGATTATTTATATATATAGTATTCTTTCTTTTACATCACTATTAACTTATTTATAATAATTTTTTCCTGAATTTTTTTATTTTAGAATTTGTACCCATATCGAGAAGAATTGATTTCAGAAACTTTTATAAACGTGTTTTCTCTGCTTTGCCTTTTGAATCACTTAAGTCATAGTTATAGTCTTAAAAAAGTTAACATTTTCCTCAATATCATTTCCCCCCCCCCTCTTTTTTTTCATGGGAGATTTATCTTCTGAATGGGAAACAGTTTTTAAAATTAACCAAAATTTTCATAACATACTTTTCAATTTTAGGTCATTTTCAATGTTTCCATTTTTAAGATTCGATAATACTGGATAAAAAGTATCGAATTCTTTCTCCAAGGCGACAGAGGAGTATGACCACAATTCGAACCTCCGCACAGCTTCTTACTCCCGCCTCCCCTCTCTTCATGCTAAAATGAGCTGTTTCACCATTCCATTACACAAACCGATCGAAGTCTAATTCAAACCGCTTTAACCAGCTGCAAGAAAAGCAAAGAAGCAGATAAATTGATGGAGAACACTTCACCTCGGGCCCAGCCACAATTAACTAGTACGAACGAGGATTACGGAGGTGTAATCCATAGAATGTATCAGTCACGAAAACAGATTTTTCTTTGCCCCGTTCTGCTTAATTAGTTAGTGCCGGTCGAAAGCCCGAACTTTGTATAATTAATTACCTTTGATTCCCGCGGGAGCATGTGCGGATGTTGGAAAGAAATAACAAGTGGATATTTTGTTTTCCGTTTCCTTTTGCAATAACGATTTCTTGCCCGAACCTCTGCGCAGGGTGATTTCTTCTGCAATTTTCACTGCTTAAGTAATTAGCGGCACCCGAAGATGGATTCAAACATGTGCCGTCTTTGTGTGTGCTCAGCTTAGAAAAAAAAAAGCGTTTGAAACCACGAAATGCATCTGCTTTCAGAAACAGACATCCCAAAGGTAGATTAGTTTTTTTTTCTGGGAAAGAATGTATAGAAATCGTCAAAAAATCCAAACTCGAGATTTTGACGAATATTCACGTTGCAATTCTTCTTAATTTTTAAAAATACATTTTTGAATTTATGCTTGTCCGTCTATCACAGTGATGATTCAACAAAACCTTTTGAGCTAGACGGTCGGAATTTGATAAAAATGGTCTTAACATGAGATTATCGGATTTCTATAAAATTTTAAGTACACTCAGGTAAAAGAAAATGTGTCTGTCCTTATGTTCGAATATAAGTTAACACGATAATTACGAAGGGAAAATAGTTTGATGAATAAAAAAATAGGGATGAATTCAGAATGCTTTTGACTGTCTTTCAATCTTATTTTCAGAAATATGTTAACCGTGATAACTCAAAAACGAATGAACTAAATTTATTTTAGTTCGTAGGTGGCGTTGTGACTAAAAGTGAAGTTTTGTGTTATATTTTTTTATTTAATTCAGCTGGAATTTTTATTAGTAAAAATTGATACAAAAGATAAATTTGAATTTATGATATTACTAAACGCATATCAGGGATTAATAACCAAGATATATTCGCGAGGATGTCACGATATATTTAATAATTATAATAAAAAAACTTAAATTACCGCTAAGAAATATTTCGTTATTATTATAACCTAAAGTTATGATATTGTAGATAATTGGTAACACCGAACTCGCAACGTTAGAGTTTGTAACTATGTAATATTGCCACTAGACAAAAGTGACCACTTGTGTCCGTGGGATATGGCTTATGAAGCTTTCACCACAGTAGACTTTCTATGTGATACCATTTTCATTAGAGTGTATCGAGAAAGTTTTACGAAGACAATCTCACAAATTTGTTTTATAAAGAAATGACTTTTAATTTGTAGAATATTTCAACGATAAATAGGGAAAATATTTAATAGGGAGGAGAAATGCTTTAAAGAGTGATCAAATATTAGAAGAAAAATGAAATATCATAATAATAATTAATATCCAAAATAATGGTAAATTAATTAAAAAAATAATATATTAATATTTATTATTAAAAATCCTGTACTAATTTAAAGTGTCTCCATCATAGAAAAGGAAAACTAACAAAATATACTTGAAAAATCGCTATACATTTCATTACAGAAAAAATCACGTACTAAACAATAGACGTTGGAAAACCTATGTGCTTAGGTAATGAATTGCTCTGAAGTAGCAATATAGTTGCAAGGTAAGTCGATAATAAATTACATTTCGTATAAAAATTATTAATTTCTGGTTAGCAAAATAATAATAATAAAAACAAATATTAAAATTTAATAAATAATTGTTAAAAATATTATAATACATTATTAAAGAAATATTTGAACTAGATAATAAAAATATTTTTTCACTTACAAAACTTTAAAAAAAATATTATAATTTTGAAATTATAGATTCACAATTATTTAAACTTGATCAAAAGAAATCTTTAATTAAATAATTTCGAATAATTGAGTTATTAAAATAAAGAAATTTAATTTTCATTCGAGAAAGCATTGTTAATGTAGTATTTTTGCTTATAATTAAATATTTTATCAATTTTAATCAGGTTTGAGCAATTTTTTCATAACTTTTCCTCTCCCATCTTTTCCCTGGGATTAATCGCACCTCGCAATTGAGGAGGAGAAGCTTCCTGCATGGTGGTTGGTTCTCGCCACCTGGGGAATACACAAACGCTAGGGGTATGGCTCATCCTACGTACTTCATTAGGGAAGGGTTGTACCGTTGTTGGACAGTTTTTCGTTCAGTTATTTTATCCGTTTACCATTTACCTTATCCGCCAGAGAGTCAGTGATTTGGCTCCTTAATCCTTTTAATTAAATTTACTGCAGTAATTTATTAGAAAGCCTTAGATGATTCATACCTCGATATATTTTGGAATCATGCAGAATATTACTCAAACGATACAATCTATATTAATAAAAATGGATCTCGATGTGCGTTGCTAAGCGCAAAACTATCGAACGGCTAGACCGATTCAGCTAATTTTTTAAAAAATAATTTCGTTAAGACACGAGGATGGTTCTTATGGAGAGAAAAAATGAAAAAACTGCGAGGAAAATAGTTAAAACGACACTTTTCTTACTTCCAGCCAAAAATCTTCATTTCCTTCCCCCAAACCAACTGAGTAAGATAGTAGGAAGTAATAAATTATGATTTGTCTAGAAAGAAATACGCGAAGTCAGTTGGTTTTCATTTATAGATAACGAGATGTTTAAAAAAGAAAGAAAATATTTGCTTTTATTATTAGCCTGCATAGGTATTGAATCTATGCCTGCTCAAAATAAAGTCTGGACAGGGAAGAAAAAAAAAAGAATGACAAAGAGAAAAAAGGGTTTGTAGAAAGAGAAATAAGAAAAAAAAGATAGAAAAAGAATGGTGTGGTTGTGTCACCATCATTTCCTCTGTGCGCGGCATTTTCCAAGCTGTTTTTAAACTTTCGCCTCTCTTGAAAACCAATTTTGTCTTTATTTGTTTAGTGTGTTTACATTTATGAAAATTAGAATCTCCTTATTCTATAAAAACGAATAACTTTAGACCTTTCCCTCCACCATTTATTTAAAATATCAATTCCGGGACAATCATTCCTCGGATAGAAAGAGAAAGATGAGTAGTACAATGAACAGAACATCTGATGAAAATAAAAAAAATTAATGAATTATATGATTATCAAAATTTGTTTGGTTTAAAAATATTTTGGTGAAAAACCTGTTATAAGACACAGCTAAATAAAATATTATATGAATTTTTAATTATTATTTTATAATTACGATGTAGAAATTAGAGTGAATAAAACAAAACAAAACATACAGCCTCATCTGTCTTAAGAAATGATTGAGAATACGATGCACAGTTTCGTAAATTTATCATGAGTTATTTGAGTTCTATAAGTTCTTTTGTTTTTAAAACATTTTAAACCAGAAAGAAATTTGATATTTATTTCGATATTAATTTTCTTATACCAATTATTCTTCATATTCTTTCCAATGTCTTGTTTACACTTTCACAGGTAATTCCTTTTTAACTAGCACGTCTTTTTTTTGTAACATTTTGAATGTACTTCCATAACCAGAGCTCACGTATTTGATATAAAACAATTTCTTATCTCTGAACTACACGCTCAAACAAATGCAATAAGCTTAGTCAGAATTCGAGTAAAAAAATTGCAACATTAAAGGAGTATTTTGCAATTAATTTCTACTGGACCTAAAAAATTCGAAGGAAGAAAAAAACTGTTCAAACATACATGCATTTAATTTAGTATATATCATATTCCTTTATATCGCAAAATTCTAGATTATTAAAAGATGTAAATTAATCATTTAAAACTATTACATTTCACTCAGAATTTTGATATTTAATTTTCTTTAGATTTTCTTTCACTTTGTTTTTAATAAAAAAAAAAACATCAGGCAGTTTATTAATAAAGAAGCATACCCTATAAGAAATGGAAGAAACTAAAATATATTGATAAAAAAAGGGAGGAAATATTTGATAAAAAAAGAAGAAAACACGTGATAAAATTTAAAAGGCATAATGTTTTCAAATGCATAACGACAACAAAAAAATAATTTTCAAAAGATGAAATTAGATGTTAGATTCTCATTATATATTTTTATATGATGGACTTATATTATAGCTAAGATAACTTTTAATTTAATATTAATGTAGCAGAATAATAAAGTGATTGCATCACAGGAGATGTAAATAAATGAATATGTCAGTTACAATCTCTGCAAATCCGAATAGTTATAATTAAATTATGGTAGTCACCAATATCTCAGGTAGTCTGGAAATATGTTTTCCAAATTGGATTCAAAGCTGTAAACTGCATATTTAATTACAATCACTGACTTCCATCTGTGTCCAACTGCTCGCAAATCCTTTTAATACTATTAATTTAATCATGTCTGCAGTCTTCGATGAACAAACTACATCTGATTACAACAAAAGACAATTTCACTTTAAAGGAAGTGTACCTATACATGAAAGCACTCTCATTGGTTAGTTATGTTTCAAAATAAAGGAATTGGTTAGTGAAATCGTCTGCTGAGGACATGTAAATTTTTTTATTTCTTGAAATTAAAAAAGTGTGATAAAAGTAATGAAATCCTAATGTCCTATCAAAAGTCTAGGTTTATTTGAAATACAAACAGAAGTATGAAATAATTGAATCAGGTGGCTGTGATTGGTAACTTTTTCAAACAGAGAAGTTTAATGATGTATGGTCTTTGAAACGTTTCATAAAAGTGGAGGCTAGAATACCAGTGGTGGCTAGTGTTTCAGAATAGGAAACGTTATCGCATTTTTTTTTCATAGAGTAAGTATAGTAAAATAATATTTAAAATTTCTCTCGAAAAGTTGTAAAGGTGACAATTGAAAAAACATATTTAGGGGTCGTATAAAATAAATATTGGAGAAATATGATTAATATTTGGGCTGTGGGAAGAACAGGTTCTGGCACTTTCTTAATTATTTTAATTATATCGATTATTATTTATAAGAAGTTCAATCCCTCACACCTAAATTGACTTCTTTAATTTTTCTCTTTTCTTACATGACGTGACTAAAATATCTAGAAAAAAATAAAGCACTAGTTGCAAAACTTTACTCTAAAGCTCATAATTTTTTTTGTTTGTTTGATATTCTCAAATAAAGTTTGTTTTATGAATTAATTCTGCAGATTCCAAAAGGTATCTGGTTCAGTTAAGTATCGCATTTCCTCTTGTACATAGGATAATTAACTTCAAAAAGAGGATGAGATGCTTCGGGAATCGTCTTGGATCTCTTCAACCTGGAATTTACACAAATAGTTAAGGGATCTGGCTCCACACGTCGATTACCGGGTGTATTTTCTTAAGGAAGATTTGTTCCGTGGCCGGTGATGGCCCTTAGAATTCAATCACGATTCCCGCCAGTGTTACTGTTGTGACGATCCAATCATTCCGCATTCTTTATCTATGTGCCTTTGGGCGGGTCAGAGAATCAGTGAAATAACTTCACTCTGGTATTAGTTTTTCAATTTCTTTCCTGATATTGAGACTTTCTATAGGAAAACAATTAAAATTATTATTTCTTTATTTTTTTCTATAAATACATGTTCTTCTAGAATTTTTATGTGTCTTTTCTAATTGATGAATTAAAGAATAATTTGCTTTTTTAAATTACTAAGAATTTCTACAAGAACACACAAAAAAGGAGTTAAAAAAATAAAAAATTGTTTTCATATTTTAAATAAGCTCACCAAATACAATCAAATTAAATTTATGAATTTTAGTCTATTATTTAATTAGTAAGCATATCTATGTTAAAAACAAGGCAAAATACTTTAACTAATAAAATAAAACCATTAATAGTATTAATTTAAATTTACATATTTCAAGTAATGTGAATCTGAAAATTTGTATGTATATATATTTTTTAAAATTCATGTGCTTTATTTAAATATAATTTTAGCTATGTTTTGAAATAAAGTATAGTCTAATTATTTTAGACAATGAGACATAGAAAAACCCTTTTAATATATCATATGATAAATTCCATGGAATAATTTAATAATATAATTCATCAAACAGAAACTGATTTTTAAATAAAGCTCCATATTACTTGCAAAAATATACAGCTCAAAGTAAAATGTGGCAAAATTGAGTTTTTATAAACACATCGATATCTTTTCAAGAAAATTCTTTAGAATCCCAATGGAAGAATTAATTTTGAAATGCCAAAAGAAAAAAAACCGAAGGTAGTATAAGCGTTTTTAAACTAAATGCATCTCCGAAATCTTTACAAGGAAAAAGATCAAAGGTATTTTCATAATTCATATACTGGCAAAGTTTTATTTCCTTTCGGAAGATCTTCTTTCGCGAGGAGGCGCATTTCCCTAGATGAAGAAATCAATTTTTTAAGCGCAACTTCAAACTCTACTTTTTTAACCATTTATCATGGCAAGTTTAAATGGAAAACTATCCTTCATTTGTAAAACGCCGTTTCAAAATGTTTATGCACTTTTTTTTATTCTTCCTACATTTTTTTTCTTTCGGCTGTGGAAGAAATATCTTAACTTTAATGCTTGAAATATCTTCTCTCCCGACAAAATCTGACATCTCGCTTATCCAGATGCTTCTTTTCTTTTCTTTTGAAGCCTGGCTCTGTCGTTTTCTTTGAGAAAAAAGAAAACATGTTTCTAAGCGTCTCTGCATTTTATCTAATGATTTCGTAATTTATAAGGTTTTCTCATGAGATCGGATGCAAAGTAGAAATTAACTGCTTAGCAGAGAAATGTTATGAATGAATTTGAGCTCCAAACTGCTAAATTACTGTCTTAGATTATCAAGTTCTGAAATGCACTAGTTTTATTCACTATTTAAAAATACAATTTTTAATGATGATTTTTGCATTTAAATTTCTACATGTAATTAGCTTTTGGAATGAACAGACTCACTATTTATTTTTGCATTGACTTTCTTTTATTAATTGAAAAATATTTTTATATTGGAAGTTTTTGACTTAAATAAACATTATTTATAATTTAATAACAAAAATCGATAAAGGAAGCTTTATTTTCCTATGAGGACTATGATTTTCCTCCTTTGAATTCTCGGAAAATAATACTAAATTTTTTGAAGTTCTTAAAATCGTACTAAAGTAAGCTCAGGGCAAACTTATATACTTTATAATGAATGTTTTAGAATTTTATATATTTAAATTAGACAGACTTGCATACTTATATTATTTTTACTTGCCTATTTTTAAAAGTAATCATCGATTGAAAAAAGTCGCAGTTGTTGAAAAAACCTAAATAGCATAAATTTCTGAATAGTTTTTGAGAATTTAGTACTCTTTGATTGCATTATATAAACAGCATGGGGGAGATATTTGAATATTGCTCACAAGTATCACCTTAATAAAATTATTAAAAAGTGAATAGGATTGTTTTAAAAGTATTCTAAACCTCATTTACTCAGGAAATGTTACTGTCTGAAAATTTTTGATTTCTTATTATCGCTGATCAAACTTTACTGAAAAAAAATCTCATAATCTCAAACTCATTGGATTAAAACAAAAGGAAGCTTAAACTTGCAGGTATTATAGAGATTTTTTTAAAAAAAATTCTTTCCTTTTGTTGCCCAGAAGTTTAAAACACTACTAATCATTTTCAAAAATTCTAGCGGTAGGGTGGAAAATCTTACAATTCTTTTCGACACACAAAATATTCAAGTGAATGTTTGCTTTATTTTTCTAAAGCTATCTTTTATTTTTATCTATTAGACAGAAATATTTTTATTTTTTATATTATCCTGCCCATTTCCGTCGAATCTGCCCAACATGGAGTCTATGAGTATGCCCAAGCAAGTTGTACATTCCAAATTTTAGAACAAATATCTTTTTTTATACTATTGTTATTACTGCCATATACTTTTTAATGTTATTGTTCTTTGGGCAGAAACTACATCAGGTATGGTTATTAATACTTTGTAAATTAATAACAGAAACTAGGGGATAAATTTTTTTGTATTTAAATTTTTTAAATAATTTGACTATATTATATGGATCTTCGATAACGAGAAAATGTTTTTAAGGCATACAAAATATATGGTAAAGGTATTGCAGAACTACCAAAATATTTTTGAATATTGTTACAAACATATAAATTTGCTTCCAAGCACGAATGGTGTCATAGTAAGAAAGACTGTTTTACGGTAAGGCTTGTTGTGAGGAAACCGCATTACTGATGTCAAAGTTCAGCGACCATTTGGCGACTTTGCCGACAAAATGGATAATGCAAGAAACTTCAAGAATTTTCATGATCCGTTCAATAGAAACCGAGATGTGCCCTGATTGGCCAAGAAGGTTTTCGGCTCGCCTTCCGCGAGCTATAAAAGGCCAGCAGTCTCAAACTGTGGTGTGTGTGTATTGAATTAAACCGCGAATCCCATTGAGCCGTAAGCGAAGTTGGAATAGAAGACAAGTAACAAGTCTTCTAAAGCAAATCGAAGCAACGGTGGAGTGCCAGTGTTGTGTTTATTTCAAGCGAGTACTGAACTGCTGTGTGCCGATTCATGTTGTCTACTGTGGAAGCAGCGACGTATAGTGTGTGGAGTAGCCAGTGTGTGGTAGTGAGTCGGCAGCTAAAGCTAGTTGAAAGTGAGTGTTTGGCCGCTTTGAGTGCTGTGACCGATTACTACTGTCAGCTGTAGTGGTCTTCTTAGTGCTGCCTTGTTTTTGTCTCGCCTGTAAATATTTGTCGTCTGTGTATTTGCCGTTTTTGTGTAAATAAACGCCATTGTTATTGTATATTTTTATATTATCTGTAACAATAGTATAAACGTCCAGCAATTTGTTTTCCTTTCAAAACTTATGCATTCAAAATTAAATAAAGATTATCCATATTTTCTTTATTGTCGGGATAATCTAATCTAATTTCGGGCCTTTTTCTTGGTCTTTTACTAATTGATTTTTCATGATGCATTATGCACATAAGAATGAGAAAACGTTTGATTTGTTCTTATATATGTTTGTGTCTCAACGACTAGTTGATGTTCAACAGGTGTAACATAGTTCATATTTTCTCTTTACAATAGTAATGCGAAGCAAAACTTGAGCTGGTGTCCCTTTCATTTGTAATCTAAACCATCAGCCATGTTTTTTTTTTTCATATCAAAGATTTAGTAATATTTTGCTTTAGAGTAATTTTAATCAATTCATCGAAAGGGACATCGTGTCCATAAATTATATCCTAGAAATCTTCCAATTCTTATGCACACTTTCTTTTCTTGTTCCTATACGGATTGAACATGGATTATTGGGTATTTTTTCAAAAATAATTCTATTCTTTTAGAATAAATGTAGTTCTTATTAACACGGAAACTCCATATTTGAACTCTACATTTAGAATATCTTCTTGATATAGCTGCATGATTGATTTGCAGCCATCAATTTTTATAATTTGTAGTGGTTTCCATACGGATAAAATATATTTGGGAGAATGTCTAATCATTTTCTCAAGAACGTTGTGAGAACATTTATGAGTCTAGTTCTTGAATGAATTGCTATATTATCAATATGGACATCTGAGAAGAATTCCCTTTTCTTGTTTAATTAGTAAATTAGTAAGGAATTTTTTAAACTCATGTAAAAAATAGTAACGTATCTTCTTTAACTAAAGACAACACTATTATAATCCCTAAGTACTTATTAAACATTTATTAAGCGATAAAAATTATTCTAAAAGAAATAATAAAAAAATGTCTCGCTAGTAAAATTGTGAAATTTCTATCAAATATTTCATTTCTATCAAATATTTCATTTCTATCAAATGAAATATCAAATATTTTATTTCTATCAAATATTTCATTTCAAATATTTCATTCTATCAAATATTTCATTTTTGCTTCTTATAAGAAATTGAGAAATACTTTAGGTAAAAGACTCGAATAGAATAAGCAGAATTAATTCCTTGAGTGTCTGTGATGGTTTTATTCCTATATATATA
>JAOUZG010020767.1:2797446-2832135 GCA_026289955.1 Argiope argentata | reverse complement strand
TACGTATTTTTTAACGCTTGGCTTATATTTAAATTCAAAAATATGACTTTTCAGGGCATCTTGCTTTCTATTCAAATGCTTCTTTTATCTATAATTAAGCTTTTATATAATCAATTCTAATTGAATAAAGAAATATTTATCCTAAAAAAAAGTCAATACAGCAAAAATAATAATTTTTTTCTGAATCTGAACTATTTTTAATCAGGCCTGTAAGAACTGATTAAAGACGAGATGAATAATTGATAAACTTTGTTGCATTGCCGTATAAATGCAGTCATTTGCAGCACTTTCTGTTCTAATGTCAATTATCTCATTCCCATTCTCTCTGCACAGAGAAATCGAAGAACTGTCACTTTTTTCCGCTGTCTTTTGAGAAATAAGTGCTGATACTTGTTCTGGACCGAAAATAATGACTCTCACTTTTAGAGGACATTATTCGATAGCTCCCCGTAGGAAACACTTCATTCCGCGGTCTTTGCTGATCAGCAGGAAGCTGGTAATGGCCGACACCATTTGCGAATCATGATGTCATCATTAGCGCGTGTCAAACGTGAGCGCCATAGACATCGCAAGACGTACAGAATCGATAAGTTAAGGTGAGTGCCTATCGCAAAAGATAAGAGGCGTGTCCTCTGAGAAATGTCTTATAATATTGATGAAAGGATGCGGTATATCTTGTCATCATTTTCGTTTGTGCTGCTCATGAGTTAAGGATGGAAGGTACAGTTTTGACGAGTTTGAGATTTTCCTTGTTTTTGAGTGTTCACTAGGAGCAGAGACGAAAAAGGGTAATTTTTATTTTTATTGAGCACCATTAGGTTGTATTGAGTTGTGTCTCTGCATGCTAATCAAAAGAAAAATGTTGAATAAAATATCTTGAATTTTTTTATATAAGGATTTCGTATCTTTCTATAAAAAAGAAAGGCGAAAAGTATCAAAATCTATTTCTACGCTAAAATTTTGCAATCTAACAATTTTGCTAAAAAGCATCTATCGAGTGAAAATGTCACTTTAAATGTCTAGTAACTATTATTTATTACATGTTTGGTTATGGTTAACCATCAATATCATTTACTGTTTGATACAAAATCCCTAAAACTTTTGAATTTACTTGGAAAATTATGCAGTTTACACTTTTCCCCGCAGACTAATATTAGTAATTTAAAACAATTTTATTTTGGCATATTTGCTAAAATGTAGTTTTTCTTTTTTTAAAAAGAAAAGAAATTTAAATTCTTAGCATTCTTCACAAATTTTTTATGAAACAATTCAGGATTCACCCTGACAACATGGCAGTGATTTTCTGTGACTGACACAAAGCACAATAGATTTACGGATAAAATTATTGTGCGCGTTTCTCTACATTATTCAATTGGTTAGGATCATTTTTATTCACAAAGTAAATTAATTTTATTGCTATTAGACAATTCATATTAACCCTAATGCTTGCCATTTCATAAATATATATGCATAGTATAAACGGAAGTCTCCTGAAAATGTGTGTATGTTGGAATTACAAAAATTCGAGAAATAGTTAAAGGACAATGGGGATATTCATACCATTTTGTACAGCATTTATTGAGGAAAGTTTGAGTACATTAAACTCATATCAAAATAAAAATGAGAGGCTTATAACCGCGATTTTAATTTATACGCGCTTGTCCGAAAATCGCATATTTTGCATGTGCAAATAGCAAGAGCTGCGGTATACATATGAGATCCATTCCTTTGTTTACGTCTGATTTTAAACAGCGATTCAAATCACATTGTGCCGAAAAGAAAGAAATCAGACCGCGAAATGATCGCATGTGTTTTAATTATGGACATAGCCTATTTTTACCTTTATGACGGTCTAAATATTTCTGAATGTTTACTATAAAATATTGTTTTGAAGTTATTTTTGTTTGATGTTGCGTAACATGCCCATGTCATATCTGGTGGAGGTAGACTTAAGTTTAAAGCTAATTTTTTTCTTGGATGCTAAGCCACGAGCAATGCCGAGCGGGTACTGCTAGTGTAATATATTTGAATGAGTAAAAAAGCGATATTTGAAAAAAAAAATTGAAACTTCAAATTTTAGTTCTACTAAGAAAATGTAATGTATAATTTTTAAATTGATTTTTTTGTTATTAAAAGATTAAAATATTTATACAACTAAAAAACCAAACATCTTCTTGTAAACTGTTAGCATAAAGGTAAATTTCGTTGTTTTTTTTTTTTTAGCTTTTATTCCAATCATGCAAGTATGCAAGAAAGGTTTTAATGTATATGATTAGTGACAAAGGTTCATTTTTTAGAAATAAAGACTAAAAAAACATATTTTTATTAGTTTATGTTTGTTAAATTATGATTTTTTTCTTCTCATCTTTACAAAAGTGTACTCGAATTTGTTTTCACCTCAGGTTAAAATTAGAATCCACTTACAATTATCGCTCTGCTCTTTAACTCTCAAAATGTTAAACGTAATGCTGAAATTTCTTTAATAATGGTTCGAAAGAAATTATTTTGTATTATTGCAAAGTGTTTTTTTAATTGCAACCACTATAAAAATTCAATTATTTTCCAGAAAAGTGAGACCCGTTATGATCTACATGAAATAATTTCATAACAGATGAAATAGATTCATAGCATACAAGTAACAAGGGGATTCTAGTACATTCTTTTGATATTAATAAACGGGAAAACGAATAATTAGATTATAATATCTTACTTGAAAAACTACTTTCACTAGAGTATCTTACTCAAAGGAACTAGTTATCAAAGCAGCAAGTAAAATAGCTTGATCAATTAATTATTCATTATTAATACTAATTTTAATTTTCCCAATTAAATAAAGCCTTCAAAAGTCAAAAACACTTTAAATCGATGATACTTAAGTGACAGAACTAAGTCCCACAAAATCATTTGTGGCTAAATGTACAGTTTTTTAATTCAATTATATTCGAAAGGATATTATATTTGTGATTTTAAACAATTTTAAATATTAAAAAAGATACTATTCCATTATTAAATTAAAAACAATAAAATCTACAAATTATCTTGAAAAATGGCATCAAATGACTAACTTTAAATCTGTAAAAGTGCAACTGTTTTTGTCAATGGCAAATGTTAATAAAAATAACAGTTTTTAGCTATTTCTTTCAATTTTTTTAAAAAAAATTATTGTGAATATTTCAGATATAGCAATAGATAATTATGACCACGAATGATAAATTAGAAACATTATAAATGTTATTAAAATATAGATTTTATTTTTAAAATAAATGAAGTAATTTGAAAAGCTTTTCATCACTGGACAATAGTATAATATAATTTAAATAATATAATATTTAATTAAATAATATAATAAAAGTATAATATGATTATGATTTATTATTATTGTGGTTTTCAATAATATAATTATAAAATTTTATTTTAAAAACAAATATAAGAATCGTTACTGCTGTTAATAATTGTTGTTAGTTTGAAAAAAAAATTATCCGAATTCAATAATTTATATATTTTAAATATGCTTCATTAATGCTACTTATTTATATGATTTTACTTTGCTTATTACTTATAATACATCATGAAAATCAAGCATAATGGATGGAGGGGTGGATTAACACTTATGTTGAGAAATTAGTCTAAAATCAACAATCCGTTGAATTTCCTCCACTTTCCTTTGTACATACGAGGCATTTATTTTTCATGCTGAAAAAAGTATATATTCCTCTCTTGGCGTCATAGAGCAACTAATATTTTAGAGGAAAACTCGGTATTAAGAAAATGTTCTTTTCGGAAATTGGACTTGCGGTGTGGAATTTTATTTTGATACTTTTTGTTCCTCGCAACCAGATTTTGGAACTTGGATGATAAAATCGCTCAAAAAGTGAGCTTCAGGGGGGGGGGACTTTCTGCGTTGCCACCTTTCACGACCAATACGCAATCTAAAAGGCAGGAAGAAGGGAGGGGGAGACATGGAAAGAACAAGATAAAACATGCTGATCTCATGCCGCAATGCCCACGAATGCAATCAGGCAAATGTGATTCAATCCGCTGCACAACGCACTTCGCCGGAGAAGAAAAACCGAATAAAAAAATGAGAGAACACACAGTATATATATATAGTTTTCCTTTTTGCCAAAGTTTTTTTTTTAGAGTAGTGAAAAAATACTTTTCTTCAGTTTTTTTTATTTGGGCGTAAAAAGAGAAAAAAGTAAATAAATAAAATCATTCAGTCCTTTTCTCTACTGAAATTGGAAACAGTTGCTGAGAAGTATACATTTATGTAAAAAGAATAAAGAATTCATCGATCTGTGGCTGTCCCGAATGCAGTTGATATTTTGAAAAGCATTGAATTGAGTCTCTTGGGGATAACTGTTTATAAATTAGTGAAATAAGCACTAATTTGTGCTCCTTTTAATAATAAGTATGTTCACTTATGCTATTACGTTATAAATTACATTATTAGTTGTTGCTTAAAAATTAAGATGTGGAATTTATTGATAATTATATTTAATTATTATAATTATTTAGCAAGTTATTATAGCTAACACGAGACTGAAAGAATGATGAAAATTTCCTTCTATGATTTTATTACAATAAGAATTGTTGATAAAAAATTATGTTGGTGAATTTATTAACAATTATATTTGGTTATTAGAATTATGTACTCTCATATTAGCAAAATATACTAACTAATATGAGAGTCAAATAATGATAAAATTTTCCTTTTCATTTGTATTTGCTATATTATTAAGTTGAGGAAAACAATAATTTTAAGCAAAAAATTAATTTTAAAGTATAGTTGCAATTTTAATTTAATAAAATAGTTCACATAATTTGCAGAACCTTAATTTAAGTGCAAAACTTATATATATGTACTTGATTTTTATTATATGTCTCATTGGTTATTCAATAAGCGAAAAATATTCTTAAGAAAAAAACTTTGAAATCAGCTAACAACAAAATTATTCATTTGTTAAAAATTTCATATACTTTAAAAAGTTACATATCAAATATAATTATAAATAATGTATGTAAAATCAATAATCGGGATGCTATGAATCATTCTGGCCTATCAATTGCGCTTCTGGGATGGTTAAATAACAATTACAATAACTTTTTTATGGTTATGTTTCATTTAACCATGATAATATTATTTTTATATATTAAACATTAATTATTAGTTATAAGATCAATTTTTTTTTCATATCTACACACTAACTAATAAGAATCTGTGAAAAAATCAGCTTCAAAGTAATAGTAAAGTGGGCAGGACAACAATTTTCAATGGAATTTCTTTTCTCTGATTTCAAAATAATAAATTATTATTTATTTTAACTGTCTAAGCAAGAAAATGATAATGAAGGTCTGAAATAGATCTTCATTGGCTATCTGCATTACAATACAATAATGAAACCTTTTTAGTAAACCCGTGTACCTGTTTAATCCATTTAAATAACTGTTTGAAATTTCTATCATGCATTTTTTTCATAATTATTTATAATTATAAAATATTACACATATAACATTTTAGTAATCTCCCTAATTTGTTTCTTTATTTTATTTATTTTCCTTTTCTTATTCCTTTATTCTTTCTTTTTGATATATTTCCTTTATTAATAATATTATCATATCTTTTTTTCTATTTCTTCTTTCAAGTGCATTAGTTAGCAATTTTTTTCTTAAAACTTTAAATTTCATCAGCCTCAGCTAGATTATTTCAGATTCGACATTTCAGGGTGATATTTGACATTTGAAGGTGCTTATTAATATTTAAATTATTAATTTATAGTTTATTATTAAGTAATAATTAATATTTTATTATTAATTAATAGATAAGATAATATTAGTAAATAATTTAGAATATCTAAATATGCTAATTAAAATAAAATCGGCAATTTTCACCGGTTTTGATGCATTAAAACTTGTCCAATTGGATTATTTCACGCATTTTTGCAAGTTTAAGAAACATTTTGCGAATAAAATAACAAAGTGATGCCTTTAAAGTTTAATACAAGAATTAAAACATTTTTAAAGAGTTTAATTATCTTAAATAAAAATTTAGAATATATTTTTTATTTACTTACTAAAATGAAAACATGATTCCAGTTATCAATAAGTTGACTGTGCTAGTAATAGAGGAATAGAAATCCATCTGTCAATTGAAATCTTTTATAAAAAAGAAATCTGGTAAAAAAAAATTCAAAATTACTGTATAACATCCTTGCTACAACTCTTTAAGGCACATTAATTTCCAAAATAATATAAAGTTTTAAACGTCTTTGTAAGTTTTGATGTTTATCATGAAATTTTTAAAGCAATATCTTTCTATCAACGTTTTTTTTATATGGCTATTTACAGAATTTGTTTTAAAAATATTCTGCTAAGTTTGAAGGATTTATGGTGAAGAAAAAAAATCTTTTCAAAGTACTTTATGTTTTTTAAAATATATATTATTACATTTAATAAATAGTCTCATTACTTAAATATAATCTTGTTGAATTTTTATAGAATACTTAGATATAAAAGGAAATCTTACTCAGTTCATTTGAAAAGTTATTTAGCTGAACTTTCTTTAATGCAAATAGAGTAGGCGTCTTTCAAGAAGTGGGGAAAAATTTTTCAAAATATTCCTGGATAAAATTCCTTATTTTGAATTTCTTTATGAGAAATCAAACTAAAGGGAAATCTTTTTATTAGAATTTAAACGTTATTTTAAAATAAAGTAAACGTATCGCCTACTTAATTCCTATTCTGGTAACATCTTTGAATATGGAAGATTTTAGTGTAAAATCGCGTTCGTGTATTAGACATTTTCATTCTGCCCATCGCTAATTATAATTGAAGAAAAATGCATAAGTAATAATTTGTTAGAGTACATTAGCAAAATAAACTAAACCAACAACGAATAACATTAGTAAATTATCGAAGTTAAAATTTTATTGAAGATTTTTGACGTGGGCGATTATATTTTAAGATGCAAGCTTTTAAATGACAATTGAATTATAACGTAAGTTACATTATGAGGAAAAGACACAAAAAACTCTTCTTTAATAAAATAAACAAAAGAACCTTTTCCTTCTAAAAGACGTTTTATAAAAAATGAGATATTTATAATAATATAAAAAATGAGAGATGAGAAATGAGATGACATTAACCTGTCAAAAATCTAACAAGATTGGTAGAAAAATGCTACTTTCTGGATTGTAATTCATAAAATTGTTTTGGAAAAGCATTTTCTTTTTTTAATGGCAATTAATGTACTGAAACATTTTTATTATTATTTGTATAAATTATAGGATATTTCATCCATGGACCACTATTATTACATATGACAAAATATTTGATATTATAACAAAATTAATCACTAAAAATCTAATATCTAAAGGCAAATTTATGTTAAAAATGTATTAGGATTTATAGCAAGCACATTTATGCATTTTAAAAATTGAACATTTTAACATTTTTGCTTTCATTACATTGTGATTTAATTCTACAGATATTGAAGAATTTTATTTTATTTTATTATATAAACGCAATCTTCTGTTTCATTCTTGTTACACAAATATAATTAGTGACATACTTTGCTATTCTAATCTTTCATCTACGTTTTACCGTTGTGTAAGATTTCTTTTTGTATCAAGAGTTATCATAATTATTTATAATTGATAATGCATATTACCATATGTTTGGCGTTTCCTTTTATTTCTCCTTGACACATTCAAAAGATTTGCGCTTGATTATTTTAATTCATGCTCTTATTAATGTGGAATTTTGTAATTCTCGATTCTTGTATTGTAAGTGAAATATTTGAACGAAGTTGTAATATATTTTTATTAAAAAAATTAATGGTTAGCTAGTTGTCAATGTCTCAAACTCTTATTCGTGTGATAGATGAATCAGCTTGTGTATCTAACTGTAGAAATGTTAAAAATGTTATAACCTAACAGAAGAAATAACAGATTAAGATATTAATTTATGCCAATATATGTATTATCTTAATGAATAAGCAAACATTATTTGAAAATTCTTGATGTTCCCTCCTGACTAAGCAAACCATTCTATTTTTTAAAATCTTTTTGAAATTTTTACCTAATTTTCTGTCATTTATTTTAGTTTTAAAGATACTCAATCCAAAGAAGGTAACTTTCAAAGTTAAAAAATATTTTTGATAATAATGAGTTAAGTAATATAGCTTTAAGATTTAAAAAAAGAAAAAAAATACTTTTGATCATAATTACTCATTGAAAGAATTACTTATTATTAGAAAACATAATTTTGATGAAAAAATATATTTAAAGTGTTTCAAAGAGCATAAGTAATCCAAATAAAACGTTAAAAGAGTTTTTTTCCTTCTCTCTGTTTCGACTATGGTTTTCTATCAATCAGACCATAAGAGTTACATCACAATAAATTGAATAAATTATAGATTCATCATATATTTTTTCAGCTATGCATATTTCATATTATTTCTGAACATTAAAATTAATTTTTAAAAATATTTATTCTGATTTCAATATGGGAGGAAACTTTTATTATTATTAAAACCAATTATTTTGTACTTAAAATTTAAAATTTTGAAATTTAATATCTAATATTTTTAAGAAAATAATAACCCTTTATTATCTAATATAAAATTACATTTTAATATTTAGTGCCACGAAACAAAAAAAGTCTTTTAACGACACTCCAGGGGAGTGATGGTTATAAAATTCTACTAAGCGCTCATTTTATCCCGGTTAATTACCCAAAATATAAACATTTAAATATAATTTATTCCAAACAAGTATCATATTGAATTCGTTACAGCCATTTCAACATTTAATCACTCTAATCACCACATGGGTACGTAAATCATAAATCACACTGGGTCAAAGCCCATCCACTCTCCTTAATGTAATTCAGGTTTTGTCTCTGGTGCATCCATCACGGTGCCTTGTTAAAAAGGGGCGAGCAATGATGGATCGGGGCTGTGTTTTTCCGCGTTTATTATACATCTTCATAATGAAAGAAAACGCACGAATAAAATATTAATGTTATAATTTATTCTCTTAAGTTTATGGAAATATGATATTTTATAATTATATAGATAAAACATGGATTTTTTTTGCAAATAAATGAATATAAAGTATCTTAAATAGTTATCTGGAAATAATATGGTAATTATTTTTTAAAATAAATATCATAGAATAAATTTTTAGAAAAAAGTAGTATACTTATCAATTTATGGAATTTTTATTCTTAGTCATTCATTAAAGTGATTTTAAAATAGAAACAGCGAATACTATGTGGTGTATAATCAGAGTGTTTTATTAACCTTATATTTTAAATCTATATAAGAAAAATATCTACAGAGAGCTGAAAAAAATATCTACTGTGTATTATGAAAAGTATCTACTGAGAGTTGAGAAAAATATCTATGTAACACTATGAACTATTTTTTTAATGTCTGAGTGATGAGTTTAAAAATGGAGTGAAAAGATATAATTTTGTTACAATTTTTGTTATGTATAATATTTAAAAGGGTTTTAAGATAATCTGAATTACTTTAACATGAATTTTAATATCTGAATATATTTCTATTAACTTTTGGTATGAACTTTTAATTATTAATGTAAATTAAGATAAAAAATATGAAATAAGTAATGCATCATATATTTAATTTTAAAACCATTTCGTATTATTTGAAATAATTAATTGTTATTAAATTATTATTGATTTAACTTCTTTCATAGACACTTCCTTTCTTTATTTCAACAGTGTAGCAAATGTTTTTTTTTTCAATTTAGCTATTAAATTATGGAAAATGTGCCATAAATGATAAATATTGATAAATCAATAATCTGGTACAATTATAATTGAATTTTGACAATTGAATGGCTTAGTTAACCCTTTGAATGATTTTGGAGATTTCTTAACTGTTGGAATATATTTATTCGATATTCTTATACATTTCTCATATTTTTTATATTCTATATTTTTATAAGAAATTCCTTTATACAAAAAAGCTGCGCATAGATTTGGATTCCGGATTAATAATCAAATTGATTTGGTGCCCTTTTACTCGTTTTTTTTATCATCTCATTTCCTGACATCTATAGATAATGTAATTTTTGTTCCGTAAAGATATTTTTTTAATATTCGGATTTTTAAAAAAAGTATGTCAATATATCTATATATATTTATTTTATGTAAAACTTAAATAAATGAAAAACTATTCTGGGTATTTAAAAGATTATTATAATTAAATCTGTCAGAATCTTAAGCTATCTTCTGAAATTATAACATCTAATAATTACTTTTTATCACAATATAATAGAAATTTTTCTAAACGACTGAAAATAATTTACTTTATTGCCTAATATCCAAACAACTATTTCGTCTTTTACATCAACAGAAAGATTTGTCGTTAGAATTTTCCTCACATAATTTTTCTAAATATATTTGCACTTAAAAAACAGAAAGATTATTCTTCGTACGTAGTGTTTTTTTTTAAAGTTTCGAATTCTTTGAAAATATTTTCTCTTGTGAAGTAATTCAAAAAAGATTTACAAGAACCATTCAACGTGTGTCTGGGATATATTACAAGAATGTTTACTAATTATAAGTCTGAAGTTTTCTATATATTTAATTTCAAAACACTGTTTCCTCTTGAAAGATAGTAAAAATATCACTGTCTGGGTTTAAGTAGACTCTTAAATATGAATATATATTGTGAACAGCAGAAGAGATGTTTCAGATGTTTGTTTGGGTAGCAAAAAAATTAATTAAAATCTTTAAGTATGAGATCCAATTTCAGAAATAATTTATCCTAATGTATATTTAAAGAAAGTGAAGTATTGTTTCTTTGAAACTGCTAAAGAATTTGTATTTTTATTATTTGACGAAAATTTAAACAATTACTGGAAATAGTTAAACAATATTTCTTATGGATCGCCAAAATAATGTGCTAATTAATATTATTTATTTTTATTGTTGCTACTTTTAAACTATATATGGAATTTTAGAATTCCCATATAGCTAATAAATATTTAACTGCCTGTTTTAATTTCCTTATAAAACATATGATGATAACCTGCCATTATCTATTCGGAGTTTTCTCTTTGTATTAGTTGACATTAATGTTCTCAAATTATAGCCTTAAAAACCTAAATTACTTGAATAATTTTTATAATTTTCTTTTTATTTCTTCATATTCATGCTGCTACTAATACTTTAATTTCACAAGTATTGATATCTGATGTAGAAAAACAAGATTGAAATTTCATTTTAAAATCGGTTTTGGAATTAAAATTTAGCTCTACTGTTGGAAAACAATTGTAATATCTTGATTGTCGAATGGGTTTCAAGTGCATTGAAGCGTCTTGCATGTCTCAAGTAATCCATTCAACTCTATGCATTATATAGACTCATTTGCAATCGATTGAAGTTTTATGGTCCCCGACAGATGGTTTAGTCTCATGGGTCTAATTTATGAACTCTGCAAATCGAATTTCGGGCTCCCCTCTGATGTCTGATTTTCGTTTCTCTTTGACTGAACTCCTTAAAATCCTACTGCAGAAAATTGCGCAGAAATAAATAGATTATATCAATCTCCTGAAATACTTTCCGTGTGTATTTTCTAACAAAGTTTTCTGAATTGTTTTCTATGATGGATTTGCAGGCTCTTTTTTAAGGGTAAAGGTAAATTTATCTTATAGAAATGACGTTGTGCTGGATAACAAAAAGTAAAAGTGGTTGTTTTAATATCATTTCCCGCTTCATTTGTTTGGATCGAAGTCGTTGCCATCGACAGGAGAAAATATTGCATCCAACCAAATATTGCTATTTTTTATATAATATTTTGTTTAAAAATTTATCGAATAATACATTAAGTAAACCTTTAGAAGCAGTGAATTCTTAGCACGTTTTCATCAGATAATATGAAAATAATACCATAGTTATTCCATACAAGTTGGTTGCCTCATTAATTATAACCCAGCATGCAAATGAAAATTTTCTAAAAAAGAATATAACATAAACATTTTCTAAACATATAAATATTTATTTTAAATTCGATAAGAAATAATTTATTTTATGCATAAATAACATAAGACATTTCGGTAGCATTACTTTATTCCTACAATAAAATAATCTTTTTCACTTTTAGATAAAAAAATTGTCAAAGAAAATCGATTTTGTTTTAAATTTGGCTTTTCTGTATTACGATAAATTCAAGCTTCAAAAATTGATTGAATATTTTCATAAGCCATTTCCCTAAATTCATAGATATTAACGTATCGCTAAAACAACCTGAATTTTTAGCCAACTAAACAGGCACCCTCTCATTAGATTTTCACCCCACACCAAGGAAGACTTGAATTCATAGATAAATAATAGGCAAGTCCTATATTTTTCATCGAAAAATTTGTTTTAGGAAGGAATTCTTGTTTGTAACATTTCCCATCTAGAAATAATTTATGAGGTTAGATAGGTAAATAAAAGAATTAATTATTTGAATCTAGTTTATATACTTCAAAACATTATGTCATGAAATTTCGTAGTAAATGATTGCTTGAAAAAATTCAAAACATTCATCGAATAAAAAAATCAAAGAAAAAAAACTAAAAAATGCAAAACCTCCTGAAAAATCCGTCTGAAAGGATTTGAGCGAATAGAGAATGGTATTCCATTATTTATCTAGTGAAAAATGTTCCACAATTTTATTAGAAACTGTAACAATACTGATAAGCTATAAATTGTTCATGCTATTTTTATTTTAGAAACATGATCAGAAAATATATGAGAGTATTTCGTAATCTGTTCAATGATACTCACATTTTTGATCCTCAGTTCCAAACCTTCACTCTCAATTTTCTGTGTTTTAGAACTTCAAAAAATTTTCGAATTCCAATTTATTTATGTCAAAGAGCATTTCGGGCATATCTTTGACATCATTATTAATGAGAGCTCTTCATTTCTATTTGAAAGGAATATCGCTTTCTCTCATTCTTCTTTGAATTAATGGATTTTTTTGGAAGGGGGTTCGTGTCCTTGAATTTTATAAGGAATTTGAATTTTATTTTGGCTGGTTTTCAAACGACATGTTTTCAAAGATTTAAAAATACTAATTAAGTTTACAAAAATATTCTCAGAGATGATAATTTGTCATTTACCTCTTATGATATTATATTGTATGTTTCTTATGAAAGTTATCAAAATTCCATGAGTTTTATCAATTGTTGATCATAAATTAGAAGTCATATTCAAACATGAATTAATTCAAACATGACAATATTATTTTAATGAAAATACTTCATTGCGAAAGTCTTTAAACGAAGTCACTTATCACCTTAATCTGATGCTCTATCAACTTATGATGATATTTATTGACTTGTTTGACTAATTATTAAAACCTTAACATAGAATAATTAAGATTAGAATTCTTGGATTAGAAGTTAATATTTTAAACTGTTAGAATTATTTTAAAAAGTACATCATTTCTAAATTCAATGGGTTCTTTTGGGGGGGGGATTGGCGCAAGAACCATATTTGGCTAAACTGTGGAAAAAAATTTTGGGTTCAAAAGAAAAAGATTTCTTATTTCTGTACTCTGTAAAGATAAAATAACTTATTATTGCATTAGAAGAAATTAGAATTATCGCATTGCTTGACGATGTTAATATTTATAAAATACCAAAAGTTTCAGAATTCACGAAATAATTTTCTGGTCCAATATTTACATTTCATGATATTGAAGCATTAATTAAAATAGTAATCTATTTTACAAATAAATTTCAAAAATTTGGCCCAAGGATATAGTTTTTCACATCTGAGCAACTACATTAATATTCAAATGATGGCACTTTCTGCAAAATAATTTTTTATGGGATCCCATTATTTAGAGGAACAAAACATATATTAAACTAACAGTAAATGATATGATTTGAAATTTTATTGTTTACAAAATTTAGTTCTTGGGTGATATTAACATTTTAAATCTGTTAAACAATATAATCTACAATAAAGTTTATGGAAATACTTAATTTTTACTAAAAGCATATAATTAATTATTTTTTAATTTTTTTTATGAATTTTCTAATAATTCACAAATGTTAGCTTTTATCTAAATCGGCTTCAACGGGAACAATATTTAACAAAACTGCCTTGAGGCACTAGTATTTTAAATAAAAAGAAATAGATTCCAATCAAATAAATCACTCTCTAAAACTGACTGTTTTACGAAAACATGAATATCATTATTCAATAAAAAGGACGATTTTAAACTACTTCATCGATAGACTGAAAGTACTCCAATCAGCGCTCAGGATTTCTCATTATTCTAAACAGTTACTTTCAAAACATCATAAATCGATCCCATTTGATATCAGAACTCAGAAAAGATCGTTAATTTATTTTAAAAGTGATATGCCGAGAATATTTCTCAGAATATGATTCGTTAAGACAAAAAAGTTTGTGATAAAGTAAGCCACATTTTTTTAAAGAATGTTATTATGAATTTTGCGTAAATTAGATTAAATCTTATAAATATGTATTAATTGTTAATAAATATTGTAAATAGTTTAGTTGTATAAAATTAATTGTAATGGAATCGGGTGTCATTAAAAATGACCATTCCAAGGGGATTTATAATAGAAGATTGCCATATTTGACTAATTTTTTGTGCTGACGACCTAATGAAGGTACTAATGGCTTTTACTACACGCTAAAATAAGAAGTAGAAGCTGAAAAATAAAGATTTGTTTCTAGAGAATATCGAAGAAAGTTCCACACTCTTCCGGCGTGTGGCTTCTGCCTTTTCCTCATCCACTTTAGCCTTACATTATTTTAAGCGCGGCCTGAAAAGAGGAATCAGATCAGTTCGGAGAAGCTACGTTAGTTGACTTAGTTTGAAAGAAAGTCTTTTCCTTTTTATGTGCGTTCTTTAGCTTTGCTGTTACCCGAAATTAGCTGGGGAGTAATAATAAATAGAGGTTTAAATAGATTTAATTCGCTGTGTATTTGTTACTGGTGTTGCATATATTCAGTGCACGCTTTCCTGGGCAATAAAGTCTGCATATTCGCATCTTAATTGTAAAAATTTTGTAACAATGTTTAGAGACTGAATACAAAATAAAATATTGTTATTCACTTCATTTTAATCTTTTAAAAGTAATTGTAAATGCTCAATTTTCTAGCAAATTTGAAAAAAACAATTAATACTATTAGTACCCTCTCTCCACGTATACATTTTTATATCTTGTTAAAATTTTTAATCGTTAAAAAAATACTTTTTAATTATCTTCTCAAAATCAACTACATTTTTTTAAAACTTGTAGTGGATGACACATGCTGTTCAGGCAGTTTTTTCAAATATTAATTCATTAGTTTAATTTTTAATACTCTAAAATACGTTTTAGCAGTTTTTAATGGAGGTTTAAGTCAGCAGGCAGTAGCTCAATTGGTAAAATGCAAGAATTTCCGCATTTTTCAAGTAGAGTTGAGGAATGCGAGTTCATTTCTTGAAAAAATCAGTAATTTTTAATGAATGTTTTACATTAATTGTAAGTATTTCATAAAATTTTCATTTTTGACTTACGTAGGAATTAACATAATTTTTTAAAATACTTGTTGAATCATTTTTCTGATGTTAGGCAAATTTTGAAAATTACTCTTTTGAGCATATAAGAATTAAATTTTGAACGAATCAGTTTGCAGTAGTAATATTTTTTTGAATGATTGGTTGCAATGATTCTTTTATGTATTAATAAAAGTTTAATTACTTCCCCTTTAATTTAAAGCTAAAATTTTACGACAGCTGACAGAAAATTAGAAAGATTTATATGACATGAGGGTTTTAAAGGCTTTAAAATAATATTAGTTAATTATGTTACAATATAAATTTGAAAATTAAAAATATTTGATGAAAAAGCTTTAAAATTCAACTTAAAAATGACGTTTAAATGAAAATTTGACTATGCATTAAGATTGGTAATCCAGCAAGCCAGCCAAATCTAGCTAGAAAAAAAAAAAAAAAAAAGAGCTAAAATGGAAAAAAAAATCTCTAATAGAAATGTGTATTATAATAAAAGCGTATATCTCAAAAATTCATTTATTCGGTTAAATTCATGAATAAATAATGTGAAGAACAATTTATTAAAAAAATTTTTTTTTGCACATATCTTAAAATATTTATAATTACAACTGTTGTTTTATGAAATAGTTAAATAAATTGCACAAAAAACACATTTTAGATTTTTTTTATTTCTATTACCTTAATTATACCAGGTTTAATTTTTTCTGTGTTTATTTCTCTATATTTTTTACATTTTCTTTTGTTTGAATATTTTTTTTAAAAGATAAACATTTAAAATTTATATATCTGAGAATATTTAATTTTTTAATAGTAAAATGATACGGGTTTTGCGGAAAATGCTGTTAAACCCTTGTATTTAATCTCCAATTTAAAGCATTTTCTTGAAACATAAGTATGCAATATTTTCTGCTAAACAACTTATGCAATTTGTTGGATTGAGGAAAATTGAAAATATGTATTTTGGCATCTGTTGCTTATTTAAGGATTGATATATAAACATGTTAGTAAGAATATTTTTCAAAATTCAAACTATTGAGAGTAGTACATAAATTTTTTGTAATATTTTTTTATTATTATTTGTGAAATAAATTATAAACGGGACATTTTACTTAAATTATTCTTAAAATTAAAAAAATGCTTTTTTATTAAAAAAAATTAAAAATAATTGCATCTACTTTTATTGCATTTTTTTCTATTACATTTCACATATTTAAGGTTATATAATATCGTTGTAGCTTTTTTTATAATAAAAAATCTTAAATTTCCGTTATTTTCATGATATATCTTACAGAAATTCATAATTTATATGATCACGTCTTAAAATTCTTTTAACATTAAATATATAATTTAAACAGTTAAATAAGTTTAAATAAAAATGATATAATAACTAAAATTAATAAAAATTTTCATATATTACATTCCATTATTAATATTTATAAAAATGCCTTTACTGAAAAAATTATTTTATTTAAAAATTATTAATTTAATAAATATCTTACTTAAATTTTTCGAAACTTTTTACTATGGCAAGAAACAAAACTCTTTCTGATTGCGATGTTTATTTACAGTTTTTTTATAAATATCTAAAATTATATCACTCTCTCCTTATATATATATTATAATTTGTTCTAATTTTCTATTGTTCACTAATAATTTTTATTCATCCATTCAATTTCAAATCCATTTTTTAAATTTGTAGTGGACGTCACCAGATGTTAGTACAGTTTTTCAAATATTATGTTATTCATTAAATTTAAATAATTTTTAATACTTGATATATAATTTCAACTTTTAATACTTTAAATGGAAATTTAACAGTTTTTAAAGAAAATGAAAATCAACAAGCAGTTACTCAATCTTTAAAATGTGGAAGGATAAAAGTATTTTTTTGCGTGAAGGTGAAGAATATAATTCTTACGAAAATCAATAATTTGTTGTTAAATTTTCGAAACTTTTTGCTTTATTTATGCGTTTTACCAGAATTCATTTTGAGAGTAAGTTAGTAGTTGTAGGTTAGTGATTTGAATGAAAGATTTTTCTCAAAAAATAAAATTAAAGAAATTTTAAGTTTTATGTTTAATTCCAAGTTTCCTCCTTAAAATATTTGCCATCTATTGTTGGTTACTTCTTCTATATAACTTTAAGATGGAGCTACGTGTAGAAAAGGAAATTCGAAAAAGAAAATCTAAAATTTCTAGGAAATTCATCTTCTATTTTGTCACTTAGTATTGTGATTCTGCCATATGTATATAAATATTCCTATTAATTGTAATTATTTAAGGAAAAAGTAACTAAAATAAAATATTTTATTATTGACCTAAACAAGAATTGACTTTAAGAAACTAATTCATAGTATTTGATAATTATAACTATAGTATAGAAACAGATGTCTTTTCGAAAACTATCCATTTCCATAAAATTAGAAATTCCTGAAATTTATTCATATATCATATTTCTAAATTTATCAAAATTTCGAGTAATTACTGGAAAATGAATATCACTTTTAAACTTAAAAAAATATATATTATTAAGTATTAATTTTAAAAAGAACATTGATTCAAATAGAAGCAATGATTAATATTTCAAATCCATCAGAATTATCTATGAGGGCATGTAGTAAAATTGGCTAGACGCTGTAGTCATTTCGCTGACTCGAGAGCATATTATTAAGATTCTAGGCATATTATTAAGATAACATTGGTTGGTTCAATTAATTATGATCCAACTTGTTGATCTAAAGATAAAGTTCCAAAATTAAGCTGACCCTTTTCTTTAATCAAATATTTTTTTTAATTTCAGGTAGATATTTATAATTCTCAAATACATCGAATTTTGAAGAAACAAGGAAATTTTCATTATGAACTATCCCCGAATTTATTTATATTCTCAGAAATAATTTGTTTATAATATTTAAATGTGATACAATTAAGATTAATTTACTTTCTATATGCTGTAAAATGTAATATAATATGAATATTTAATCAGCATTTTTTATACGTTTGATTTTCAGTAAATTTCAAAAGTGCATTAGCGTGGGCAAAGAAACATAACATACCAACTACCTTTGTTATGATAAAGGACTAAAATTAAAATGGTCATGAAAATTCAGAGATTTTGAAAATGGATGTAGTTATGAAAAATGGTATCAGAAGAATTTGATTTCTTTAAATAAGATAAAGAAGTTATTGAGGTCGTAATAATGTATTGGGAAAACTTTTGGTAGATCATTGAATTTTTTCCCCAAAATTACTTGATTTTAATTTGCCCTCGACCAAATAAATGGTAAGGAATTCTACAAAAATTATTGAACCATTTGATATTTTTTATTTTTATGGAATTAGCGTGCTTTTGCAAATATAGTTAATCTAAATTTATAGGGTATTTGCTACTATTCCCTTTCAGTTTGATTATTTTTGTTCACTCGCACTAATTTGCCATGGGCTAATCAACTACTGTAAATAACTTTGAATTTCACTTGCAAAATCAAAAAACTTTTTGAACCATTTTTGTCTTTCGTAATATTCCGGTTGAGTAAAAAAACATGAAATACTTATTTTTTCATCGTTTTATATTCCTTTTAAGCTATCCCCTAATATCTGTGAGCAAGGCGTTCCTCGAGCTAGAAAGAAAAGAAATCTTTCCTTTCAAAAAGTCCGGCTACTCATAATAGAATTTCAAAACTTTGACACTCGAACTCTCCTGAAGTATTGTACTTGTTAACAAAAAGTTGGAGCCACGTATTTTATTCACTGTGTCTGACGGCGGGAGTTCTTTCCTCGGCAGCTCAGAAACTCTCCTAAATACATTTCTGCGTACGGCTACTGCATCGCACTCTCGGAATCTTGATAAATCACTGCTGCCAAATACTTTCGGAATTTTCCCTCTTTTCAGAATGTTAAAGGACAGAGAGGTGTGAAAAATACGCTTGCTTTTCTAGTGCGCTGGCAAATGTCAAAAGGTCCGCCGTCATATTTCATAATGACAGCCAGACAAAATACAATACATCTTTTTTTTTCTCCCTTCGTTCTTTTCATGCTTGAAATATATCCAAGGCAGATTGATACGGTTTTTCCAAAAGAAAGGATTTATTTCCAAAATCCTGTAGACATCTTCCTTTGATAGTCAGTTCCATTAATAACATTTTTATATCCTTTAAATGACGAGTGTTTCTCCACTTAAATGCTCAATATCTTATTTAAATGCAATAAAAAATGATTTCAACTTAATTTTTCAGCTAACTGCTATATATATATATATAAATATATATATATATATATAGAGAGAGAGAGAGAGAGAAATCTACTGGTGTTTGCTTTAAATACTTTTTTTCTTTTTTTCATCAGATTAAATTATTAGTAATATTTTCAAAGGAATTCTTAATATAACATTTAAATAATAGCACTGAATTTAAAAACGTAGAAATTTTCCATAGCTGTCACATTCTCATATTTGATATATGTACAAGTGGTAATCAAAATAATGGAAACACCTGTGAATAAAAATGCCAATTTTGAATGCGCTTCATAAGCATTAAAATATAATAATATTCATCAATATTTTGTATAAATATGTGTGAAATTTATTTAATATCTGTAATTCTTGAATTTTATTATTCAAAACCCTGAAATTTTCAACCTCGTAATTTTTCAAAGAGGTCAAATTGTTGTAGCTGCATCGTGACTGAAATATCCCAACTTTTTGATGTTTCTAGAGGTACGATGTCTGCTATTATAACATAATGCACAGAGAGCGGCCAAAAAGCCTTTAAAGCCAAATAGTGGGTGGGCTAAGAAGCTCAGTGGACGAGATCGACGGGTCTTGAAATGCATTGTAATGTCTAAAAAGCGAAACACTGCGACAAAAGTGATCGCAGAGCTTAAAACCGACCTGGATTCTCCAGCGTCAGTGATTGAAGCTAGAAGGTCCTTCAAACAGAGAATAACGATGACCCAGAAGCAATTTACAAACCTCATCTCCCAGATGTTGATGGTAAACGTCATCTATGGTGGTGTCACACTCATGAAACCTGGTCGGTTGATAAGTGGTAAGAAAGTAATATGGTCTGACGAATGGTGTTTCACCTTTTTCCACGCAATAGAACACGCGCAAGCTTGAAGGACACCTGCGCAAGCCTATGATTGTGATTGTCTCCTTCAACCTGTCAAGCACGGAGGTGGATCTGTGATGATATGAAGAGTCATGTCGGGATTTTTTGCTGGTTTAATCGCAACCCTGTAAAGAAGGATCACTAGGGAGAAGTATAGAAAATTTTTAGCCGACCAGGTCCATCATACGATGCGAACTTTCATACCTGCAAGAGATGGTATTTTCCATATGATAATGCACTTATTTATACAGAGAGACTTGTTCAATCATGACGATGAACACGAAGTTGAAAATCTACCTTGACCTTCACAGTCATCCAACATCAATATAATTGTACCGTCATGGTCTATTTTCGAGCGTTCAATACGAAATTGATATTCTCCGCCGGCATTTCTCCCATACCTTTCCAATATCTCCAGGAAAAATGGTACATTATTACTTCAATCACTATTCAACACTTGTATAAGTCGATTTATAGAAAAATTACAGTTGTATTACATGCCAAAGGGGATCCAATACAATACTAGTAAAGGATTACTTATAAATATAAGGTGTTTCTATTATTTTGATAACTACCATATACTGATGTATGGAATCTATGAAAGTGAAAGAATAACAATAAAATCAGTAGAATCATATTGTTATTGATAATATCATAAGGAAGCTTTATTAAAGAAAAGTTTAACAAATAAAATAGTTGCATCTTTTAACTAATTATTCTTCAAATTTAAAACTAATTAATGTAAGTAAAGAAGCTCCTGCTTAGCTTGCTCTTTCCCAAAACTTCTCCGAGTCACTAAAAGTGGGTGGCTTCTAGCATGATATTATTTTGAATGCAAAGAATACCAATATTTAAACCGATAACTTCAAAATGAAAGACTTATAATGGCACTTTATTATTATTTTTTAGGTGACCTTTTCTTGCCTCCTCTGTAATTCATTTATGTGTTTTGATTTTTTTTAAAATTACACAACATTTTATGTATATGAGCTTTATAAGCAAGCTATTAAAACTAAATTTCATAAAACTTATTTATGAATACAGGGTTATTTGTTTTATTTTAGTATGTCAAAATGTGCTTCTTACAGCTACTACTCATGCAGAAGTTAAATCGAAATCAACTAAAGAATATATAATTTCGAAAATAAATGAAAAGTCTGCTAGTTGAAAATCTATCCAACTGAAATTTTCTTTGAAGAATTTTTCTCCTTTCATTTGTTAAAATATTTTTTAAATCACAAATTAAAGATCAGTAAAAAAAATAAAAGAAAAAAAATTAGTAAATTATTAACCATATGAATTAACAGAAAGAAATATTGAAAATTTTATCATATAACAATATATCACATACAAAAAACAAACAAAAAAACAAAAATTTCAAATAACCTTTATTATTGAAAATTTGGTTCTGCAATATATAATTCAAACACAAACCAAAAAGTTCAAGTGAATTTGTATATTATAATTATTATTTGGTGTTTATAGAGGAGATACATATTCAGAAATGTATAACTTCCATTTTCTGCCCAAGTCATGTCATTCCATACAATTTTTCATTCCATTCAGTTTTTGAGGACTTAAAGTTTAGGCAAGCCATTTTTGACATAGAGGATGTCCCTCTATTAATATTACAGTCTCACAATCTGCTTTCAAAAAACGAAACTGAAGTTGTCGATTGATGGCAGTTAGATTATAATTTTACGGACATAGTAGGGAATCTATTTATTACACTTAATGGTTGTTAATACATGGTTTCACTGAAATGGTATTAAAACCATTGATTGTCCTTGATGGCTGTTAATGCATGGTTTCAATGACATGGTACAGAAACCCTTGGTTGCCCTTAAAGGCTATTAATGCATGATTTCACTGACATGGTGTTAAAACCCTTGATGGCTGTTGATGCATGGTTTCACTGAAATGGTATTGAAATTCTTGATTGCCCTTGATTTTTGTTAATACATGGTTTCACTGACACTCAGGTGGATTAAACTAATGCAAAACATTTCTGTAATAGGAAGTAACCTTAGCTATTGCAGAGAACTAAACTAGGAAAGGTATTGATTCTTAGAGACACCAGAACTTAAATTCCGTAAAAACACTAAAACAGAGTGAGTTCGTATATTTGAAATATAGCTTTTTTTCTCCTACTACATCTGAATTGGAGTAAGGTAGTTTAGCTAATTCTCTAAAGGGAAATTAAATCCTAAAAACGAGAATTATATCCACATTCAAATCCGACGTTTTTTCTTTAGTAATTTAATCCATGTCACTTTTATTTAAATCTACTAGATGTAGGAGCATGCAATACGGCAGTAAATATGTGGTTTGTTGTTCATTGAAATGTATAAAAAGTGTTTCCTTAGCGTCTTTAAAAAACACGTGATACAGAAAAATATAACGTTATAATTGTTGAATTCTTAACTTTTTCAATTATGAAGAGTTAGAAAAGCCTTTCAATCAAACTCCTAGAATCTCTCAAGTTTATCTGCCTCATTTGTAAGATCCTTAGCCATCTAGAGCATTCTTTAGTCTTGAGAATTGTTGTGCGTAAGAAGAGTTTTTTTTTAGAATTTTTAAAGAATGTTCTAACTTTTATTCTTGAAAGCACCGAGGGTTGAACTACTCCGGTGCCAAAGAGCAAAACGTCATCAGATCCATCGAAACTCTGATGGTTCTTAAAAACTGTTGACCACATGCTCTATTATATTTAAGTGATATAAAAAAGGTTAGTACCATAATATTTCATAATATGGTATAGGATCATCTGTGGATGGCGAACAATTAAACAGTTTTTATGTCACCAAGTTTTCAAAGTTTACATGATTACATTTTTAAGCTTAGAATAATGAGAGCTCATTGATTACCCTTAATTTAAAAAAAATTGAAACAATAGTTGAAACGTTTTGAAGTTATCCCATTATTACTTTAGAATACATTGCATTTTTAGACGTATAATTCAAAACCTTTTTGAATAACAGAGTACTTTTAAAGTATTGGTGAGAGTAGCTTGCATCATTGAAGAAGTCACCATTTAGTTAATCAAAGTGGGTCCCTGCATTTACTTTTGTTGATAGCAATGACATCAATTTCTAACTATTTATCCATAGTAGTTTTGGAATAGTAGACGTTTCAGTTTTACTTTAAAATGGAGAAAAAATATCCTTGAAGGGGACATGGCTTAAGATTTTAAAACCTTGCTCCTTTTAATTATATTTTTTGAATACCCATTCATCCACTTCATACTTCATAAAATGTATCTAGAATTTAGGATGCCGACCTCCTGAATCAGGGGTATCATGCCTTCCCCTTGATCTGGGCATCGAATTCTGGTTTGGACATGGTTGTGCTTCATCTGTTCAAACTGTGAGCTGTGTGAGTTCGCCCCCTTGCCTTTGTAAAATAGGGCTGTGCGAGCAAATGTGTGCGTGAGTATCTAAGACGTAACATACTCCTGACCCCTGTTAGCGCTGGTAAAAAAACAGAAGACGCACCCTCAACTTCAAATTACTGACTGCATCAACAAGCATGTGTCATTAGAAACAACAACAGCAGAATTTAGGATAGTAAACAAACGTTACAGTTTAAACTGAAGCAATTTAAAAACACGAATTTTATACTTGTGTCCTAGCTACAGATTTCTTCCTGCTACTTCATTTTAAAATAATACATATTTTCTTCTGGCTTTCAAAAAATGTGATGGTAATTCAAAATTTTGTATTTTATAAAGATAACGACACACATTTTATGCTCTTAATATCAGTCATCTTCACTCATAAGAATCATAACCTAGATATTATTATTTATTAGCATATGAGTTACAGTAAAATCTTTTTTTAAAAACTAGACAAATGAGGTGAGGTTTTTCTCATAAATACTAATTTTCGAACTTTACTTTTTCCAATTTATGTCTTCATATTATCTAAAGAAAATTCAATATTTAATTTTACGAATTTGAATATGCATAGTATTTATAAGGGAAAGTTTTAAACGGTTGATAATATTAATGCCTCGACATAAGAACCAATTTAAAATAAAATATATATTATACATTCGTTTTTGTTGTTAGCAATAAGAAAATCCTACAGGATATATCAAATATACAAATGATTTCATTAAAGCTAGGTTTAATTTCAATATAAATTGAATTATTGATGCATTCACAGTTAAACATTAAAATTTCAGCATATTCTTTATGTTAAAATCTTTTAAGGTGAATGAAATATATATTCTGAATAAAAAATAAATTAGACTATTAGAATTTCAGAAAATTATTTTAGAGAATAAAGGATTATATACCTTATATATTCCGTATATAATGCAAAAAATTAGTAAACTTCGATTTCAATTTTAAGAACAAAATGATTTTCTTTGAAAAATTAAAGATGGTGAACTTGCAAAAGAATTTTATTTGTTTCCGAAGATCTAAATATATCTTTGAATTTCAAGCATATATTGTTTTTACTTCATTCTTGTCAGAAACTAGACCCATTGTCTGAAGAAGAAAGAGTAAAAGAATCCAGACTAGAATGATATATGAACTGCCATATATATGCTGGAAATTGTTTTGTATCGGCCAGAAGCAGTTGAAAAAAAAACACCACTTGCCGTTGATTTTTTTCTGGTTGAAATAGAATAGTTTATGTTGTCTACATAATAGAAACAAAATTCTTTTATTTTCCTGGTTTATAAAGTGATGTAGTAACTACTTTCAGAGCAGAGTTTTTCCTCAATATATTTTGCTTTCAAACAAATTTGCATCCGAATATTAGAAATACTTGTATTTTTTTCTTATATTTGGATTGTTTATACAAAATTATCTGTCTATGGTAGGTGTATATATTTACATGAGACATATGTTTGAAACCTGATAATTTTGAGAATAAATATTATTCTAAATATTATTAGGAAATGTTTTAAATATTTTAATGTTTTAGATTTTTCTTTATTCTATTAGATTTTAGTTATATTTTTACTTTATTTTGTTGAAGTAGTTTTAATTTAGCTCAGTTTCAATTTTAACAAATTGAAAATATTTCAATATCTTTTTTAAATTTCGTTAGAATAATATTAAAAAATCTTAGTAACTAAAAATGGAAACTTCTTAACCGAGGATTACTGATATTTAGTAAACAAATTCAAAAGAATTTGCTGTAAAAATTCTGCAATAGATCACTATTTACAAATATGCTAAATATTTAACGAACTGTTGAAATGCTGAGAAAATATTACATTTCAAAACAAGTTTCAAAAGAGTACAGCAAAGCGTATTGGGTTTTCATTTCCTTGTTTGTAATAATTCAAGCATTAATGAATAATCTATGAAGATCATTATGCTATTCCATTTCAATAATTGTAATAATTCTAGAAATGATGAATCATTTATCTGATAGAAATATGGAAAATTTCTATGAAGCTCATCATCATTCTATTGCATTTCAATGTTTGTAATAAATAAAGTAATAATGAACCCTTTTCCAAATAGTAATAGTGGACATTTCTATCAAGATAATTATCATGCTATTCCATTTCAATGATTGTAATAATTCAAGTAATAATGAATCATTTGTCAAACAGAAATACTGGAAATTTCTATGAAGATTATTATCATGCTATGCCCAGTTCATTATTGGCAGCCTCAAGCTTATCGCATAGTTGTTATTCCTTATTGTGGATAAACTCATTGTCTTCTATATCTACATTTCCCGTTTTATACGAAGTCAACACATAGTTAACATGATTCAAGCAGCACTTGACTAACAACTAAAACAAAATATGAAAATGTGACTCATTTAAACAAGCGACGTTTCACAAAACGAATGGGAAAGGGTTACAGTTATGTAACATGCTGGATTGGCTTGCAATATTTTGTATTGAGTGCTTGTTTGAAAAGAGGTCTCATATATACACGAAATAAATTTTAGCCATATAGTGTTGTCGAACGCACTTTTTAGGTGCTCATGTAAATTTAATTAAGAATATTGTCTTTGGTCAATATTATAAGAGAAATGTGAAATATAACGACATCGATAGTAGAAGTACATGCCTAAAATTGCCAAAGAGCGTTAGGAGTTGCATTCTGTGTCGTAGCATTATTTGATCAGAAGATGAGGAAATAATAGACGCCATTGAACAACAGCTTTTTTGTGAAATAAAAAAGTGGCAAAGTTATTGCTAATTTTTACATCATATTTTGAGAAACATCACACTGAAAAATCAGTAAATACGATCGTCACGAATTCATTTCAAGATAATGCTACGCTTAATTTTTACCAAAGTTTGAAGCGTAACCAAAGACCAAATTAAGTCGGCAATTTTCTAATAAAAAAAAACACGAACTATGCATAATAAGTTACATGATTTTAATTTTTTTGTTCAGAATAAAATGCATTTCATATTTTGGCTTGATCGATGGAGGAAAAAAGACTTAACATTACGGATAAATTTCGACTGTGAATCTTGATTAATAAATGAAATTCCACTATCAACCAATTTTTAATGGAATTAAACTACCAATTAGCTAGATTCTGATTTAGACATTTTTTTTATTATCTGCTTCGATTTATTTCTGAGGCAACAGAAAAAGCCGAAGTAATCCTTACTATTGATTTTTGGTTCTAATTAAAAATTTTAAAAAAGATTAAAATATTTATTTATAAAATAGTTTTTTTAATCATCATTGCGATCGATACAAGATTTAATTTCGAGGAGAAAATGAAGAGCAACAAAATGTCATGCTTAATTTTTATTTGCGTCCCATAATTCGGCATAACTACCTTCAAAAAAGGGCGTATTCCACAGCGCAACACAATAAATCCTCATCGATTCCATATACATGTCAAGTAACACTATAGTTCAAATGCGAAAATGATGTACGGTGTTTTCAGTATACTTATAGAAACTGGAAAAAAATCCTAATATTATGTGGTAAAGCTTAACGGAAGATTATAGATTTGCAATATGATTCCAAAGAGTGCCTGTAGTGAATACTGTCGTAGTGGACCTTAAATTTTCGATTGTTGAATTAAAGTTAGGATTTCCCTTCAGGTATCGGAAAAGTGTTGTTTAAGTATATTCAACTCATGCGCATGATTTTTTTTAAATACATAAATTCCTTCATTTACTTAACAGCATAATCTCATTGTTTAAATGGTTCTAATTTACAATAAACACATTAATTTTTAAGATGTAACATTTTGGATCATATGATTAAGATTTTACTACAAATTTTACACGTAAAAATGCTAATTAAAAGTTAAAAAGAATAAATAAGGTATTACTATTTTGTAATTCGTAACATAATTGTCCTATTCTATATAATATACAATAGATGTTACTCACAAATTTGTACGTGTAGAAATTTTAATGTGCATGTGCGAGAACTGACGGTCAGATGCCAATTGGGGCAACGCCAATGCGTGAATTTTCTACCCCAGTTGGTGTAACGCATACAGATTCGAAAATTTTAATTTCCTTCATCATGTTTTATTTAAATTTAAAATTAATTCAAAATGAATCCATAAAAATTGATTAATTAACAATGTTTAGCTTTAAATGTATCAACACTAAGAAAATAAAGAGAATTGTTTCAAATAATCGGCCAAAAACATGTTAAACCTAACGTCATTAGCATCTTACTCATTTGGCGGTGGAGAAATTAAGTCTTTTAGCGAAGGATATAATTTTTAACTAATAAAGAATTAATTACTCAAGTAACCGGAACAAATAGTATCCTTTGAACTATTCTAGACTATAATCTATTTCTGAGTTAAATTTCATCCAATTTCGTTTAGATGCTCTGGCGTGATTGACTAACATCACCCATCCACAAAAGCTTTCACATTTATAATAGTAGTAGAGATAAAACTGATATTATGGACCATCAATATAGCTGTAAGTTTGGTAGGTTAGTGTGACACAGAAATTCCAGCATTTCTTGTTTCTGACCAGTGTTCATTTTCCCGAGAGTTCCATTGTTAAGCCCATCGATACTGCTGCATTTACTAGCGGTGGGAGGTTAGGCTGTTCACATGAAGAAGATAAAACCTCAGTGTAACTTCAAAAGGTCAAATTAATGCAACTAAAGTAAATAATATATTATTTTTAATTTAGTTCATTATGAGCTAGAATCAGAATTCAGGTACTCATGGGATTTTACTCTCAGAAGCTACTATATCACTCTATCCGTTGTAACGGGGACATGCATCATGATCATCATCATTTAGTTAATAATAACATTACATTAACTTAGAAAACGATGAACTTCTTTTCATAATTATTAACACTGCCGATGCGGAAGTCTTAAAATTCAGGGGTCTTCACATTCAGGGGAAAGTGTTTGATGAAGACTCGAGTTAATTTTATTTGTTAAATATAAATAATTGTCACATTCGGAATAGCTTAATATTATAATCATAAGAATGTTATACAGTTTAATATTAGTGCTTTAATATTTACTTTTATTTTTATTTTGTTTCCTCTTCCCTTTGAAATAGGTTTAACAAGATTTCATCGTTTCTTTTTTTTTAAAAAAACATGTTTTGAATTTAATTTTTTTTCTCTTCCCTCTTTTGTAATTTCACTTCAAATTTCCTTTGATTACAACTCATCGATTCATGCGGACGCATTTTTATATCCCCCAGCTTCAAATGTGAAAAATTCATCTCCTCAAAATATTCAATTCACATCTCCTGTTCCTGAGACCCAACCAAGCGTGGCAGTGCTTGAAAAGTCATCTGTCCAAGAATAACAATGTGACCAGGTTGGCAATCGCCATTTGTATTCACGCGTCATACTCACTGCAGTTTCGGTCGAGTACCTCGGTGCGAAGCTGTAACTATTTTTCTCGTGCTCGGATGGTTCTCTGCGGATGGATATGATGTGTGATTAGGCTCTGGAGGCGTGGCATCGGTGACTAGTGGATAAATGGAACGTTAATAAAATAGAGGTTCTGCGTTTACATTGCCAAATCCCAAGATGCTTGCATTTCGAAGGGCATTTAGCTTCCTCCTGGGATCGCTTTGCTGCAATGCACTAGCGATTGAAACTTGTGAATGAAACATTATGTGCATTTGAGATTAGAAAAGATATTAATACAAGACTCATGTTGGTATGAAAATTGTGATTACATAAATTAATTATGGAGCCTCGTATTCAATGTCTGAATTGTAATTATAGATAATTGTTATTGATTTTTTTAATTATTATGAAACTGGTTTATTCACTAATGTAAAAGCAAATTAAATTGTACGATTTATGCTCTTTATTAGAAAAACACCAATTAATTTTTTTAAATATATATTTTGAACTTTTTCTAAAAGAAAAATATTATGAAGTTAAAATAGATGAGTATGGCAGCTGCCAATAAATTGTTATATGGCAGGTACAGTTATTTTTGTCGGAAAGGGACTGTCTACAAGGATTGATTGATTCCATTTTTACACACAACTTGACGGCTTTCTGGTACAGAGGTAGCGCATCTTCCTCGTGTGCTGGGAGTTCCGGGTTCCAGTCTCGGTTAAGACATGGCTGTTCTTCTTTCGTGCGCAATTTCTGAGACGTGTGAATGTGCCCCCCCCTGTAAAAAAAGGGCATTGCTAGTGACTGTGATGCGTGTGTAGCTAAGTAGTACTGTTGGCCCTAGTTGGCGCTACTTGAAACAAGATACGCTCCTTTCGGCTTAAATTCTGCTGATATAATCAGCGGGGGCTTGTCCATGGCATGTGTCATAAGTAACAACACACAACTTTCGTTTTTCTTCTCTTTGTTGAAATACAATTTTTCTTGTATTTCAGGAATACTGACATTAGGTTTTTATATAACTCAAAACGGAATGAATACTTAAGTATTCATATAATTATATGCTTATTTTATGAAAATCATATATGAAGCAGTAGAGTTTAGGATTAATATAAATTTTATTAATGCAAATTTACTAAAATTATACTGAATTTTTAAAAAAAAATGTAATTATTTTATACTTTGACATTTGAATGTTTATCATTTTAAAATATTAAAAAAAATTATCAAGTAGTACTAACAACGATGAAAAAGAGCTTTCCAGTTTTTGTTCAAATATTAATATACTGTTTTCGTCAAATTATTAATTAGACATTGATTTAAGATGGTCTTCCGTTTATATATTTCAAATTATAATTCATAATTTACTTGAAAAATATTCGGTTTTAATGTTTTTTGTGATATAATATTTTTTAATATAATATGGAAATATTTTATATGCATATATTTTCATATGGTATGCACATAATTTTTAATTAATGAAGATTCAAGATTTATTAATTGAAATTAGAAGTTTTTGTATAAACTTTTACATTTTAAATTAACTTATTCAAATTTATTTAGAAATCCTTTCGAATGAAAACAATTAATAAGAGGAAATTGTTCTTAGACAGATTTAAAAGCATTCTTCTGTGAGTATTTATACAGCAATTTAAATAATCTAATACTGTAATGCCTGTATTGGAATATGTCAGAATTGCTAAAATTAATTCACCTGATGTCAAAGAGCTGTGACATAGAGACATAAAACAAACCTAGCTTTCATCTGCTAATTCTTACATTGATATGTATTTCTATGTCCTCTTTTATGAGCTTAAGTGAATTAAGAATTAAAAACTTAAATTAGCTGGTGACGGATGGCATAAATTATATGGGTATTCAGGGACGTAGCTTCTATCAAATACGGTGGCATTGGGACCGGCATGTCCTGGTTGGCAGAGCGTTGAACTCGTACTTCTTAGGTTACGAGGTCGAAACTCACCGGCCAAAAGATTCCCTGAGTTTGTGGCGAATGACGCTTCTAAAATCTGTCGTGATCGCAAAGTCCTCCATGTCGGGAGTAATACCAATGAGGGTACTGGGTTAGAGAGGGTCGTTCACTGTTCCAGGTCTAAATTACGATCTGAGATGTATGAATGAATATACATGAATGAAGTTCGCCCCCTAAAAAGGGTTATGTGTGTGTGTGTAGCTAAGTCGTACACTCGGCCCAAGATGGCGCTACTTGTAAAGCGAAATTGCGACTTAATCTTATGCTTAAAATCTGCTGATCATGTCAGCGGGGGCTTGTCCATGGCAAGTGCCATAAGTAATAGCAAAAAACGGGTGGCATTGCATGGTTGTGACATTCAGATAAACGAAAATTCTAAATAAGATCACCTTTTCGTTTCATAGTCATTACTAACATAAATTTATGCGTGTACGTTTTTTGCGGGAAATGTGAAATATCCGATTTAAGAAGTGCAACATTTTAACTATACTTCATGAATAGTATATCTTCAAATGTCTAAACATTTTAAAAGAAAGTGTGATAATATCATCTTCTGCTGCTAAACGCAGATTCTTTTATGAACTAATTGCATGACAGGTGCATTTTCCCTCTGAAAAATAATCACTAAACTCTTAATTCATTGGAGATCAAACATTAGAATAAATCAGAAAGTCTTTGATTTAATAGCGCTATTATAGTTTGGTTCTTGAAATATTTTTAGAGACGAGCTTCAGTACAGTTTATTTTAAATAATAAATCAAGTTTTTTTTTTTTAAATAATGAACTGCTTTTTTATTCTTCTGTATTTTATGGGATGTAATTTTTTCCTATTTCGTTAAGATAAATTTTATGATGATTAATAAATTATAATTAAATATATACATTATTTTTCTATAAATAAGCTTAAATCTATATTAGATATAACATATTTAATTATTAATAGTTAAATTCTATTAATTATTAATTAAATTATTATCAAAACGAACAAATCAAATCTTCGTCAAAAAATATATATTTCTTTTTTATGCAATTTAAGGATTCTGGGTGGTGTTTCTTGTTTTTGTTTTAAAAGTTATGAGTGTATAGTAGGAATGAAACAATGCACAAATACCGTTCTGAACATAGAAGTCGATTTTGCTATTTTCGAGAAATAATGGACATTAGGGGTGGATTTCTTAAGGCTTAAAAAACCAGACACACACACATATATAGGCATTCATAATTTTTTTGTATTATATTTTTAAAGAATATTCTAGCATTCATAAGTTTTCTCAAGATTCTTTAAGTATTAAAAACATAATCTTTTTAAAGAAGTAAAACAAATCTATGCCTTCAATTCGTTACTTATTTCCGGGAAATGTAATTAAGTTTCTAAATAAAAATACAACATAACATATAAAAAGAGATAATATTGATCAGGTAACTTTATATAAATATTATTTTATTTATGATTAGTAGAACATTATTTTTACGAGACAAATAGACTTTCTTATTTTTACAAAATTTTGAAAAGGCATCAATTTTGTTAAATGCTGACATATTAAATAATATACAGAAATATGGAAACTTAGGAAATTGAAGAGTAAATTAATTCGTAGGGATTTTTTTAAAAAAAATTAGTTCATAATAATTTTAACAACTGAAATTGACATTAGAGAGAAAAATAAATTAATAATAATTGAATAATACTAATGTCCGGATAATTTTTAATTCCATTTTATGACTTCCATAATTTCTTCATAGCTGTTTTTTTAAAGATATGACACATATATCAATAAGTAAAAGTACGAAAATATAAAGTTTTTCAAGATTAACTTCTTTAAAAAATATATCATTAAATAAATTTATTATTATATAATAAATTTAGGTTGCTACTTTCTATCTATTTCAACTGCAATGAATAATATATATCCTAAGTTCTATTATAATCTGTTCCATTCGATAAATATTTATTTGATACAAAAACTTGTTACAAACTTACTTTCTACTTTGAATCATTGTCATTCCGAGGAAACACATTACATTTCTTTCGAAGCAATTTATCGAAAAATTGAATAATGTAATTTACTTTGTAAAAACCCATTATGTTTCTCAAAGACGCGAATCGAGATGCAGAAAAATTAATAAAAAGAGTATTTCTACTTAAACCCAATAGAATTTTGTGAAAGCGAATTGTAATCCAAAATGAGAACCGAATTATAACATTTACGCTTCCAATTTCGGAAAATTAGTCCATTTCCTTAGGTGAATGGGAGGGATTGCGGTTACAGCCAAGAAACTGAATTTCCGGAAATAATTCCATTTCCCTCGTTCATCATCGTCTGCATCACATTCTCTGCTTTTACTTCGAGAACAAGAAAAGTAAAAAAATGTATAAAATATATATAAGATAGGTAAATAATAAATTTTTAAATTGAGTTCAGTCCAAGTGGAAAATGCAAATTGGGCACTGTGCATTGAACTAAGTAACTATGCCAAAGAAAATGGAATGAGGTAAAATATATATATGTATATGTTGTAGGGAAAAAAAATCAATCAATTTTGCATTTCTCAAAATCTCTTCCCGGATTACGCTGAGAAATTTTCCACCCTTCCCTCATTGGGGGGTGAAGTCATTTATTTAAAGCTCTTTTGCTCCCTCGTTGCACGTGAACAGAGGAAGTGGCAAGAGCCTTTGCTCCCACCAAAGCGATGGTTTGAATTATCTGAACTGCAAAATGTATTTTTATTTCGAACGAAAGATCGAGAATTCCGAATGGTGTTAAGGGAGTTTAAGCTGGGCAATTTACGAAATTTAATCAAAGTTATGACTTTTTTGAAATGTAAACAGCTTTACAGACATTCATGATGAATTTTTATTATATCACTTTTTCAGCAATGCATTAATTTAAATATTCTAAAGGTTCAACATAAAATCCTTAAACATTTGTTAATATAATAATCAGATATTTTGTTTGTAAATTATCTGAACTGCAAAATTAGTTCCTATTTTTTTTCTCTTGAATAATATGTTATTTCTTATGGGAGATCGAAGATTCTGAATGATGTTAGGGGAGTTTTAGCTGTATAATTTCGAAATTTAATCAAATTTAAGAATTTTGATGTGTAAAGAATATTACAGACATTCATGATGATTTTTTTATTATGTCAAATTTTTTTAAGCAATGCATTAATTTAAATGTTCTTTAGTTTCCAGACTAAATACTTCAGAATTTGTCAGCATCATAATCG